>BLSH010481488.1:816121-861817 GCA_018402905.1 Glandirana rugosa
GCTTAGTGGAATTTAAAGTGATACAACTATCCGTGGGAGGAGAGGACATGGTTGTTTCAGGAGACCTGCGGTCAAAACAGAACCCCACTTCTAGGTAGTCCCTCAGGTCTCTGACACCAGGAAACAAGGTACGGCTGTCCGGTTTACCGTTACGATGTTTGAATTTTTTAGTCAGGAGTTGACTTTTTACGTCCTTGACAACCACTTCGACCTTTTAACTCTCAGAGGGACAACATTCCTCCACTGTTGGTTTACCTATTTAATGTAAGTCTTGAAAACTTGAGTCTCCTTGTACAACACAGGAAAACTCTAGGTCTACGGCTCACAACCATGGAACAAAGGACCACAGTCTCTGGACTCCCTGATGGATCTTCACCCCAAGACAAAACTGGCGTCCAGAGGACTTTGTTGGTACAGGAGAGGAGGGTGCCTATCAACATAGTGAAATTTAAGGTGATTCGACTTGCTCTTGTGCATTGATCAGTACACCTGAGAGGTCTGCTGGTGAGAATACAGTTGGACAATGCGACCATGGTGGAGTATATCATTCTCCAGGGAGGAACCAGAAATTGAGCTGCTCAGGAGGGGGCAGATCTGAATCCGTCATGGGCCGAAGCTCACATTTCTACTCTATCTACTGTAAACTGACAGATGGACTTCCTTAGTCATCAACAGTGAAATCTGAGGGAGAGTTGTTCAAGGAGCTGTGACAGAGGTGGGGAAAGCCATATGTGGATCTTCTAGTGTCCAGGTTCAATGCCAAAGTGGATAGATTCATATCTAGGACAAGGAATCCTCAAGCATTCACAGGTGTATGCTCTGCTGATGCAGTGGGTACAGTTTTCTCTAAACTACATCTTTCCTCCACTACATCTACTACCCTGCCTGCTTGCAGGATATGGTCGAAAGGGATTCTGGTGATTTTGATTGTACTAGCTTGGCCCAGGAAAATGCAGTACTCCAAAATTGTAAACCTTTCGTACAAGCCCCCTTTTCATGTTAAACAGTATAAAAAGTCCCAAAGTCAAATATTATATATATCGTGACAGCAGCCCTAATAACAACCCCTTTAACAGATGACATATACTGTATAAGGATATCCCTTATTCTTACGTGCTAAATCACTTAAATAAAACCAAAAAAGATGTATAAAGATATATACATGTAAAAAATACTACATTAGTAAAATACCACCCAAACCAAATGAATGGATGTCAGCACATAAAAATCTACTAGACGCCCCTCAGTGCATGAATCTACACCCTATAGTGCATTAATATCCCAGTTACAGGATAAAGTAATACTGTAATCTCTTTTAGATAAGTGTGAAATAACAAATGACCAAATAATCCCAAGAATATCGTACATAAAAACATCCCAAGAGCCATTCAGTGTGAAAATATGCTAAAAGTAACTGTCCCAGTGTATATAATATATTAAGACCTGACATGGCTATTATCAATCACCACTTTCTACACACTTTATAGCAAACCTGTACTGATAGAAACACAGTGGCTGCCAATGCTCATCTCCATCTAAAAATGCCAGTTACATGGCTGTCTCTGTCTGTAATAGTGTTTGTGTCTTTAAACTGGAATAAACATGCTTACTCAATATTTGTTCCATTAAAGTGGTTGTATACTCTCCTGTTGTTTTCAGCTGAGGAAGCTGACATCTTAGCCTCTGCTTAATCTACAACTGCCATGATGCTGCACATGTGATCCACTATGACACCACCCATTGGATGGTTTGCTAGTTTGGTTGAGAGCACAATCAAGGAGACCACTAGCATTTTCGGCATGCTGGGAATATTAACTCTTCTTTGACACTATCAAATCGATGGGTAGACAACCGCTTTAAAGAGAATCTGTCACTTTGCCCATTTAGCACAAAAGTGAAATGTTTTCTTGATAGGGAACCTCTCCACACACAAGCACTTAGACTTACTTTGCCTGCATTCCCCATTACTGAGTCTAATCCCATGGCTTGCTCCATGTTGGTCACTTACACAGGGTTAGTAACCTTCTTTCTCCCTTATGACAATGTTAAGACTTGACAAATGGACACTGCATCCTGGGAGCATGGGTGAGCTGCTAGCAGGCTTCAGAATTGCTTGAAGCTTGTTGAAAGCCTGCTGAAGTCTGTTAGCAGCTTGCTTAAAGTGGCAATCAACACTTCCATTAGGATCTGTGTTCAAAATTTTTAAACCGGAGCTGAATGGTATTTTAAAAGCTTAAACAATGCTTACTGAAAGCTTTGCAAATGCTTTGTCAAAGCTTGCTGTTCAAACTTTTCTAATACAAGCTGAAAAACAGGTCTTAACTAGAAAAAAGTCAGGTCACCCTCTAGGACTGAGTGGACAGGAATACAAATCCATTGACAGGTGAAACAGCTTCTATACATGTATTTCTTTCATTGTTTTAGCTGCTTGCCTTAAAGCGGAGTTCCACTCAAAAGTGGAACTTCCGCTTATCCGTCTCCTCCCCCCTCCAGTGCCACATTTGGCACCATTCAGGGGGGTGGGGGGAACAGGTACCTGTTTTTGACAGGCACCGTTCCCCACCTCTGGGTGATGGGGCTGAGGCCGTCCCTCTGAAGTTTGGCCCCCTCCTCCTTCCTCTGCCACCAGGACCAATTAGAAAGCACAGCGTGCTTCACGCATGCACAGTAGGGAACCAGCTGAGAAGACGAAAGGCTTCATTGCCGAGTTCCCTTACCAGGAATGGCGGCGACTTTTTGTGGGGGGGGGGGCTGGACCTCCTCTTTAAGGTCAGCTTTAAAAACGCCAAAAAGAAGGTTCTCGTTTTGGACCATGACATGGCCAGTTTCACACAGGCTTCAGCTTGTATAAGAGCAGTGTGAACAGCAAGCTTTCATAATGCATTTGTAGAGCTTTCAGCAAGCTTTGTTGCTGTTTTTAAAGAGCCATTAAGCTCATTCTAAACTCATTTTGAAGTCATTTTATTTTTCAATATTTTTTTAATTTCCAATAGTTTTTATTGATTTTTCAGAAGTAACAATATAAAGTAATCACAATACAAAAGGTATTAAGATTTTGGCTTCTGCCCAAGGACTCATGTACAAATATAAAATTAAAAGGAAATTACTGTGTATGAGGCAATATGCCCAGCTAGGTTGAAGGACCCCTTATAGAGGTGACCTCCGTAAACACATGGGAGGATTTGCTCTATCACCCAGACACCCCAACTGGGGGAAATCTGTGTCGTGTGTCCCATTACTTGACCGAAATATACAGTCTCGCATTCAAGTCATTTTAAAGTACCATTCAAGCGTTCATCAAGCTTCAAGACGTTCTAAAGCCTGTAGGTGATATTTCTGACCATGTCGATGATCAGTTGCTGATTCCTTAGGTATTCTTCAATCTGTTTGAGCCACCTTAAAGCAAGGACAAAGTAAGGAATAAGAAAGCCAGGAAATATAGTACAACCTAACAGGAAAGTTGTGGTACAGGATCACAATACAGATTGCACTGGCACCTAACATGTTTTTTTTTTCTTTCTTCAAATTATACATTCAATCACAGATTCAAATAAGTAACATAATCATTCCTCTGGTTGATTAATTTTCAGTCCCTTAAAATGTTTCACTTTCATTAACCATAATTGAAACTGACATTTTTAAATGCTTAACAACAAAACATTCACTGAAAAAAGAAAAAAACATACTGTACTTTAAATGTCTTATTCTAAAAGCAATTTTTTATTTTCAGGTTTGACAATAAAGGTCTACTATAGGTGTCAGAGTACCAATTGTATTTAGAATTATAAATAACTTTGCTAACCATTTTGATAGTTTATTTACTGTAAAATAGTATACTTTATCTAAAATATAACTAAATAGCATTCAAACTGTTGAAAAAGCGGCTAATTTGTTGGCACTTTAGACAAGGCAAAGTCAAGGCACAAACAATAAGTGAAATCCCTGTTATCAATATAAAAATGGGCAATTATTTTGGAGTGTATATTCAATATACTATTTTTTATTTTTACGTAATTTTGATGCACAGAAAAGGGACCGCATTAAATGCATACACTAATGTGTGCAAGAACACTTTCCCCACCATCGCACACTTCCATGTTTCTGTCGGTATATATGCAAGTTTATGAATTTTCCATTAAAAGTAATTAGATTAAGTTGAGTTTCTGTAAATAATATACATTACTTAAAGTTAAACTACATTAACACTACAAAGCATTGCATCAATTTCTTGACTACTGAGCCAATTTCCAATTTCCAATGTGTGAAACATTTTTAACAGTGTGGAATAAGTAGCTAATTTGCTGCTCTGTTAGACAAGACAAAATTGCTTTCCCTGTTTTACAGTAAGCAGCATGAACAATCCACAAAATCACTTTATCATAAATAAACAAAGCAACCAACCCATTTGCTATGGGTGTTCATGCTGTATAAATTATATTTTCCCATCATATTAATTTGTATTCCCTAATTCTTATGTAATATCACTGAATAGGAATGGCACAATGTGCATACACTAATGTGTTCAAGAACACCAACCGCACCACAAGTGAGTCTGTACACATCTATGCTTCTGCTGAAGAGATGAACTTCAGGTTCAGGTCCAGGTTGGGGTAGAGGCGAACTTAACCTGTTTGTAGTTTGTAGAAATGGCTAACTAACATGGTTGCTCACAGCCTTAGCAACCAACTACCAATAATGCACTTTCTGGCTTTTGAACTTAGGTCAGGTGGTGTAGATTGGCCAGTAATGGGAGCTTTGTTATGTGCAAAACCCTCACTATAAAAAGACAGGGTTCCCAGCAGATGGGATAGGGAAAGGATTACTGCATAATGACAGATTAGCGTAAAGCTTGTAGGCACTAGTGTCTTAAAGTATACAGTGTGTAAACTCTTATTGAATGTCCTTTGTGTAGCAAAATGGTGTGTATTTTAGGGAATTTGGGAGGAGGGATGGATGATCAAATAGTAATACACCTGATATGTGTCCTGAAGCCTATTTAACCAGTTGCCGACTGCCCACCATGCATGGACGGCGGCAACTTGGCTCGATATAGCGAAACGCCATCACCTGACAGCGGCCCCGATATCCCGGATCGTGAGTGCATACGCCGCCAGAGGCGCTCTCGAGCGCTCACTGTGTTACGGGGGAGCCAGTAAGCAAGTAGGGCGGACTCGATGTCTGCCTGCTACCCGCGATCGCTCCCTCACAGTGACAGAATGGGGGTCCGTGTTGGTAAACACACGGATATTCTTTCTGACAGGGGAGAGGAGTGTGATCGCAGGCTCCCTGTGTATGGGAGCCGCGATTACTCTCCTCCCCCAGTCAGCCCAGCCCCCACACAGTTAGTAACACACACAGGGAACACAGTTAACCCCTAGAGCGCCCCCTAGAGGTTAACCCCTTCCCTGCCAGTGACATTTACACAGTAATCGGTGCATTTTCATAGCTTTGATCGCTGTATAAATGCCAATGGTCCCAAAATTGTCCAACATGTCCGCCGCAATGTCGCAGTCCTGCTAAAAATTGCAGATCACCGCCATTACTTGTAAAAAAAATTTAAAAAATAAAAACCCCATAAATGAATTCTCATCATTCATAAACGCGGCAACTTTTGCGCAAACCAATTAATATACGCGGATTGCAAACTTCTTTTTTGTTTATAGCGGTGATCAGAAATGACACAGAGGTGATCAAATACCACCAAAAGAAAGCTCTATTTGTGGGGAAAAAAGGGACGTAAATTTCGTTTGGGTACAACGTCGCATGACCGCGCAATTGTCAGTTAAAGCGACACAGTGCGGAATCACAAAAAGTGCTCTGGTCCTAAAGGGGGAAATCTTTCCGGTCCTTAAGTGGTTAAAGCATCTCCACATGTACTGTCTACAGCCATACCAGGCTTCATGTGTGCTTTTAAAAGGACATGTTTCATAATTTTTGCTGGCTGCAATTCTTTAAAGATTTTTTTGTAAAAGCAATGTTATATTCCTGGGCATTGTACATCAGCACCAGAAGCTTATTTTTTTTTTTTTTGGGATGGCATGTGCCAGGTGACCCTATAACACAAAGTGCCCCAACAAGGACCTTTATACCAGTACCGCCAGTTATTTAAAGCTTATATGACATTTTACTGGTTGAGTTTACTTCTAATTTCATTTGACAATCATTGCGTACGTTCTTTGAATTGCAGTGCTAGAAGAAATCTTCATATGTGCCTTGTCATTGTGTGCAAATCTGTACATCCAAACATCCTTTTAAGAACCAATATCTACTGCAACAACTGATTAATATGTGACTCTTCATTTGTGAACACTTGAGCAACATTTTTGCTATTAACTGCTTCCCATTCCGACCATAGCGCATAAACGGCCGGACGGGAGCAGCACTGCCGTGGGTAGATGTACCCATACATCCTCCCAAATTGCCCACTGGTGCACACTCTCTAGAACACACGGCAGCGGGATCTGTGACCTGCTGTGTCCACTGGGCACAACTGATCAATGTTTGTTTTAACGGGGCGCTGTGAGCAGCCCTGATACTATGTGATCGCTGAGACCAATAACAATGAGCACATGAACAGTAGTAAACAATACTGTTATTTATCATTTTCCAAAAAAAAGTGACAATAAATTACAGCTTCAAAAAACTCACCATGCCTCTTACTAAATAGATTGGATTTTCTACTTTCCGAACAGGGGTCATTTGGGGGGTATTTGTACTGTCCTGGAATTTTAGGGCCTCAAGAAATAAGATAGGCTTTCAGTACATAAGGACTAAGGAATTTTAAAATATATACATATACCATAGATTGTAGACTCTATAATGTTCACACAGACTAAATAATATATACTCATTTAAATTATATTTACCAAAGAAATGTAGCAGAACATGTTTTGGCCTAAATTTATAAAGATTATTTATTTACAAAATTTATAACAGAAATGAAGAAAAACATAGTTTTATATAGCCAAAGATTAAAAAAAACCCAGTGGTGATTAAATACCATCAAAAGAAAGCTCTGTCTGTCTCACATTTCATTTGATTACAGCGTTGCATGTCTGAGATTTTGTCATTCAAAATGTGATAGAAAAGTGGCTTGGACTGTAAGGACATGAAAATGTCTGGATTTGTGGTGGTTAAATGGGGCCTTTCACCTTTATTATTTTAAATTATAATTTTTATCTTGGGGTGATTAGAGCATAGCAAGCAGTTGTTGCTGACAGTCCATCTGAGAGCTTTTTTTTTTGCATTGTTTGAAGGAAAAAAATGAGTGCAAGAAATGTGTTAACCATCTCACATTACATCACTCACATTTACTGCTCCCTCATCCTAATAGATAAAATAAGCATTATATACATTAAGCATATACTGGTTAGGCCATATTATCTTTGAATAAAACTGTCCTGCTATTGACAATGTTTACGCTGCTGTATCCTTTGCAGTATACAGTGGTACCTCGGTTTACGAAAGCTTCTGTTCAGGAACAGAAGAGTTCACAAAAATTTTCTTTGGTTTGTGAACTCCGCGAACACGATTTGTGGCCATTTTCCCTGATTTTTCCTGCTCTTGTGAGATTGTGGGTCACAAAGACACTGATAGTGTACAGTACTGCGAAGACACTTACAGTACAGTATTGAGAAGCTTTTTGGTGTGCTTTTTAGCACATACATACTGTACTGTACATCCAGTATGTCTCCAAAGAAAATGCAGAGCAAGCATGGTGGCAAGAAGAAAGTGTGGGGCAGTAATGCAGGTGACAAGAATATGCAAAGCGCAAATGCAGGTGACAAGAATGTGTAAGGTTAGTGTTCTCTCTCTTCATACTGTACTGTACTGTACTTTTTTCATAGCTTTGTGGTTCAAAAACAAAAAAAAAAGTTCCGAACAGATCAACCTGATTTACATTTAACCCTATGGGAAAATTTGCCTGAGTTTGCGACCAATTCAGTTTGCGACCAGAGTTGGTTCACTAATTAAGTTAGGTACCACTGTATATATATTATTTTAATTTACAAATTCTTTATGCCACTACCAATAGGTGAATGAAGATATTCGGTATGACCAGGGATTTTTTTCCTCAGAGAAAAGGTGCAGGAACTCAAACCCTGAGGGGGGAGGTGGGGGGTGGAGTAGTGATATGGTACGCGTCATAGAGTGTGTGTGGCCTAATTCCACAGTGGGAGTTAAACCACTGATCTCTGTATGCTATGCTGTATGTATGCTGTGCTGTCCCTCCCCGCCAAGTAAAAATATTCTCCGGTTAAAATTTACAACCCTAAAAAAGCAACACCCATCACTCACTTTTACACCTCTGGTCCACTGCTCACCTCTTCCCCATGTCCAAAGCTCACCTCTGCACTCCATTATCCAAAGCTCACCTCTGTACCTTGCCCTCAGCTCACCCCTGTGCCCCTGCTCACAGCTCACCTCTGTACTCTTGTCCACAGCTCACCTCTGTACCCTTGCCCACACCTTACCCTGTACCCCTACCCACAGCTTACCCTGTACCCCTGCCCACAGCTTACCCCTGTACCCCTGCCCACAGCTTACCCCTGTCCACAGCTCACCTCTGTACCCCTGCCTGCAGCTCAACCCTGTACCCCTGCCTGCAGTTCACCTCTGTACCCCTGCCCACAGTTCACCTCTATACTCTGCCCGCAGCTCATCTCTGTACCTTTTCCACAGCTCCCCCTGTATACCTTGTCCATAGCTCACCTCTATACTCTGCTAAAAGCTCATCCCTGTACCCTGCCAACAGCTCACCCCTGTACCGAATCACTGTAAAGAAATGGTGATTCGCGGATGCGCAGCTAGTGGGTGAGAGCGCGCCCGCCGCACTCTGTGTGAGTGTGCTCGCGGCTCGGGCGAACCCGATGTCTGCCGGTGAGCCGCAATGAGCTGCTAGAGGGAAAGAACGGGGAACCGCCGAAGTAAACACAACGGTTCCCCGCACTGTCAGGCAGCATCTAACAGATCTCTTATGCCCCTGACAGCCCAGCCCCCTCACAGTTAGAACATGCCTAGGGAACACAGTTAACCCCTAGATCCCCCCTGCAGGTTAACCCCTTCACTGCCAATGACATTTATACAGTAATCAGTGGATATTTAAATTTCTGATCGCTGTATAAATGTCATTGGTCCCAAAAAAGTGGCAAAAACGTCCAACATGTCCGCCCCAATATCAAAGTCCCGAATAAAAATCGCAGATCGCTGCCATTAGTAGTAAAAAAAAAAAATTCTCATGGTTTGTAAACGCGGCAACTTTTGCACTTTTGCGCAAACCAATCAATAAATGTCGATTGCGATTTTTTTTTACCAAAAATATTAGGAAGAATATAAATCGGCCAAAACCGATGAGTAAATTCGTTTTTTTTATATATTTTTTTTTATTTGTATTTTAGCAAAAAGAAAGAAACATTATTTTTTTTTTGCAAAATTGTCGCTTCTTTTTTGTTTATAGTGGCAATCAGAAATGACGCAGTGGTGATCAAATACCACCAAAAGAAAGCTCTATTTGTGGGAAAAAAAGGATGCAAATTTTGTTTGGGTACAATGTTGCACGGCCGCGCAATTGTCAGTTAAGCATCACAGTGCTGAATCGCAAAAAGTGCTCTGGTCCTAACATGGGAAATCCTTCCGGGGGTAATGTGGTTACAATTGGTAGCACATAGAATAGACAGCACATCTTGATAAAATCATATGCCCCTTAGATAACAAAGTTAGGGTCTTGATTCATAGTCACATTCGTTGTATATTTATTGATGATGAGACGAGATATCTAGGGTCACCAGCGCCCCATCTGGACAATTTGGGGAGGTCTCTTTCATTATGGTGGAACCAGTGTGATCTGTATGAGTAAGGGCGTTTCTCCGTTATTACTTATATCAAAATTGCTAGGTTGGGCACCAGCATTCAAGGCAATATGTCAAATAATACTGATAATATGTATTGAAATATATTGAATTGTAGTGTCCTCCTTTGTTCCCTGTTGGTCATTTCAACATTTACATGTCAAGAGATATTATAAACGGTGTTTATCAATTTATGATTTATGTCTGTATAGGTGGTCCTACATTATGTCATATAGGATCTTGTCTCGTTATCTGCACATGCAATGTATATATATATTTAACATGGTTACAAACAATGGAAACAAATTTAAAAACTTTCTGATTTGTATGATACATATCTCTTCCTTGCCTTTACATCACCGTGTTTTGATGTGGAAGCCTTTTGGACATTATGTTTATTGTTTATCATTTGCATTTGGCATAACAATCTATTTAATTTTGGATCTTAGGCTGCTGTGGTCCATCCGCCCCCATGGCCCCCGCCCGGCGCACCCAGCCCCCCAGCCCGTGTGGCTAAGGGGGGCGGTCTGCCTCCATGCTTGGGAGGTTGGGTGAGTGATCTGGGAGAGGACCGGATTCTTCTGGTCCTTCCCTGCTCGTCTCTCCCATTCTTCCCGGCTGGAGTCCCTGCGTCGGTGGAGTGCGCGTGCGCGACTTCCCTGGGTGTTAGCAGATGGGGGAGCCGCGCACGCGTGCTTAGGGAGTCTCATCGCGTCACTTGGCCAGCCCCTCCCGCCTTCCTCCGTAGCGGTCATCACGTCATGGATGACGCACTTAGAGGAGGACGCGACTTGTCCACCTAGTGCGCATGCCCCGGCGGTATTTAAACAGCGTGTGTGAGGGATTTCAGCGCGCACAGCCATCCTACACACACCACGCCGGGGGACGCTTCGGGAGGCCTGTTAGGTATGTGAGGACTTTTTCTCTCCTCCCTTTATGGTCACGATTCCACTTTTTTGTATATTTATGGGTACGATCTTAGACTGGGATTATTTCCTGATCCATGCAACTGTGAGCAAGCCATTGACTATATGGCATTGACACATTTGCTCCATCGGGATCCTTTCTTACTAACAAAACCATTTATGGACAAATGTATTTAAAAGCATATATATTAAGTGATTCATTCTGGTTCAATCATTAATGTTCCTTTTCTGTTAGATTTAGTGATACTTTCATATTGTAAAAAAAAAATATATATATATTTTTCATACAGATTCCGGGTCGTTTTCAAATCGACCTTTACTGACACTCTAGTACTATCAAGGCGGGCTTCGGCAACTGCGGTGGCACCTTTGGAGACTCAGTGGTGACTATGTGGGCTGGTGTGCTATCAGCAGCAATTTATAACTACTCAGTAATATCTGAACTGTAGTTCTGATCACTTTTTAATGTATTCATAGAATGCCATGGTTGTATTCCTTTGCACAATTACTTTCAAGGTACAATTGTAGTTGCCTCTATTTGATCTCAAATATTATTGTTACCTTTGGTATGTGGCCTTAACTCCAATATTATACTATATTATAGAATTGATTCTCTCCACTAAACAAAGTCCCTGAGGAAGGGTGTATCCCGAAACGCGTCGGACTTCGGAGAATCAGTATACCTCGGTTTTCATATGTACTGTATGATATCTGTACTTTGTATTACTGTATTGTTTATAAGGTATTTATGTATAGGACTTTGGAGAATCAGTATACTTCGGCTGTCATATGTATTGTATGATACTTGTACTACATACAATTGAATTGTACTGAGTGCATTCATGCACAAACTCCCCTCCCCTTTTTTAAGAAAATATATCAATAAAATTGGTTAAACCTTTTCTTTTTTTTAAATTTATGAGTCAGTTTGCCTGTAAAAATCCCAAGTTCAATAAGAGGGAACTTTTTTTTTTTACAAATATACAATTGGCAGGTAGGACAATGACTGATTCTGGAGCAGCACTTGACTTTCAGAACTATCAGAGCTCTGGTTTCTGTCCTTGCTATCTTGTTTAAAAGACCTCTCACTCCTTTCAATAATAAATATTAAATTAGGTTTATTTCTTAGCTCCAGCCTACAGTCCATATTATTTCCTTCATTCTTGGTTCTCCATTAACTGAGTTGACCTTGTACCTTTTTCTTGTCCTTGTTTCTGATATTTACTGTTGAATGTTTATCATGCGCTGGTCTTATTCCTGGTCAACTACCATCTGCATCCGAGAGGCGCAAACTTGTGAACCCACCAGTAAAGTCCATTATTCCTTGCGGTGTGCGCAGGTGAAGATCTAGTGTGTGTGCTTAGACACCCACTCTAACATGTAGCCATTTCACTACCATTTGCGACATTCACCACTGCCAGGGTGGAAAAAAAAAGCTCCCCAGAGCCTTTCCACACTGTCTCTTTGATATGTGCAACAACAAAAAAAAAGATGTTGGGAAGCACAGGCAACCTATTAGCCAAAGGATCCCCCCCCCCTCCATTTGCTACTACCCGCATAGGGATAAGGTAGCGTGTAGGCCTAGGACTAGGAAATAAATACAAAATGAAAATAAAGATAAATATAAAAAATGCAAATATGTGCATACTATTGTGCAATACAAAAAAAAAAAAAAACCTATGTTTGTGTGCAGAACTCATGCTTCTGACTCTCTGACTTTGGTGGTAGTTTGTTCAAATGTTATCAATTGCTCCAGCAGCAGCACTGCATAGGTCCATATACTGACCTTTGGGGATAGCAGCAAAAAAAGCTCTACCCCTTTTAGCCAGTTTGTTGGGCTTTGGCAGGTGAGGATGAGGAAAATGGTGCGTGGGCAGCACTGCAAAGGTAAGTGACTGCTGTGCACCCTTAGGGAGGAAAAAGGCACAATAGCAGGCCCAAAAAATCTCCCTAAAGGAGGAGGAGACAGACAAAAGAGAGCAGGAACTTTCTCCTAGATTATGTAAGTGGTTTCAATGTGAAGAATGTATCCAAATAAAAACATAGCTGCTATGTGCCCTTTGGTAGGTAGAGTAGAAAGAAAAAGGTACATTTGCAGGCCCAACAAAAATGCAAGAGGAAATGGGTAGATTAGGAGCCCTCTCAAAGAAAATGGCTGCTATGTGTCTTTGAGAAGGAAAAGTGTGTGCCCTTTGCTGCCAACGTGTCTCATTGAGGTGTTCCCTTCAAAGTCACATTAATATATTGATCCTCTCACCATTGTACAGTTATTTTTTTTTTTTGCATTGGTACATTTTTCCCATGGTAGTGGGCAGCCCTCCATTCCCTTTTTCATACAATCCCTTTCATATTGAATTGAAAAAGCAGAACTGGTTTTCAAGATATGTACCCTATAAATTTCAATAGGGTTTGAATCTACTGTATGTTCGCAATTTTTGGACTGTATTATGGGTTGAATGCGTGTCCTGTGTTTTTATTAGTATGCATGTCTGCATGAATACCTATAGTTCATGCATTTCCCATTAAACTTGATTAGACTCATCAACTCTGCACCTAAATCTCTTCACGCATCACAAACTTACTGAATGACATATTGGTATGGATGTCACAAAACACCACAAAACAACGTATTCACTCCTTGGTTATTTCTTGCCTTGATTACTGCAACTCCCTCCTCACTGGCCTACCTTTACACAGGCTATCCCTCCTTCAGTCTATCATGAATGCTGCTGCCAGACTTATACACCTTACTAACCAATCCACGACTGCTGCCCTGCTCTGCCAATCGCTTGACTGGCTTCCCCTACCCCACCATATAAAATTCAAAATACTAACCACAACACACAAGGCCATCCACAATACTGCCCCCAGCTACATCACCAATCTCATCTGCAGATATCGCCCCAATCGTCCTCTCCACTCCTCCTGGGACCTTCTGCTCTCTAGCTTCCCTGTTACCTCCTCCCATGCTCGCCTACAGGACTTCTCCAGAGCCTCTCCCATCCTCTGGAACTCCCTGCCCCAGAATGTCCAGTCAGCCCCCACCCTGTCCACCTTTAGGCGATCCTTGAAAACTCACTTATTAAGGAAAGCCTAACCCACCTCCACCTAAGAACTGTGCTTGAGTCACCTCTATCAGATCATCCCCTGCAGCCATTACCTTTTGTACCACCTCCCCCTCCCTTTAGATTGTAAGCTCCAATCTGTATTGTAATTGTACTGCGTCCCTTCTTTATTGTAAAGCGCTGCGCAAACTGCTGGTGCTATATAAATCCTTTATAATAATAATTAGATAGTGCCTTTGGTTCACATTCCTTCAACTGCAGAGCTTATACAGATCCCTTTTAACAAAATCTGCCATGCATCACTCTCTCAATCCATTTAAGCAGTTGTTTAGCTCTTCTTCACCCCTGAACCATACCATTTTTAAGATATATACCTTTTTATCTAGCCATGTATTCTCTGGTCTCCCTTCGTTCACATCTAAATGTACATTAGAGCTTGGGTGCTCCATTTCTGAAGACGACTGTGGATGGATTTTATTAATACCCATAAACTTGGCTTGTGCCAATCAGAAACACAATTACAAGTTACTCTCCAGATGGTATCTTCCCCCCTCCAAAGTCCACTGTATTTTTCAATCCCATTCCAATTCTTGCTGGGGCTGTCATACATCTCCAGGAACTGTTCTCCACATTTGGTGGGCATGCCCATCTATCAAGCGACTATGGGACTCTGTCATTCATCCAATTCCCCCTAACTGGCCCCCTTAACTCTATTACCCCAATTGTTGCCTTGCACCAAAAACTCTCTTCTCTGTTTCTTCTTCTTTGCGGTTAAACAATTGATACCGAGACACTGGAAAACTTCTATAACACCTTCAATCCCTGAATGGCTTGAGATCCTCAATGACATTATACACATGAAGGAATTGGTAGCTGACAACTTGATAATTATGAGAAATACAGAGAGATCTGGCTTCCATGGATAACATTCAAAGACTCTCCCCAATTCCAGGCCTTCCTGGTTGACCTTCGCCGATGTTCAATGCTATAGTCGCTTTCTTCTTTGTCCATATTGTCTCTTCTGCTTTTCAGAACTAGTTGCCATCTCATGGGGTTTTCCTTCTGTCACCTCTCACACTGTGCAAGACTCGCTACCATTCTGGATATCCTATCTATTATCCCCCCTATTCTTGCTCCTTTTTTTCTCTCCCTTTATTCCCTTTCCTTTCCTATAGTCATATTTCAAGGCCTTATCACCCTAAATGGAAGTTATTTGTATAAGCAGAGAGACTTGGTACATCCATGTCCTTTCCCTTTCCTAGATTATTGGATAATATCTGCCTATACATGTTGTACATTTCTTTTTCCAATATGTTTTTGTTACTCTGTACACAATCTGTAATTTGATTATTCTCCTATGCTGATCTATCTATTGATGATCATTTAGCAAATACATATTTGTCTAAACTTGGTTAGATATATAGATAATTTTTTATGGAAAACATGATATACAGTGGCTTTACATATGTATGCAAACATTTTTTTTTCTTTAAAGATTTAACACAGTGTGAAGAATTATACTAGAATGGCTTGATTCTCTTTGTAACCATGCTAGCAGAGGTGCCCTTTTGCACACTATTTATAACCTACCACTCCTTTTGCAAGGTGATGTTGACCAATGTGTCAGTTATAACAAGGAGCTGAAGTACAGACACAGCAAGATCAGATGACAAAGCTGTTAAACCTAGCTCTTGTAATGTAAGTTGTTTTGTATGACATTTTAGAAACACTGCAAGAAGAAATTAAAACAATAAAATTATTGCGCTTTCCTACACATGAAAGCCTTATCCAATAAATGGAAGGTAAATATAAGATAATAATAACTCAACAGCTCAATTTCCCACAACTGCCTGGGTTCCTGGACACACCCAGGGAGTGTAGATTTCTCGGTTTCTCTCCCTTGGCAGCACAGAGAAGTCACATCTGATGAAACATAGAAACATAGAAAAGTGACGGCAGAAAAAGACTGAGTAGTCCATCGAGTCTGCCCCTTTTTATTTATTTTTTTTTATTTATTTTTATTTATTTATTTATTTTTTTTATTTATTTTTTTTTTTATATATTTTTTTTTTACATTAACCTTGTTGTTTGGCTATGGATTTATGTTTATCCCAAGCATGTTTAAAGCCATTTACTGTTGACTGTCTCACAACCTCTGTTGGTAGTTTATTCCAATCATCAACCACCCTTTCAGTAAAATAATATTTTCTAAGATTAGTTTTGAACTTCCCCCCAGTTAGTTTGAGGTCATGTCCCCGTGTTCTTGATTTTGGTTTCATATTGAAAAGACTGCCCTCCTGAACCTTATTCACCCCCTTGATGTATTTAAAGGTTTCAATCATGTCTCCCCTCTCCCTTCTTTCCTCCAGACTGTACATTTTAAGTTCCTGAAGTCGCTCTTGATATGTTTTATCCCCAAGACCTTTCACCATTTTTGTTACCCATCTCTGAACTCGTTCTATTTTATCAATATCTTTTTGTAAGTGTGGTCTCCAGAACTGATGAGGCAAATGATCGACAGCCAGGTAAGAGGCCCTCCTCTGTCTAAACCAGTGTGTAGGCAGCCATGTCAGAGTGTAAAAGCATACAAAAATACAAACAAAAATTTCCAGCTCACTTACCAGCCATCCTGCAACAAACCGAATTGACCCTGTCTAACAATGCACATTAAAAACAAGGGGTTTATAGAGAGGGAAAGCATTCAGCCTCTCCACAAGACCCAGCTACTGTGGGATGCTGCTCCTCATTGATCAAATTGTATCAATCCAATTCAAATGGGGTTGGATCTTTGTCCTTGGGCTTTGGATCCCTCCATCTGATCGGCTGTCTTACCAAAGCTACCCGTCAGTTTTGCATTTTTGCTTCTAACTTCGGACCTGTATAGTAAACTACAAGATTTAGTTATTCTCTGTCTGATCATTTGGCCAATAACTATTCTGGTAAAGCTATAAAACAGAAAACTACTCTTGGCCTAGACTCGTAGTGTATAGATTAAGACAGCACTTAAGCTTTTTTCCGTTAGTGTAATGATTTATATTTTAATGAATGTAATGGTTGAACTGTGCAAGCCTTTGCCTCTACAGTATGGAGAAGTTTTTGGAAGCCTTTTCTAAATTCACAAGTGATTTTTCTTTGAGACATTTTAATACTGCACACAGGTAATACTGTACAATAAAATACTTTCTGACCCAGAAGCAATTATAATAGTACAGCCATTAATGGGATTGTAAACCCTCAAGGTTTTAATGCATTCTATGCATTAAGGTTAACCACTCCAGATCCGCGCTATTGCCGAAGTACGGCTCCAGCGCGGATCTGAAATGCCCGAACGACGTCCATGGACGTCGTACCCTGTGCACGCTCATCGCGCGCCCCTGCCGCGCGCCAATCTCTTTTATCAGCCTCAGAACAGGGAACCGCCGATGGAAACACGGTGGTTCCCCGTTCTGTGACAGGGGACATACCAGATCTACTGATCCCTGTCACTGGGATCAGTTAGATCTGTTATGTCCCGGCCAGCCCTGCCCCCCCACAGTTAGAACACACCCAGGGAACATATTTAACCCCTTCACTGCCCCCTGCAGGTTAACCCCTTCATTGCCAATGACATTTACACAGTAATCAGTGGATATTTAAATTTCTGATCACTGTATAAATGTCATTGGTCCCAAAAGTGTGTTTCTGCGGCAATATCGCATTCCCGATAAAAATCGCAGATCGCCACCATTACTAGTAAAAAAAAAAAAATAATAGAAACGCCATAAATCAATTCCCAGTTTGTAGACGCGATAACTTTTGCGCAAACCAATCAATATACGCCGATTGCGTTTTTTTTTAACCGAAAATATGTAGAAGAATATATGTCGGCCAAAACTGATGAATCATTTTTTTTAATGGATTTGTACTTTAGCAAAAAGTAAAAAATATTGTTCTTTTTTGCAAAATTGTCGCTCATTTTTTGTTTATAGCGGCGATCAGAAATGACGCAGAGGTGATCAAATATCACCAAAAGAAAGCTCTATTTGTGGGAAAAAAAGGACGCAAATTTTATTTGGGTACAACGTTGCACGACCGCGCAATTGTCATTCAAAATGCGACAGCGCTGAAAGCCAAAAATTGGTCTGGGCAGGAGGGGGGTTTAAGTGCCCAGTAAGGAAGGGGTTAAAAACCTTTTAACCTTCAGTAGCCCCCCCAAGCACCCCTTTACTTACCTGAGCCCAAAACGAACCCGCGGCGGGGACGAGCCTCGCAGCTCACCCGAGCTGCTCCAGTCCTCATTGTCTGGATTGATAGCTGGGGAGCCATTGGCTCCCGCTGCTATCAATCAAATCCAGTGACCCGGGAGCCGGGGGCGGGGCCAAGTCCCGCTGTTTGTGTGAACACACACAACAGCAGGACTCGGGAGCGCGCCTGCACGGGTGACCCCAGGGAAGTGTTGTGGTCACTCAAGAAGAGGAGGAGCCTGGAGCACCGCTGGAGGACCCCAGAAGATGGGGTTGGGGGCCACTCTGTGCAAAACTTCTGCACAGAGGAGGTGAGTATGACATGTTTGTTATTTTTTTTTTAAAGGGAGCCTTTAGTATAGCTTTAACTCCAGTATTTAAGAGTTTGTGTATACCTTTTCTCAATGAACAAGTGATTTTCACTGATGAAGTCCTTTGTGATTTATACTTCATTGGGCTACTATTTATAGTACTATCAAGTCTGTGCATACCTCTTGTAGACCTGGTAGGCAGTTCAGTGGCCAACTGAAGCAGTGCACAAGGCAGAGTGACAACGCTGCTACCAATTGCAAGGCAGGGGCTTACCGTTGTCAGCCTGTATCAAGTACTGTTACTGGCAGGATCTACAGGTAGGACACTTTGCAACAGATTCATATGAACCCAAATATACTAAAGAATAGATTTGGGGTTTACATACACTTTTAAAAAGTTTACTTTCACCTATCCATACAATTGGTGTCCATACCATTATGTTTTGCCGTGTTAAAGGCAAATTATTGTGTGGCTTAAAATCAGATAGTATACAACGTATAATTAATGTATGGACCTATCTGTATTTTAATAATCTTACTAAAATTACTGTTTCATGTCAGTTTCTAGCCAGTTCTAATTTTCTAAATTTGACAAATATTATAAATGTATTTCCATGTAACCATAATAACCATGATAACTATGGTTCTACACTGTTTTCATAGAGAACAGCTCTGAAAAGATTACTTCCTGTTCATATTATAGACTTGCTTATTTCCCCAGTAGTTTTTTTTGTACAGCTGGGAAATAATCAGTTAAAGCAAACAGGCCCTTTATATTTGCACTCCCTCTTTATTTAATTTTGAGGAAGGTATAGGGATGGTCTTTCTATTTCTACAAAGCAAGAGCAGGTATAAATCTAGAATAAAGTTTAATAATACAGTAATCTTTATAGTTCATATATGAAATACATAAACTATCTATCTGTTTATCTGCAGTATATACAGTATATATGTATATATATTGTGGGGGGTTAGCTCAATAAAGATTTCCTTAACCTCCCTGACGGTATGATTATTTCAGATTTTTGGTGCTGAAAGCGGTACGATTATTTTGCATGAAAATTTGGCGTTTTATATTGTAGACCTGTAATTCTTAGGAATAACTCACTTAAATCTGTCCAAACAAGAGTGAAGTAGACATCCCAGGTATGATAAAGTTTGAAAAATGAAATCATAAATTATAATATAATAAATAACTAAAAATAATCATAAAAAATAATAAAGTAATAGTAATAAAATGTATTCAATAATGTAATCAAACCAAAAACACTGAAATTTGCTCAGTTGCAGAATTGTCGCCGTCGTCACTTTCAGTGTCTGATGATAAATTTCCCCAAAAATCAGTATCACTCAATTCTGCAAATGATTCATATTTACTATCGGTGTTTTCTAGCTGATCAAAAAACACTTTAGACGTAAAGGGACACTTTTTGGTTGCTATGGACATTCTCATGTTTCCAGGCAGAAAGAATGACATAAATAATATAAAAGTGCATGCAGGGCTCTGGGCAAACCACTAGGGAAAGGGGATGTGAAATGTTTTCATACAGTAATGTAATCTATAAGATTACATTGTACTGTATGTGCTGTGTGTGTTTCACTTTTTGAATTTCCCGCCGGTCTCCGTCCCCGTGCGACGCGACGCTCGCAGGGAATGGAGCCCGGCACACAGAGTCATCTGGCGGCGGACACAGCCCGCAGACACGGCGGGGGACATCGCTGGATCCAGGGGACAAGGTGAGTAGCGCTGCCTGGATCCAGCAATGCAATCCCGAGTGTGGCTCAGGGTTACCGCTAATGGTACTGAAATTCCACCCCGAGCCACACTCGGGTTTACCGCCAGGGAGGTTAAAAGCTGACTTGTAGCCAGTTTTATTTTTAAAAGGCTGCATGAAAATCAAACAACCAAAACAGAAAACAAATCCTTGCCATCTAGGCTCTTACTAAACATTTCCAGTTTTCCTAACTTAGTGGTGAAGGGCTTCTCCTAGCCACCCACAAAACAAAGACAATGCAAACCTTTTGTTTCAGTCATAAAGCAAACTTCAGTTCAGCAGCTCTCTTAGGTTTGATAGATCCTAAATCCCGGGCCAGAGCAAACCTTCGATCTACTCCTATTTATTTATACCACTGTAGATGGACACAAGTGGACCGCAAAATCTGGTCCGGAATCTACCCTGTCAAGGTGGCTGGTAAAACCCAGACCAGATTCCACCCTAGTTTCCAGCAAATAAACGCATGCGAGGTGAAACATAACGTCCATCGATCACCTTGCCTTTCATAATGTCACTATATATATATATATATATATATATATTATTATTATTATTATTATTATGCAGGATTTATATAGAGCCAACAGTTTGTGCAGCGGTTTACAAAATGAAGGCAGATAGTACAGTTACATCACAATTTGGTACAAGAGGAATCAGAGGGCCCTGCAATATTGTTATATAGATCTATCGATCTATCAATCTACCTATCTATCTAGATATATATCGATATATATATATATATATACAATGAGCAAAATTATAAACGCAACACTTTTGTGTTTGCCCCTATTTATCATGAGCTGAACGCAAAGATCTATGGCTTTTTCAATATGCACAAAAGGCCTATTTCTCTCAAAAATTGCTTACAAATCTGTCTAAATCTGTGTTAGTGAACACTTCTTCTTTGCCGAGATAATCCATCCACCTCACAGGTGTGGCATATCAAGATGCTGATTAGACAGCATGACTATTGCACATGTGTGCCTTAGGCTGGCCACAATAAAAGGCCACTCTAAAATGTGCAGTTTTACTGTATTGGGGGGTCCAGGGGGTCCGAAAACTAGTCAGTATCGGGTGTGACCACCATTTTTCTCACGTAGTGCAGCACAATTCCTTTGCATAGAGTTGATCAGGTTGTTGATTGTGGCCTGTGGAATGTTGGTCCATTCCTCTTCAATGGCTGTGCGAAGTTGCTGGATATTGGCAGGTACTGGAGCGCGCTGTCATATACATCGATCCAGAGCATCCCAAACACGCTTAATAGGTGACATGTACGGTGAGTACGCTGGCCATGCAAGAACTGGGATGTTTTCAGCTTCCAGGAATTGTGTACAGATCCTTGCAACATGGGGCCATGCATTATCATGCTGCAACATGAGGTGATGGTCGTGGGTGAATGGCACACAATGGGCCTCAGGATCTCGTCACGGTATCTCTGTGCATTCAAAATGCCATCTATAAAATGCACCTGTGTTCGCTGTCCATAGCATACACCAGCCCATACCATAACCCCACCAGCACCATGGGCCACTCGATCCACAACGTTGACATCAGCAAACCACTCACCCACACGATGCCATACATGCTGTCTGTGATCTGCCCTGTACAGTGAAAACCGGGATTCATCCGTGAAGATTCATCCTGTCCAAAGTGCCAGGCGCCATCGAATGTGAGCATTTGCCCACTCAAGTCGGTTACGATGATGAACTGCAGTCAGATCAAGACCCCGATGAGGATGACAAGCATGCAGATGAGCTTACCTGAGATCGTTCCTGACAGTTTGTGCAGAAATTCTTTGGTTATGCAAACCGATTGTTGCAGCAGCTGTCCGGGTGGCGGTGGAGGTAAAGATGCTGGATGTGGAGATCTTAGGCTGGTGTGGTTACATGTGGTCTGCAGTTGTGAGGCCAGTTGGATGTACTGCCAAATTCTCTGAAACTCCTTTGGAGATGGCTTATGGTAGAGAAATGAACATTCAATTCAAGGGCAACAGCTCTGGTGGACATTCCTTAAGTCAGGATGCACACTCCCTCAAAACTTGTAACATCTGGGGAATTGTGCTGTGTGATAAAACTGCACATTTTAGAGTGGCTTTTTATTGTGGCCAGCCTAAGACACACCTGTACAATAATCATGCTGTTTAATCAGCATCTTGATATGCCACTCCTGTGAGGTGGATGGATTATCTCGGCAAAGGAGAAGTGCTCCCTAACACAAATTTAGACAGATTTGTGAACAATATTTGAGAGAAATAGGCCTTTTGTGTACATAGAAAAAGTCGTAGATCGTTGCGTTCAGCTCATCATAAATAAGGGCAAACAAAAAATGATTGCGTTTATAATTTTGCTCAGTGTAGATATATATATATATATATATATATATACAGTGTCCCACAAAAGTGAGTACACCCCTCACATTTTTGTTAATATTTTATTATATATTTTCATGTGACAACACTTAAGAAATGACACTTTGCTACAATGTAAAGTAGTGAGTGTACAGCTTGTATAACAGTGTAAATTTGCTATCCCCTCAAAATAACTCAACACACAGCAACAAATGTGAGTACACCCGAAGTGAAATTGTCCAAATTGGGCCCAATTAGCCATTTTCCCTCCCCGGGGTGATGTGACTCATTAGTGTTACAAGGTTTCAGGTGTGAATGGGTAGCAGGTGTGTTAAATTTGGTGTTATCACTCTCACACTTTCATACTGGTCACTGGAAGGTCAACATGGCACCTCATGGCAAAGAACTCTCTGAGGATCTGAAAAAAAGAGTTGTTGCTCTGCATAAAGATGGCCTAGGCTATAAGAAGATTGCCAAGACCCTAAAACTAAGCTGCAGCATGGTGGCCAAGACCATACAGCGGTTTAACAGGACAGGTTCCGCTCAGAACAGGCCTCACCATGGTTGACCAAAGAAGTTGAGTGCACGTGCTCAGCGTCATATGCAGAGGTTATGAAATACAGTATCTCACAAAAGTGAGTAGACCCCTCACATTTTTGTAAATATTTTATTCTATCTTTTCATGTGACAACACTGACAAAATAACACTTTGCTACAATGTAAAGTAGTGAGTGTACAGCTTGTATAACAGTGTAAATTTGCTGTCCCCTTAAAATAACTCAACACACAGCCAGTAAAGTCTAAACCGCTGGCAACAAAAGTGAGTAAACCCCCTACGTGAAAATGTCCAATTTGGGCCCAAAGTGTCAATATTTTATGTGGCCACCATTTTTTTCCAGCACTGCCTTAACCCTCTTGGGCATGCAGTTCACCAGAGCTTCGCAGGTTGCCACTGGAGTCCTCTTCCACTCCTCCATGATGACATCACGGAGCTGGTGGATGTTAGAGACCTTGTGCTCCTCCACCTTCCATTTGAGGATGCCCCACAGATGCCCAATAGAGTTTAGGTCTGGAGACATGCTTGGACAGTCAATCACATTTACCCTCAGCTTCTTTAGCAAGGCAGTGGTCATCTTGGAGGTGTGTTTGGGGTTGTTATTATGTTGGAATACTGCCCTGCGGCCTAGTCTCCGAAGGGAGAGGATCATGCTCTGCTTGTCACAGTACATGTTGGCATTCATGGTTCCTTCAATGAACTGTAGCTCTCCAGTGCCGGCAGTGCTCATGCATCCCCAGACCATGACACTCCCACCACCATGCTTGACTGTAGGCAAGACACACTTGTCTTTGTACTCCTCACCTGGTTGCCGCCACACACTCTTGACACCATCTGAACCAAATAAGTTTATCTTGGTCTCCTCAGACCACAGGACATGGTTCCAGTAATCCATGTCCTTAGTCTGCTTTTCTTCAGCAAACTGTTTGTGAGGTTTATTGTGCATCATCTTTAGAAGAGGCTTCCTTCTGGGACGACAGCCATGCAAACCAATTTGATGCAGTGTGTGGCGTATGGTCTGAGCGCTGACAGGCTAACCCCCCGCCCCTTCAACCTCTGCAGCAATGCTGGCAGCACTCATACATGTATTTCCCAAAGACAACCTCTGGATATGATGCTGAGCACATGTACTTGACCTCTTTGGTCGACCATGGCGAGGCCTGTTCTGAGTGGAACCTGTCCTGTTAAACCGCTGTATGGTCTTGGTCAACGTGCTACAGCTCAGTTTCAGGGTCTTAGCAATCTTCTTATAGCCTAGGCCATCTTTATGTAGAGCAACAATTCTTTTTTTCAGATCCTCAGAGTTCTTTGCCATGAGGTGCCATGTTGAACTTCCAGTGACCAGTATGAGAGAGTGAGAGTGATAATGCCAAATGTAACACACCTGTTCCCCATTCACACCTGAGACCTTGTAACACTAACGAATCACATGACATTGGGGAGGGAAAGTTACTAATTGGGCCCAATTTGGGCATTTTCACTTAGGGTGTACTCACTTTTGTTGTCAGCCGTTTAGACATTAATGGCTGTGTGTTGAGTTATTTTGAGGGGCAGAAAATTTACACTGTTATACGAGCTGTACACTCACTATCTAAATATTTACAAAAATGGGAGGGATATACTCACTTTTGTGAGATACTGTATATACATAAAACACTACATTGCATATAAATATGGATACAAGCAACTCCAAATGTATTATGTGCTGCAGATTGATCAATATTTCAATAATGATTGGTTCAATAACACATTACATTTCAGCTTACTAAACGTGGAATAGACAAAAAGTGATTTGGCTTCTCCAGGTTATTTTTCACATTACCATCGCTTTACACCAGCTAATTATATAAGCCTCAAACTCGCCTCCTCATCCCACTGGTTCTTCTCTTCAGCAGGAAAGAGATGCTTGGAAAGGATTTTTCAATAAGAAATTTCAGGAGAAGGCAGGCAGACAAGAAAAGGGATATCTCCAGAGAAAGCCGCACAGTTGGGGTTACAGATCAGTGTTGTGTGAAGGGGCACTGCTAAGCTATGAATGAGATTTCCACAGATATAGTGAGCTTCTGAGCCAGGAACATTGTGGTGCTGATAAGCAAAAATATAGAAGAGAAAAAAGTCAGCATGGTTAAGGCTATTTACTACAAACTGGATGATAGTAAATAGGGTGAACCAGTGTTCACTTTGAATACCCATCAAGAATAATTTATCAAGAAAATAATAAAAGTAAAGTAGATTTTTGTTAGCACATGATTGGATGATTGAAATAAGCCCAGCTTCATCTTATTTATGAAGCTCAGTCATTCAATCAACCCCAATGTGCGTGTGAATTTTCTTTTACAAACAAATACAATTTTCTATTCTATTCTCAATACATATATAAAGCGCTGCAAAATTGTCAACACTTTACAAGTACCTTTAATAAATAAATAAAAATAAATAAATATATTATTATTAGTATTATTATTAGTATTATTATTATAGAAATATATTTAAAGAGAAAGTGTGTGAAATGAAAAAAGCATTCCATAAAAAAAAAAAAAAAAAAAAATATATATATATATATATATATATATATATATATAGATATATATATATATATAAATAAATGTGTAATGTAAGTAGCTATTTAGCAGTGCATTTTGTTTTGGCCTTGCAGCAAGAAAGAACCTTTTGTGCAATATGACCCTGCTTTTAGTATCATTAACACAACCCTAGACACACACACACATTTTTAACTGTTGATGCAGACGTTAGGAAAAAAGTAAGTTAAATGCCAAATATGCAAATATGCATAAACTAGTTCTGCAAACAAACTTTATCAGAGTAATTTTAAAAAAATAGGCAAGCCATAATGTAGTTTATCTCTTTAATAAATAGATTTATCAATGAAAATGGTTTGATAAATATTTGTGCCTCCCATCATTTAATATATGATTGAAAATAAATAAAATGTATAACTGTATTTCTCTTGCTGAAAATGGCTAACAGTGAACTGTCATAAAACAAGTTCATTAAAAAAATGCTTTGATTTTTAATCATGTAACACTTAGGGTATCAGAATTAAAACCTTTTGGAAGGCCAAAATAGTTTACAAGCCACCACGCGTATTAATAGGCCTGACTCCTCTTTGCAATGTCATGTGTAATGTTAATCCTCATACTAAGTCACAGAGTCTCAAATGTCAACTGTCACAAGCTGTTCTGCTCTTCTACTGCACACATCTAAGAGCAAGATGGAGAGTTTTGAAGAAAATAATGGAGATAAGCATAAACTATTGGAATTACCAGGTACAACTGATTTGTGCACAGAGGAAGATGATGTGAAAGCGACAATTAAGCCTCGCTTATCTCCACTTCCCAGAAGACGAGCATCATCTGTATCTTCGGACGATGGAGAACTGGAACCTCCACCTACGGTTACAAGAAAGGTGTCTTTTGCAGATGCATTTGGCTTTGATTTAGTGTCTGTCAAAGAGTTTGATACATGGGATGTACCAATTGTATCACCAAATTTTGCAATAGAAAGCATCAAAGTTGAGGAATTTTATTTAACTCCAAGCTTCAAATTACCTCCAATTGGTGGCCTAATGGAAAGAGTGAATACAAAAAAAGTGGCGCTAGAATCGGTGGATTTTATACCGGGCACATCAGCAATGAAGGGGATTATTAGAGTGCTTAATTTGTCTTTTGAGAAACAGATCTATGTAAGAATGTCTCTTAATGACTGGCACAGCTTTTATGATCTGCTAGCAGAATATATTCCTGATTCTTATAATGGGAGAACTGATCAGTTTGGGTTTACTCTTTCAGTAGTGAGCCCCTATCAAAAAGAGGGTGCACGGGTGGAGTTCTGTATATGCTATAAAACTCCAGTTGGTACATTTTGGGATAACAATGATGGATGTAATTATGTGCTAACATGCCAGAAAAAGTTTATGGAAGAGTTTGTGGAAGTTGTTCAACCTTCAGAGGATGAAACAGAGAAGAATAAGAAAAGCTGTCTTAAAGCAGCAGTAAGGTAGGTGGGTTATGTGTAATAAAAATATGTAGCTGGCATTATAGAGAATACATTCCTTTAACCTTCCAGAACACATAACATTTAGTGCTTTTTGTGCTCCACACTGGCCAAGAATCCTGTTATGTACAATGTAACATCTTCACATGCATATACCTTGGGATGAACATTTCTTTATAAACATAAGTTTGCTAGATCATGTATACGTCTGTGACCAGTGTGTCTGTCATAGCTGTGGTCACCTTGAAGAGTCTGGGGTCAGATAACACTGTCTTCTTGCTGCCGATCAGTAACAGTGGATTAAATGACTAAGCAATGTTTACAAAACATCCAATCACTGCAATGTCCAAAAAAAAAAAAAAGAAAGATTGAAAGATATATCAAATAAAAGGTCTAACGGAATTTCTTCTGGCCATTAAAGCGTCCATCAATACAAATAAGTTTAGCATACAATATTGCTATCTCAATGTTGTACAAACAAGTTTTGGTGTGGAATACTCTCAATAAATACAGCAGAGACTTAAATAGCACTGCTAGTAAATAATGCTAATAAAATAAGTCATTGTCATAACAGTAGATAGAGAATGCTTTTATTTAAAAGTAGTGGGATAATGCAGAATAGGAATTAGCTATCATCACTTTCTGAAACGAATACACCTGGGGTGGAGCATTGTACTGTTATTTGCAAGCATATGTGTGTCACTTTATCTCTTTTGTATACTATTTGCCAGAGTGGTATCACAGTATGACTGATGCTTCACTATGTATTGAACTGTAGACATTACAATTAAACTTTCCAATCATCTAGTTATATTAAGTGGTAGATGTGCAGAAAAAAAGGACCCTGAAGTATATATACCTTTAGTATAGAGAAATATGGGGGCTTTTAATAATGCTAGTAAACATGCTGTTAGGCTGACCTTCTGGCATACAGACCTAGAACACATATGCCTATTTGGAAAGTCAGAGTAAAGTCAGAGGTCCTTATCTGTCTGCATTAGTGACTCAACACTTTTAAGCAAAGAAGGTGAGCAGAAAAGCCAGGCTTCTTTTTCTGCGACTAAAGTTGGATACACACTGTACAATTTTCTGTAGATTTTTTCAGATTTACCAAAACCATATAATATGAGGTCAAACCCTTGATTTTGGTAAATCTAAAGGAAATCATACAACAAAAGTTGTATAGTGTATATGGGATCTTACTAGATTGTGAATCCAGGATCAAGATAGCAACACCAGAACTTTTTCTTATAAAAACAAGTAAGCAATGCTCAGATGACTGTACTTTTAAATCTTTAGCCTTATTTGAGATATTGCTGTTCAATCTGTTGGTTGATCAACTGCCTCTTCTCCTAAAGCCTCCCAGCTGAGCTTTTCCCTGTCTGTCCACAATTCTCCATTCATTCCTGTGGAAAGCTTTTTTTATTTTTTATTTAGAGGATTGCATCAGATAACAAGAAATATATTGACCCCATACATGAGTCTAACGTATATTCCAGTTCACTGCAAAGGTACATTTACAAAAGTATAAATATATCCACAGAGGTGTACAGTATGACATACAAAAACCACATTTAACACCCAGAAGTCACATGCGGAGATGTCAAAAGTCATTCTAAATAAAGAGTAAGGACTTGGTACAATGGGTATAGAAAGACCTCTTGGATTCCGAGAGTGGTTGCTGGAAAGGAACCTATGCCCAGAGAACCTCAGAGAATAGTAATGACGATTGTACAAAAGTCAAACGTACCCAAGCCTGCCTGGATCCATGCACATCCAATGCATTTTTCAATATATAAAGAGGGTAGTACGGAAAAGAGAGAAAGCAAAAAAAAAAGGGAGGGAAAAAAAATAAACAGTGGAAAGCTGTTCAATGTAGGGACACAATATAGATGGCTTTCCATAGGAATAAGTGACATGCATGCTGGGAAAAAAGCAGAATCCAGTCAGGAGACATTTAGAGAATAGGTTGTGTGGAGCCCAGTGGGCCTCACAACAAAAATCTCAGAAGAGCAAGGACATGTATGTATTTGGGAGGTTTGTTGGGGAAGTTGTCTCTATAAAGAATAACTGTACGAAAAGTACAATTGCCCTTTAGAAAGACACTGTCACCTTGCCTTTTCAGGACAAAGTGGCAGTGTCTTTGCAAAGTGGTCACCCAACCCACTGATACTCACCGTACCAGAGTTGCCCCGCTGCTCCTACCTCTATCGCAGCTGATGATAGGACCTGGTGCTTCCAGGTATGGGGGAGCATGTGACCTTCTCCCATGTTGCATTGCTCAGACATAGCAGCCAATTGCTAGGCCAAGGCCTGTCACACGACAAAGGCAGTGATATCATCACTCCCCTGATGTGTTTAACACCAGTTGACACTAGCAATTTTAGTGCTGGCTGCAACAAAGGAAAGGTGGTGGGGAAGTGCTGGTTAGGTGAGTAGCAGTGGTTCAGAGACTCTTTTTAAGTAAGGTTCATGTGGAACTCTGTGAATAATGGTGAATTAAGCAGCTACATTTATATACACTCCTTGTAATGACCACTACAAACTGGACAGTAACTCACCATTATGAAAGAACACTGAAGAAAGAGGTCCATATGTGCTTATGGTTAATCACACCTACATATCCTTCACTGGAAAGCCAGTCAGTCCTCCACCATAAGTTCCCAGTAGCTCATACATTTTACTCTACAATTGCAAACAATAATCCACGTTGATCATAGAAAAAAAAAATGTCCATTGTGTTTAGATCAAACAATTTATTTAAACCCAGACAGAAAAAAACAGACTCAAAGAACACCACAAGAGAATGGAATATGATGTTGCACATTAAGTCCAGTTGGGATTTTTCAGGGGCCTGGACTGTTGCACTTAGTCCAAACTAGTTATTATCATCCTCAGCCACCTTTACATACAAAAATGAAGCCCTGTCCAATTTTAAAATGAATTTCAATCTGTTTGTTATCAATAAAATGGTTGATATTCAAATTCACACTTAGACTAGCCGGTATCAAAGGGTTCAATTTGTACAACCTATTGCACAAACATATGTATAGCCTAAAACTGGGTTTCAAACCACACGTTTTATCACTATATTTTATGAGATACCATGAAGAAACAGTAGGGATGAATGAATGTATCTGGGTTCCGTTTGCAGGGAGTTTATCAAACCCATCATAAAGTCTGAAAATTGAGAACTTGGGCATTGTATCAAGGCTGATAGGCAAGGGGTTGTCAAACAAAGGGCATTGCATGAAAAAAAAATACTGTACAGTGGGGAAAGGACAGCCTATTTGGTGCAACTACAACAGCAACATTGGAAAAACAGCAATCCTTTAAATGACATACTTGGGAGATGCCTTTAGGCTATATATACCATGTTACAGAACACTACAGTTCTCATGGAAAACATCAGTAACACTGTGTTCTGGCATCACATATTTTTCATGCATAACAGATTGGTTTTCCTTTTATATTATTGCTTGGCTTAATACAGCAGCACCCCTATCAGATTTATTACAACTTGAAAAAAGAGCCTTTTTATGTTGTTTTGGATGCAACACCTGACTTTTTTCCAGTGGTAATAGGCCTAAATTGACCAGTGAAAGTAGCAGACATAACAAATCTAAAAGCTATAGGAAAGTTTACCCTTACAAAAAAATAAAGCTCAAATTAATACAAATTGGCCAGTGGCACAACAGTTTAACAAAAATGCTTCAAAACCACAACCTTACTTTCCCTGAACCCTCTTGCATCCCTGCATCCCCAATTATTTCCCAAAATAATCAAAATATAAATGTCAAGTATTATTAAACCTCACATGGAGTTTCTACCTAAGGGTGGCTTTTTTTGTCTTGCAGGGTACCCCTGGATCCATGTTGACAGGTGCACTCCTGGCCAGCACTGAATATACACTGGCCATTTAGTGTCAGGGTTTGGGTAGACATGTGCAGTAGCGGCAGCACTCTGGTGCTGTGTTTGGCCAACACAGGACCAATACGAACAGCTATTGTTCTGGTGCTGTGTTCAGCCGATACATGAGCCATGTAGGCGGTACACAAGAAGTCATGGGACATGTAATCCCAAAGATTCAGATTTCTGATATGCTTAGGGTGCAAATTCCGACCTGAAGTTCAGGAAAGTGTTGAATAGAATGACACAAAAGCATAATTGAATAGAATGAAAAAGCATAATAGCAAAAAGCAAGAATTTGGGACGTAAGAAAAGAAAGTAACATTGTATAAGTGGATTTTAATTTAAAGAGTGGTATATCACTGTGGCTTTAATACTTTAATTACTTTCAAGTACATGTATGTAAAAATTGGCCAGCATTAGGAGAGTAAGTAACTACTTGAATAGGTGACAAAGAGAAACAGTTTTGCAGTGTGAGGCTTTTTTTAATGCATATGCTGCCAACAGCTCTGTGGTATGCTGTCTCAGCCTGCAGCATATAAACTGTGGTAAAAGTACCAGTACCACATGCAAGGGGAACACATGACTACGCACCAAAGAGCTTGGTGGGAGCAGCACCTCAGTGAGACAAATTAGAAGCAAAAGGAAGTGAGAAGTGTTGGAGTGACAACCGTGAAGAGGAGCAAGGTTGGGGCGCTGGCTGTGAAGAGGAGGGTGAAATCTGGGGCAAATCCAAGGGCATTTCACTCATTCCCAGTGCAAGAGGAAAATCTCAGATGATCTTTTGTTATCACCCAAAAGGGTACCCAAAATGCACTACATTTACTGATGGTGGCTGGATCCCCCCACTGGAAGCACATTTGTACATGGAAAATCTGTGGCCATAGGCTGCCCACCCTTCCCCAATACAATACTTCCTAGCAACCAGTGACACATCCCCACCTGACCCATTAGCAAGGATAAAACAGACGTAAAGCAGGTTGATGATGAGATTTGTTTTACGGAAGCCATGCACAAATGTATTTATTCAGTTTTTAAGTGAAAAAAAATATTGTACAGTGGGTTAAAATAAAATGTGGATGATTTACTGACAGCCAGTCAAGAAGACAATTAAAGGACTGAAAGGCCAGTTAAGGTGGAAACTGCTACATGGATGAGTCACATTAATACATTGAAACTAAGCATAGTCCATTGCCACATAGTCCATTGCCTTGCAGCTATGGACTATGGGGGAGATTCACTAAAACGGGTGTACTCAATATCTGGTGCAGATGTACATGGTATCCAATCAGCTTCTGACTTCAGCTTGTTCAATAAATCTTTGGCAATAACCCCCATGTCTTACAATGTCATACAATACCACCTTGTTAGACAAGAAACAAAAAGCTTTTTAAAAAATTGCAGCCAGCAACAATTAGGAAACATGCCCTGTGAAAACACATGCAGTTCACTAGCAGTGAAATGTATGTGGACTTGGAGACAGGCTGTGAAAGAAACGCGGCCAGCATAAAAGATAATACACGCTTAACCCTTTTACACACATGTATGCAGCCTTTTATGACTGTAGGCAGTGCATGTTGAAAGGCTGCAGCCTTAATCTCCTAAACACACTACATTTTACTCCCCAAAGGACATAACAATCTGTATAGATTAATTCAACATGAGTCTAGGTTGTACAGATCAATTCAACGCATGTCTAGATATTTATGGATCATATAGCCATCTTTCCTAAACATACAGAGTATCAATTAATAGATTGATTATCTGTTATCTTGGACATTCTTTCAATGCAATAAGAAGCACTTCCTATGGTTATAAATTACTAATTTGGCAGCACATGTGCTGCCTAAATATTGCAATTCTCTGATTAGTAAGTATAGGGAACATTTTGATTTTGGTTCAGGAAAACAGTGCCAATCTATTGTGCATGAGTTCACAGGTTAGGCTTCAGTAGAAGCCATATCACTGTTCTAAGAACAGTGATATATCACTGTTCTTAGAACAGTGATATGGCTTCTACCCGCTAATTTATAGTTTTCACACACAGTTTGAAGATGATTGTAGAACAGTGTTATGGCTTCTCCTGGCTAATTGATACTTTTCACACACAGTTTGAAGATGATAGTAGAATCTATAATCATCTTCAAACTGTGTGAAAAAAGTATAAATTAGCCGGGAGAAGCCATATCACTGTTCTTAGAACAGTGATATGACTTCTCCTGGCTAATTTATACTTTTCTCACACAGTTTGAAGATGATTGTAGAACAGTGATATGGCTTCTCCCGGCTAATTTATACTTTTCACACACAGTTTGAAGATGATTTTAGAACACTGCTATGGCTTCTCCCGCTAATTTATACTTTTCTCACACAGTTTGAAGATGGTCCACATCCACCTCCATTTTTGATTTTTTTTAAGTGATTTTTTTTTTAATTATTTTAAGTTATTTCCCTATCCCCATTTCTTTGTAGGGCACTTGTCCGACCCTTACCCCCATTTTCCTTCCTTTTGCAGACCTCTAGGACTTTCCAGGACTTTTGTTACAGCCATTTTTGTGCCTAAAAGTTCGGGTCCCCACATTTCAATGGAGTTCTGGGTCCGGGTCAAAGTTCGGGTCCTGTCCGGACCCGAACCCAGACTTTGTCCCGAAGTTCGGCCGAACCAGCAGAACCCGAACTTCCAGAGGTTCGATCAACTCTATTGGCTAGTAGTCTCTCATGCTGTAAGAAACATTCATACAGCAGGAAACTACTTATATCAGATCCATAATGTTTACTAATATTAATTATAATAGCAACATTTAAAAAAAAACTATTTTAGAGCATAAAAGTCTGTGTTTCAAATTGTTAAAAACTAGCTGTGTTTTATGTACTTCATATACTGAGGTTTCCAGTTCTCATGGCTTGTGGAATATATCAGCTGTTCCAAGATTAGTGCAGATGGATTTAAAAGTAGCCTTGCAGTGCTTAGAACTGAATTAAAAGAGTGTCTAAAGAAATCATAGGGGAAAAAAAATCCAAAGCACCAGTTTAAATTTCAATTCTATTTTTACATGGGGCCTCTTCTGTGTATTAAAAAGGAAGGTTCTGCACCCCTTACAAATTCAACCAAATATGATGGTTTGCCATTGAATCTTTATACAGTATCAGCACCTTAAATCCTTATGCACCTTATGCCAGAAAATAGCTCTACAGGTGAAATGTATACGTGGCAATAAAGCCTGACATATACTTGGAGTTAGAAAGGGCAATTTCCTAGAGTTGCTATAAAATGGTCACAAGCAAATATTGATTTCAATTTAACTTGAAATGCCCTTTAAACAAATCCCTATCCAACACAAGTATACATTTATGTGCGGCTCCTTATGGTGTTCTTCTGAGATCAATTTTTTTTTTACCGAAGAAGCAAACTGTTTTATTTCTTTCTTTTTTTTTTTTTTGCCCTGCCCTCGTCATTGGGTGGTTCAGTTATCACAAAGAAACAATTACACAGCAGATTAAAAATCCCTTTATCTGGTGGAGTTGAATCTCAATGTTACAGCTTACGTTCTCCTATATTTTAATACCTACATTTTGCAGCTAAATTGTACATTCAAATAAATAAATAATCTCATCAGATCGGCATGTGGTCTCAATTAAACCCAACTGGACTTCCAGATTAAAGCTGTGAAATATATTCCATGTGCATGAAAGCAAATAGTGTACAAAAGTCTTACAGTTCAGAAAGCAACTACAGCCTGTGTAGAAAAGTCTGTCCCCTACCAGCCTGCTGCATAGAGGGACAAATCCCCTACTGATAGGTCAGGAAAGTGGAAAAATACCATAGGTTATCGCGTAGGTTGTCTTATTGGTTATCTTATTGGTATTGCTATCTTAACCCTTTGACACCGATCTCACACAAATATGTGGCCCCATTAAACTGGGCTTTTTTCCACGGGGGCCGCATATTTGCGTATCTCACTTTGTGCTGTGAGTGTGTCACATGGCGTGCTCCCAACGCAGAGACCGGGGTCTCGCCGAGAATCCTCTTACTAACAATTGGAACCCAGAAATCCAGATTCCAGGTCACCTAATCGCTGTAATAACCTCTGATTGGCTACCACAGTGATCAGTCACTGTGAAGCCCGCCCCCACGTTTTCTCTCTCTGTGAATGGAGGAGAGAGGTACATCATATCTCTCTCTTTCCTTGCAGAGAGGAAACAAAAATGTATGTAAAAAAATAAAATAATAATAAAAAAGTGAAATACAAAAAACAAAAAAATACCTAGATCAAGGTTTTATTTAGATCAGTGCCAGGGTTAGAGTTTGGGTCAAGGTCAGGGTCAAAGGTCAGGGTGAGTATTGTTTTTAACAGGATTTTTTTTATGAATTACTATCAGTGTCAGCTAGTGTCAGTGTGTTTTGGGTAGGATAAAAAAAGAAAATGTGCACTATTGTTTGTGGGCTGTACTACAGGTACAAACAACTACTAACATACACATATATGGTATTGCTGCGATCATCAGGAGCAGGAGAATTTATTTTGGGTTGTTCTTTGGCTGGAAGGTTATGGTAGTAGCAAGAAATATAAAGCTACATTTTAAAAAAATATATATTTTTTTAATATTATGGGCCAGTTTTCCTTTAAGTAATAAAAAATCAGGAGATATCCATTACCATTTACCACCAAATTAAAGCCTAATTTGTCTTAAAAATAACAATGTATAACCCACCTGAATGCACAAATAGCTGTGAAGATATGTCAAAGTTGCAAAATTGTGCTTAGGCATTACAATTTGTTTTACCCTTAGGCACAAAGGGGTTAAACTAATGATGCAACTAATTTGGTTCCTGGGCAGGTGACTTCACCCAGATGATCTCCATGGTCTCATTGACTTGCAGTGTAATTTAACAAAAATTTAAATTGTCACACCACTGCTAAAAGGTTCAGATATGACTTTATTCCAAAGAGGCCCCTTCATCAGGGCTTGATAAGAAACATTGTGAATGGCCTAGAAGTGAACGGGACCTTTAATGGTATTTCTTCCAGTGTGATTACAAGCATGGGTCTTCTCAGCAGCTGGTATGGCTACTTTAAAGGTTGTCCCTCTGACTTTTAGTGGAATAAAGTTGTATCTGGACCTTTTTACAGTAGTTTGGCGCTTCAATTTACATTTTTGTTTCATCTCTTACTGAGGCAGAGCTAGAAGTCTCTAATCAGTGGGGAATATAAGCTTTACTGATTGCAGAGGCATAGGTCTTACTTAGCAGGGGCATGTTGAACCTTTTCAGAGAGAACATTAATTCCATACATAGAGTAAGGGCCCTTCATTGCAGCATGCAGGGAACAGACTTTTCTACACCAGCTGTTGCTAGTTCCTAAGAAAACAAAATGTACAACTTTGCACTTAAAGTTCAACTGGGTTTAAAATAATATTACTAGCTGGCTGACAACATGTTGTCCACTGACAGTATACCCTAGCTGGGGTTTGGTGCGATGGTTTGGTATGTTGTAGTATTTTTAGACACTTAGTAATTTATTACCAAAAAAAAAATAATAATAATAATAATAGTTTTCTGAAATAAAAAGAATAACACGGGTACTTGACTAGGAAGGATCAAGCAGGAAATCTAAAAATACAACTGCTCATTGAAAGAATCTTACAGAACATCCTCTATAAAAATTTCCATCTTAGGAACATTCATAAAACAGTTAGTGTTGGAGGAAACCTAGCTTTTCTGCACCCATGATTTCCCCAAAAAAGTTATGACATACACTATATTGCCAAAAGTATTGTGACGCCGGCCTTTACTATTAAACAGTAGTTTTATTAGGTGTATAGAAACAACCTTACAATTTACAGTTTACAGTAGCGCATTGAACATATTAATGTATATATTTGTAAAATAACTGTGGAATCAGTTTTAAACTAACCTTGAATCAAATCTAGTTGTAGGTTTTATCATAACAATACATTCATTCCAATGTTCAAAGTATCTATTAAGTTACCTTATAATCAATTGTTAATAAAGAAGCAATAACCAATACAGATTCAATAGAAATATGATATTTACACCAAGTATCTTGATGGACGCCGGCCTTTACATGCACATGAACTTTAATGGCATCCCAGTCTTAGTCCATAGGGTTTAATATTGAGTCGGCCCACCTTTTACAGCTATAACAGCTTAAACTCTTCTGGGAAAGCTGTCCACAAGGTTTAGGAGTGTGTCTATGGGGACGTTTGACCATTCTTCCAGAAGTGCATTTGGGAAGTCCGGCACTAATGTTGGACAAGAAGGCCTGGCTCACAGTCTCCACTCTAATTCATCCAAAAGGTTTTCTATCGTGTTGAGGTCAGGACTCTGTTCAGGCCAGTCAAGTTCCTCCACTCCATACTCGCTCATCCATGTCTTTATGGACTTTGCTTTGTACACTGGTGTGCAGTCATGTTGGAACAGGAAGGGCCATCCACAAACTTTTCCCACAAAGTTGGGAGCATGAAATTGTCCAAAATGTCTTGGTATGCTGGCGCCTTAAGAGTTCTCTTCACTGGAGATAAGGGGCCAAGCCCAATCCCCCAAAACAACCCCACATCATAATCCCCCCTCTACCAAATGATTTGAAAGGGTGGCCCAATACTTTTGGCAGGCCCTCCGATTCCTCCTGTATTGAATTGTATTGTAACTGTACTGTCTGCCCTCATATTGTAAAGCGCTGTGCAAACTGTTGGCGCTATATAAATCCTGTATAATAATAATAATAAAAATAATATAGTGTGGATGAGCGAATGTGGGTGGAGGAACTTGACTGACCTGCTCAAAGTCCTAAACTCAACCCGACATAACACCTTGGGGATGATTTAGAGCGGAGACTACGAGCAAGACCTTCTTGTCCAACATTAGTGCCTGACCTCATAAATCAGTTTCTGGAGGAATAGTCAAACATTCCCATAGACACACTCCTAAACCTTGTGGACAGCCTTAACAGAAGAGTTGAAGTTGTTATAGCTGCAAAGGGTGGGTCAACTCAATATTGAACCCTATGGACTAAGACTGGGATGCCAGTAAAGTTCATGTGCGTGTAAAGGCAGCCGTCCCGATACTTTTGGCAATATAGTGTATATGTTCGGCATGACATCGAATACCTAAATGTATTTTTTTTAAATGCCTACAATATATATTTGATAGAGCTGGTGTTGTTGTATATACAACATTTGAGGTGTAATAATAATAATAATAATAATAATAATAAACTTTATATAGTGCCTTTAAAGGTGGTTTCTCAAAGCTCTTTACAAGGAAAACACAAGAAATACACAGGATAACATAGCATGAGGGATAAAGGGACAATTAAGTGAAAGCTTGTCTAAAGAAGAAAGTTTTTAGATTTGATTTGAATGAGTTTAGAGAAGAGGACTCTCTGACATTCTTAGGAAGTGAATTCCATATTTTTGGAGCATAGCAGGAGAAAGCTCTGTCCCCCATTAAGGGTAGGTAAGTAGGGGGTATACACAGTAAACCAGAATTTGAGGAGCGGAGGTTACGAGGGGGGGAGGCCATGAAGAGCCTTGTAGGTGAGCAAGAGGATCTTAAAGTCTATGCAAAACCTGACGGGTAGCCAGTGCAAGGACTCCAGGATAGGGGTAATATGTCAGGAGAACACAAATGTATGGATCAGCTCTTTAGCTACAGTGTATGATAGCATGGGACACAGCCGAGCAATGTTTCTCAAGTGGAAAAAAGATGTTCTGGCAACATTTTGTACATGTGGCTCAAAGGTTAGACTAGCATCAAATATCACTCCTAGATTTTTCAATTTAAACGGAAGCCCAATCACAGTGCCATCTATAGATAAGCTATTAGGACTGGCCTGAGTGTCATCAGCATAAAAGTGATACTTGAGCCCATATGATCTAAACAGTTGGCCAAGTGGAAACATGTAAATGCTAAAAAGTAAGGGACCCAAGATTGAGCCCTGAGGAACACCGTACTTGACTGTGCCAGATTCAGACTTGAATCCACCAAGAGAAACAAAGTGACAGCGATCAGTGAGATATGACTTAAACCATTTCAGAGCCAATTTTGAGACTCCAAATATGGTTTCAAGGTGAGAGAGTAATAGATTGTGGTCTACAGTATCAAAGGCAGAACTAAGATCTAGTAGAATAAGAATAGTTAGTGACCCGGAATCAGAGGCTAACAGAAGGTCATTAGTGACTTTGACCAAGTTTCTGTGCTGTGCAGCTGTCGAAAACCAGATTGGAGGGGTTCAAATAGATTATTTAAAGCTAGGTGATTATGTAACTGAGATGTCACAGCCCACTCAAGGATCTTGGCAAGGAGGTAAGTTAGATATTGGGCAAAAATTGTTTAACCACTTCAGCCCCGGAAGGATTTCCAGCTTTAGGACCGGAGCCCTTTTTGCGATTCGGCGCTGCGTCGCTTTAACTGACAATTGCGCAGTCGTGCGACGTTGTACCTAAATGAAATTTGCGTCCTTTTTTTCCCACAAATAGAGCTTTCTTTTGGTGGCATTTGATCACCTCTGCGTCCTTTCTGATCGCCGCTATAAAAAAAAAGAAGAGCAACAATTTTGCAAAAAAACCCAAATTTCTTACTTTTTGCTAAAATACAAATCCAAAAAAAAAATATAAAAAAACATTTTTTTTCACCGTTTTTGGCCGATTTATATTCTTCCTCATATTTGTGATAAAAAAAATCGCAATTGGCCTTTATTGATTGGTTTGCGCAAAAGTGGTCGCGTTTACGGGTGATGAGAATTCATTTTTGGGGTTTTTATTTTTTTTAATTTTTTACTAATAATGGCGGCGATCTGCGATTTTTAGCGGTACTGCAATATTTCAGCGGACATGTCGGACCATTTTGACACTTTTTTGGGACCATTGGCATTTATACAGTGATCAGTGCTATAAAAATGCACTGATTACTGTGTAAATGCCATTGGCAGTGAAGGGGTTAACCTGCAGGGGGCGCTCTAAGGGTTAACTGTGTTCCCTGGGCGTGTTCTAACTGTGTGGGGACTGCCCTAACAGGAGAAGGGAAGTGGTCACAGCCTCCACGTACAGGAAGGCTGTGATCACAGTCCTTCCCCCTTCACAGAACGGAGGTCCGTGTTTACTTACACGGACCTCCGTTCTTTCACTCCGGGGGGGACATTGCGGGTGGCCGGCGGAGATCAACTCTGCCGCACCCGCTCCCTGGCCCTCCCCGAACACAGTGAGCGCGCGGGCGCGCCTCCGGCGGCGCGCGCGCGCTCACTAGGCTCGATCTCGCGGCCGCCGTCGTATGACGGCAATTCACGTTACAGAGCCACTTTGTCGCCGTCATTTGCCGATCAGCCGTCAGCAAGCGGTTAAATTGTCCAGGGCCATGTTGGTTTTTTTTTGTACCGGGGTGATAGCGGCAGTTTTGAGGATTGTTGGTACAAAACCAGTGCTAAAGTAGTCATTTATGATATTGAGGATAATGGAGCATAGAGAACTAAAACAGGATTTAAATAAGTGGGTGGGAATAGGGTCAAGTATGCAGGTGGAGGATTTCATATTTGAGAGCAATTTAGTTAGAGCTGAAGAGTCAAGTACAGAGAAGTGGGAGAGAGAGGAGCCAGTGAAGCTAGGTGGGTCAGGAAGTGATGTGGATAAAATATGTGGTGTGGTAAGAATTTGGTGTCTTATTTTGTCAATTTTTGAGTAGAAGAAACTAGGAATGTGTTACAGAGTTGTGTTGAAGCAGGTAGTGTGGAGGGACTGTAATATTTTAATAATCTGTCAATGGTGCAGAAGAGTTGTCTAGGGTTGCTAAGATTTGCTAAGATAGCATGGAAGAAAAAGTCTGATTTAGCAGTCTCAAGTTTACCCTTATAGACACACAAATAGTTTTTCCATGCTTGATAATGGACAGTCAAGCCGGACCTGCGCCAATTTCTCTCCAGTCTCCATGAGACTACTTGAGCGAAGATGAGAATTATACCATGGAGCCGGACGGTAGAATGAGACGGTTCGAGTTTTTAATGGGGCATAGTTATCAAGGGAAGATGGAAGAGCTTGATTAAGGGCATTTATTTTGTTAACAAGGGTGTCAAAAGGGAAGATGCAGGCTAGGGAGGAAATATCAGAATTCGCAAATTTGGGCTGGTCAATAGAAGTCCAGTTGCGATAATTTACAGATCGAGACATGGAGGTGTTAGAAATTGCTAATTCCAGATTGAAAAGAATAGCTAGATGGTCAGACATACCTGGGTCAAGGGGAGAGCAGTCAGAGACAATAGGGCCATTTCCAATTATAAGGTCTAGGGTGTGTCCTTTGATATGCATGGGGGTGCAGACAAATTGAGTTAGGTCAAAGCATTTAAGAAGAGACAGGAAGTCTTTAGCTAATCTTAACCCCTTCCTTACCGGGCCATTTCTGACACTCCTCTCCTACATGTAAAAATCATCATTTTTTTGCTAGAAAAATACTCAGAACCCCCAAACATTATATATGTTTTTTTAGCAGGCACTCTAGGGAATAAAATGGCAATCATTGCAACTTTTTATATCACACGATATTTGCGCAGGAATTTTTCAAACGCGTTTTTTTTGGAAAAGAAACAGTTTAGTGAATTAAAAAAATACAAAACAGTAAAGTTAGCCCAATTTTTTTGTATGTTGTAAAAGAGGATGTTACGCCGAGTAAATTGATACCCAACATGTCATGCTTTAACATTGCGAACACTCGTGGAATTGCGCCAAACTTTGGTACTTAAAAATCTCCATAGGCGACGCTTTAAAATTTTTTACAGGTTACATGTTTAGAGTTACAGAGGAGGTCTAGTGCTAGAATTATTGCTCTCGCTCTAACGTACGCGGCGATACCTCACATGTGTGGTTTGAACACCGGTTACATATGTGGGCGGGGCTTACGTATGCGTTCGCTTCTGCGTGCGAGCTCGCGGGGACGGGGGGACTTTAATTTTTTTTTTTTTGTTATTATTATTCATTTTACTTTTATTTTTTTATTTTTACACTGTTTCTTTAATTTTTTTTTTTTTGATCACTTTTATTCCTATTACAAGGAATGTAAACATCCCTTGTAATAGGAATGGTGCGTGACAGGTACTTTTTATGGAGAGATGTGGGGTCAATATGACCTCACATCTCTCCTGCAGGCTGGAAAGACTGAGATCAGAAAAAAAAATTCCGATCCCAGCCTTTCCAGCCGTGATCACGGCTTTGTTTACAAAAGCCGGGCCGGGCGTGACGTCATAACATCGCGCCCGGTCCTCCGAGGGTCATAGAGATGACTGGTGACCAGATGGTCACCAGTCATCTCCCTGACGACACTCCAGCGGCGACGGATCTCTTCTCCCTGCCGCCGATCGTACGGGCGGCACGGGAGAAGCACCGAATGGCGGCGGGAGGGGTGGGACGTCCCCTCCCGCTGCCTACAAGAACGATCAAGCGGCTGAACTGCCGCTATGATCGTTCTTGGGGTGTGCAGAATTGCCAGCTGAAAAAAATGATATCTGAATGGTGCCTCTAGCTGCTGGCACCATTCAGATATCCCCCCTCAAAATCTAGGACGTCCGTGGACGTCCTACCGGCGTGAAGGGGTTAAAGACTCTGTATGAATGTGTGTATTAAAGTCACCAAGTATAGCAATTATTTTAAAACGGAGGCATAAAAATAACAGCAGATCCGCAAAGTCACCTAAAAAATCTCTACAAGGCTTTGGTGGACAATAAACTGTAGCAATAACAGATGAGTGGGGAGCAAAGACCTTGAGAGCAAGACATTCAAATGAGGAGAAATAGGGTACATTTACAGTGGATAAAGTGTATAGCAGGCTGTAAATAACAATTATACCTCCACCTTTACCTGAGAGACGTGAGAGGTCAAACAAACCATACCCCGAAAGGGTGAGTTGGTTGAAAAGGATGCCATCATTTTGTTTGTGCCAGGTTTCAGTTAAGCACAGAAAGTCTAACTTATTATTTACAATAAAGTCTGAAATAAGTAGTGCCTTGTTGTTGGCAGAGCGTGTGTTCAGGAGCGCTGGTCTGGCCTTCCTTTGAGGGACAAAGGGAGTCAAAGTGGGGTAAGGGCATGATAGTGAAAGTAGGCTTTTGAGGTCTGCACCAGTGCGGGATAGTTTTGCAGCCTTACACTGATAAGCAGGGATTGAGACGGCACAGGTACTTGAAGGAAGGAGAAGAAGCCCAGTGCCATGATGCATGCATCTCTTTGGTTGTAAAATCCCAATATTCCAACAGATCATATTCGCCTTTGAACAAGAAATCATTTTGTTTTAGTTGCTGGAGTTGCAGTGCAGTGTACCTGAGCAGCATAACTGAGAGATCCGGGTAAAGTGGGGGGAGAAAATGTCCAGTTGTTTACAGTGCAGCGCAAGGAAATAGGTGCAGTAATCCAAGGAAGGTTCGGAGGTGAGTCAGCAGCAAGAGGTCCAGTGCTGGGCAGTGAAAGAGGTCCAGTGATCCAGGAAGATGTGGAGGTGAGTCAGCAGCAAGGGGCAGGTTTTGAAGCAGCGGTCCAGTGCAGGGAGATGAAAAAGATCTGGGAAGATTTGGAGGTCCGTCAGCTGCAAGCTGGGGCAGGATGTGAGACAGGAGGCAGTCACTTACAGAGTAACAATCCTAGAGAACCACGAGATCAGAGAAATCAATCCAGGAAATCTAGAAACCTACTAAATCACTCCTCTAGTCAGAAAAAGGAGGAGTTGAGAAAAAGAAAAAAAATATAAAATGAAAAAATAGAAAAAATAGTAAATGGCGATGTGAGGAGCGGCAGCCAAAATGCGCCAGCGTTCCCTCTACAGCCAGGAGAAGAGCAAGGATAGCTCCACATAGCCACTGAAATATTGGGGTTGATTTACTAAAGGCAAATAGACTGTGCACTTTGCAAGTGCAGTTGCACTTTACAAGCAGAGTTGTTCCAGAGCTTAGTAAGGTTAGGTGAAGCTACTCATTACAATGAATACCTAATCACATGCAAGGAAAAAAAAAAAAAAAAAAAACAGCATTTTTTTTTTGCTTGCACGTGATTGGATGATGAAAGTCAGTAGAGCTTTCCCACATTTAATAAGCTTTGAAGCAACTGCAAGTGACACAAGCACAGTCTATTTGCCATTAGTAAATCAACCCGATTGTTTACATCTATCTAGCACATTTTCATTTTCTGCTAAAATGTCTCCATCTTTGCCTTCCACAACATGGCATGTTGTGTAGGTTGAATTACTTTTTGAAGACACTGATGTTCATATAAGCTTCCCAGGGATGTTTTTCTTAAAAGCAAGCAAAACTAGTTTTTGTGTGTGAAATGCACTGTCAAGTTTATTTCTATCTCCTGACTGGAACGACTTCTCCTTATCCTTGTCTGTATAATGTGTGCCAGACAGAACGGAAACTCACCATAAATCTCCCCAACAGCACACAGACTTTAAAAATAACCTCCCAGGCTTTCTATCCCTGAGATCCATGCACTGATGATCCAGTCCTTTTAGTGGCTTATGCCATATTTTCTCTCTTATGAGCATTGTGCAATTCTTTATCCATCACATGGACATGACATGGAAGGCCATCCAAAGCAGTGCAATATTATGCAAACATGTCGTATAATATTGCACAATTCTGGAACGCACTGCATTCTGGTGTGCACATGATTCAGAAAAATTATTGTTTTCTGCGTGTCATTGGAATTGCCTGCTTTTATTGATGAGAAAAATGCTGGTAACTGTCCATAGTGTAAACAGGGATCTCATTTTGTTACAGTATAGCTATTAGCCAAATGTTTTTTTTTTTTTTTTTTACTTTTGGATAGATTGGAGATGGATTAAAACATCTGTCAGGTATTTGTTGCTGTCTGTGCCCCCCATTAGGGAGATTCACCTTCTTTATTTGTCCGATTTGCCATTATCATGGAGACTGAAAGAAAGAAAATCCCAAATTTTGGGTTGTCACCAGAACAGGAATAGAGGAGCAATACTCCAATGGGGATACTAGATCTGGTATTAACCAGGAATTCCCACACTTTGGGAGGGGAAGTGAAGTAAAATCTCCCCAATAGGACACAGGTGGCAAATAAAACCTGACCAGTGGCGGCTGGTGAAGTTTTAGGAATGGGGTGGCGCCAGGCCCCGCCCTTCCTTTTTGACCCCTCCTACTTCTAATAAGTCCCACCCCTTATAGAATCCACCCAGTCCGTCTCCTGTATTCCACATATTGTGCTCAGTATCACATCACAGGACACAGTATACAGCTAAGCATTACATCACAGGACACAGTATACAGCTCAGTATCACAGGACACAGTATACAGCTCAGCATCACAGGACACAGTATACAGCTCAGCATCACAGGACACAGTATACAGCTCAGCATTACAGGACACAGTATACAGCCCCAGCATCACAGGACACAGTATACAGCTCAGCATCAAAGGACACAGTATACAGCCCCAGCATCACAGGACACAGTATACAGCCCCAGCACCACAGGACACAGTATACAGCTCAGCATCACAGGACACAGTATACAGCTCAGCATCACAGGACACAGTATACAGCTCCAGCATCACAGGACACAGTATACAGCCCCAGCATCACAGGACACAGTATACAGCCCCAGCATCACAGGACACAGTATACAGCTCAGCATCACAGGACACAGTATACAGCTCAGCATCACAGGACACAGTATACAGCTCAGCATCACAGGACACAGTAT
>BLSH010481488.1:878512-893341 GCA_018402905.1 Glandirana rugosa
TATATATACAGTCAGGTCCATAAATATTGGGACATCGAACGCAATTCTAATCTTTTTGGCTCTCTACACCACCACAATGGATTTGAAATGAAACGAACAAGATGTGCTTTAACTGCAGACTTTCAGTTTTAATTTGAGCTTATGTACATCCAAATCAGGTGAACGGTGTAGGAATTACAACAGTTTGTATATGTGCCTCCCACTTTTTAAGGAACCAAAAGTAATGGGACAGATTAACAATCATAAATCAAACTTACACTTTTTAATACTTGGTAGCAAATCCTTTGCAGTCAATTACAGTCTGAAGTCTGGATCGCATAGATATCACCAGACGCTGCGTTTCATCCCTGGTGATGCTCTGCCAGGCCTCTACTGCAACTGTCTTCAGTTCCTGCTTCTTCTTGGGGCATTTTCCCTTCAGTTTTGTCTTCAGCAAGTGAAAAGCATGCTCAATCGGATTCAGGTCAGGTGATTGACTTGGCCATTGCATAGCATTCCACTTCTTTCCCTTAAAAAACTCTTTGGTTGCTTTCACAGTATGCTTCAGGTCATTGTCCATCTGCACTGTGAAGGGCCATCCAATGAGTTCTGAAGCATTTGGCTGAATATGAGCAGATAATATTGCCCGAAACACTTCAGAATTCATCCTGCTGCTTTTGTCAGCAGTCACATCATCAATAAATACAAGAGAACCAGTTCCATTGACAGCCATACATACCCACGCCATCACACTACCACCACCATGCTTCACTGATGAAGTGGTATGCTTTGGATCATGAGCAGTTCCTTTCCTTCTCCATACTCTTCTCTTCCCATCACTCTGGTACAAGTTGATCTTTGTCTCATCTGTCCATAGGATGTGGTTCTAGAACTGTGAAGGTTTTTTTAGATGTTGTTTGGCAAACTCTAATCTGGCCTCTGCTCTTTATTTCGCAGTATCCAGCGCTGTCACATGACTTCAAAAAAGTGATGTTGCAAGCTTTCAGTAACCACGCCCACTAGCTGCTTTTACATTCAGGAGGAAGTAGAATTGAAGTCATGTGACAGCGCTGGATACTGCGAAATAAAGAGCAGAGGCCCTACAGATTTGGGTGAGGCAGGCCTGCTCGTCTAGCATCACGCTTTTAATTGATTGGAATTCCACATCGCTTTTGTTCTAATTTTAAAATGTAAGTGTAACTCTTTTTAATAAATCGTCACTGGTTTACAGTATTACGCTATGTGGCCATTTATATTTTAACTGAGGTACACCGTGACTGCATCTGGAGTTCATTTTCTGGTGTGGGAGCCCTTTCTCTGGTGTTACATAAGATCCTGGATATGCAACCACACGTGAAGGCACTACCCCTGAGGGATTGATGTCCATCATCATCTTCCTGGATGTGGTTTGGCCCCGTTGTCACCAAGCATTTTCATGCGTGCATAATTGCATATTCTGGTAAGAGTACCCTATCTTAGGTGGTGGAGGTGTAAGCCGCACGTCGATCCTTCATGATGAATTGAAGTTCGAATTATACATAAACATTTCACAGGTGGTGGAAGATTTATTTTATTCATTCATACAATTATGTATTTATGGACTTACTTTATTGAGGACATTTTTGTTTGATATATTGTCTATTATGGACATGTAATATTCACATTTTTAAGCGCTGCACATTTTGTTTACTATTTTGTTCACAATTTAGGGAGATTGTGGTGCTAGCAGCTATTTACTTATTTCTTTCATTTTTATTTTGGTTAGCGCAATACTTTTTATCTTTTTCTAATAACACACACCTGGCCATGGAACAGCTGAGCAGCCAATTGTCCCATTACTTTTGGTCCCTTATAAAGTGAGAGGCACATATACAAGTTGTTGTAATTCCTACACCGTTCACCTGATTTGGATGTAAATACCCTCAAATTAAAGCTGAATGTCTGCAGTTAAAGCACATCTTGTTTGTTTCATTTCAAATCCATTGTGGTGGTGTATAGAGCCAAAAAGATTAGAATTGTGTCAATGTCCCAATATTTATGGACATGACTGTATATACAGTATCCCACAAAAGTGAGTACAGCCCTCACATTTTTGTAAATATTTTATTATATATTTTCATGTGAAAACACAGAGGAAATGACACTTTGCTACAATGTAAAGTAGTGAGTGCACAGCTTGTATAACAGTGTAAATTTGCTGTCCCCTCAAAATTACTCAACACACAGTTTAAGTTTAACTGGACACATGCAGCAAGGAAACTATATTGGATAGATTAGACGGAGGAAGCAGGTGATTCTGTGGAGTACTCTGTTGGGGAGATTGCCGTCCGGTTTATGGAACATGCTGATTAACCTCAGAATGTCTGGTGAGCCTCAGTGTGTTTAATGTTCTCACGTGGTGGCACTGGTGGAGGAGGTTTTTGGGGTTAGATTTCTTATCAGCCCTACAGCACTTTATGGACAGTTGATTTTTTAGACGGACTTTGAGCACACACACTTTCAAAATGTTTGTTACCCCTCTCTGAACTCATTCTATCTTATCAATATCATTTTGTAAGTTAGGTCTCCAGAACTGGACACAATATTCTAAATGAGGTCTTACTAAAGATGTATATAGGGGAATCAGAACCTCCTTCCTCCTGCTGGTGATTCCTCTAGTGATGTATCCTAGAATTCTATTTGCTTTTGTCACTGGTGTCACTGGTGTCAAGGTGTCAATGTCTGTGTGAGGTAGCCCCATGACCCATGGATACTTACCTCTCCTGTGCATTCACTCTTTCCTTTGGTGCTGCCAGCACAAAATACCCCATGTCTTCAGGTTTGGGGGAGCAGTGCTTGGGCCAAATTTGTTGGGCCAATTTGCCATTTGTTAGGCGCAAGCACTATCACAACACTTTAACATTCTCTGAAGGTTTTAACACCAGTCAATACCCAGAATTTTGGTGGTTGTGGTGATAAAGGAAGGAGTGGCGGGGGATTGCTAGGGAGGTGGATATAACATGGATTGGGGGTAGGGCTTTAGTGAAACACTGTCACTTTACCTTCAATAGGCAAATTGATGGCGTCTCTTTAAGAGACCAGTTTTTCATCTTTAACAGATTTTGCACTTTTATTGGTGACATTATCTTTGAATCTCTTAGATTGTAAGCTCTAAGGGCCCTCTGATTCCTCTTGTACCAAATTGTGATGTAACTGTACTGTCTCCCTTCATTTTGTAAAGCGCTGCGCAAACTGTTGCCGCTATATAAATCCTGTAATATAATAATATTTACCAAGAATGCTGCTCCAAACCATGCTTACCATCATCTATTTTTATTTTTAATAAATTGTTTATTTATTCAAAAGTTGAGTCATACAGAATAAAAGTATGTAACGCAACTTTTTTTTAACAAGGAATAATTCAACATATAGACATAAAAGTAGCATTTTATGGAGATAAGGTATATTCAAACATTGGGTTATCGTAGTGTAACTTCAGTTATATAAATATAATATACCTTAAGTTTTACAAAAATATAACAGGTTTTCTAAATGTAATAAAGAATACGGAAGATCTGGAAATCTTAAGGATCAACATGAGTTTTATGGGGTGACTCAAGAGAGAATTCAGTGTCATCCCATGTCTTCCAGATTTTAGAGAAGTGTGGTAATGAATCATCAATCAATGCAGTCAGATGTTCTATCCTACGTATGTCAGCCAGCGTATATCGGAATTGTAAAAAGGTAGGAGGAGAGGTGGATAGCCAGCATCTGGGGATAACCCATTTTGCTGCTAATAAAATAAAAGACATTAACCTCCATGCAGCTTTGGATATACCAGAGAGAGGTAAATAGTGTAAAGGATTTAAGGGAATGGGGGTATTTAATAGTCTAAAACAGCTGGATGAGAGGGCATTCCCAGAAGATGTGGTAGTGAGAACCTATATGTTTACTACATCTCCAGCATTGTTTAGGTGTTCCCGGGTGGTTTGCATGGAGAATGTCAGGGGTTCTATACCAAAAGAAAAGGATTTTCACCGCAGTTTCTTTCTGCACTACACACCTTGAGGTTTTAGATGTGGATTCCCAAATTTTCTCCCAGTCTACTAAGGAGATGGGTCTTTGTAAAACAGATGACCATTTTTTCATATACTTATGGCTACTATCAGTTAGTGGGCAGCTTCATGGGAATTCTATATATGGCTGAAATTAACTGAGGCTTATATGGACCTTTGGCACATAATAATTCAAAATCAATAGGTCTGACTAGGGTTAGAGAGGAGGTCATAGTAGATGGGAGGTGTTTCATTTGTAAGTAAGAATAAGAGAGTGTATTAGGGATCTTGCGTTTTGATTGTAAGTCTGCAAAGGACATAAATGTATATATGTCACTGGGTTTACAAGTTGACGTAGTTGAAAAATCCCAGCTTGAGTCCAGGGTAGCATATCATTGTAGGATATACTATCAGGAATGTCTGGGTTAAAGAGCACATTTAAAAGTGGGAGGTAAGGAGAAGAAAGGGAAAATAGCTCAGAACATCTTTCCATATTGATAGGGTGAACAACATTGGGCCCAACGCTGTATCTTGGCCTAGGCCAACAAGGCCCAGGCCTAGGGCGGCACTTTGCAGGGGGGGCAGCACAAAAAGAGTCCCGTCGGTTTGCACTTTAAGTGCTGCCGGTATGATAATACAGGCAGGGCCTCCATCAGAGTGGGACAGCCCATACATAGGTGGGAGTCCGGGCATCCCAAAGGGCCCAGGCGGCGGACCCCAACAAATGAGTTGTTGTGCAGGCAGCCGGCATTCCGCAACTGTGGGGGTGGGGCACAAGTTTAGTCAGGCCTAGGGCAGCACAAAACCTAAATACTCCACTGATTGGGCCTAAGCATAAGGATCTTAATTGTGGCATATATTTGCATGAAGAGGGCCATAGCATATAACAGGGGTGTACTGGGGTGGTAATCCCCAATTCAATTTCAGACCATCTGTTTGGGGCCATCCTGGATGACCAGGAAGTCAGTACTCGTAGATGTGAAGCATAATAGTACTTCACCAAATCAGACGCTCCAAAACCCCCTCTACGTCTCAAGGCTAGGACCACTGATCCCACAATCCGATGAGAGGTGTTGTTCCATATAAGACGAAGACACCTTCTCTGAAGTATTTGTACTTGTGACATTGCAATAGACACCGGGAGTGTCTCGAATAGGTAAGGTAATGTGGGAAGTATCGACATTTTGAGAACATTGATTCTCCCAAGAAGAGAATGAGGGAGTGTGGTCCAATAATTTAATAATCTGTTAATTTCAGTAAATAGAGGTGGGAAATTGGCTTGCTATAGGGTGGAGTAAGAAGAGGTATGATGAATTTCCAAATATTTGAGTGTATGAGTGCACCAATGATAGTTGAATTTTGATTGTAGGGGGGCCAGTTGGAATGGTGGAATACTAATGGGTAAAGCTTCCGTTTTGGAGGAGTTAACTTTAAACCCAGAGATAGAGCTAAAGGAAGTTAAAATACAGTGTAAAGAGGGAAGGGGCATATGTGGATGAGTAAGGGTCAGAAAAATGTAATCGGCAAAAAGGGAAAACTTATACTCCCATTGTCTCAGCAGTACCCCGTGGACATCTGAGTACCATCACCTTTTTTTTCAGTATGAAACACTGTATGAACTCACATTCACTTTGCAAATGGACACAGGCAAACAGCTATTTCTTCAGAATAATATAAGGCAGGAATCTGCAGCAAAGTTTGTTAAAATTGCTGTAATGTACATAGATCATCCAGAGGGAAATGCCTTTTCTCAATAAAAGTGGAGTTAATCTTTGCTGCAGATTCCTACCTTTTTGTTATTTTTAAGAAATAGCTGTTTGCCTGTGCGAAGTCAATGTGCGTGTGAATGATTGTATACCTATCAATCAGCTTTTGCACTTGCAGGGTTCTAATGTGGAAAGTGGCAGTGTCTGCATCCCTTTACATGTGATTTCTCTTTGGGATTATCTCAACAAAAATTACAATTTTGTTGCAGAGGATGCCTAAAATCTGCCTTGTATATTAGCGCAGACTTCCTGGAAAATCAGTAAGCCAATCACACAAGTAGGAAATTATATTTCTGGTGGGTGTTTCATACACCATCTGTGTACAGAACGGCTCCAGATTGCCATATTGCATTGCATTTTACACAAAATGATAGCACTGAAGTTTGAAAAGGAAAGGTAATTTTTAATTAGGTTACAATATGGTGTGTGTAGTAATTGTATATATTATTATTTTTATTTTTTTTCCACGAAACAAGTTACCCTTTAAATCTGAAGCTACCTGTCCAACTTGTTTTCGGATACTAAACTAACTTAAATTAAAACTTCTGTAACTGTTCCAACCATGCACCAACCTCTTTTATTCCATAAATCTAAAACCAAATAATTAATTTCAGTTGTTTTTTAGTGTAGATCTATTTAGGTTCTGCTTGAGGTTTGTATTATAATCTCTTTCTTTGAAGTGGGGTTGTAGGTCTTACACCTAGGCCTAACTGCAAGGATAGAGTAAATCTATCTTCTTCTGGTCCTTCTCTGTGACCTTTTCAGCAGGGGTGTCTCTAACAGCAGCTATGTCACCATTGGAAAAGATATTAAAGTGATTGTAAAGTCTCGTTTTTAAATTTTTTTTTCTATTAAAATAATAAACATGTTGTACCTACCTGCCCTGTGCAGTGGTTTTGCACAGAGCAGCCCAGATCCTCCTCTTCTCGGGTCCCTAACTGGAGCTCCTGGCCACTCCCTCCTGTTGAATGCCCCCACAGCAAGCAGCTTGCTATGGGGGCACCCGCGCCAAGCCGCAGATCTGTGTATCCATTCGGACATGGAGCCGCAGTTCAACCCCGGCCCCTCTCTCTCCTCATTGGCTAACTGAGTTTGATTGACAGAAGCAATGGCGCCGCTGCTGTGTTTTAGTCAATCAGAAGTCCCAGATGGCCAAGGCACTCGTGGACATCGCTGGATAGAGATGGGCTCAGGTAAGTATTAGGGGGGCTGAGGGGGACTGCTGCACACAGAAGGCTTTTTATCTGAATGCATATAATGCATTCAGATAAAAACCTTCTGACTTTACAATCACTTTAATTCTGCCATATGTGTATTAATATTTGGCTAGTTCAGCATGGACTGGCCAAATTTCGTTCCATGTATGGGCACTTTGGGTGAATGTTGCTGCCAGATTCATCTAGCTTACCAGCCGATCAGTGTCTGCCACCTCTTCCAATCCCTCCACCGGCTTGTGATTGCCCACAATTAAATTTTAAATACTAACAACATACAAAGCCATTCAAAAATCTGCTCTGAGCTACATCACTAATCTTGTCTCAAATTATCACCCAAACCATCCTCTCCACTCCTCCTAAGATCTCATGCTCTCTAACTTCTTTGTGTCTTCCTCCCATGCTCTTCTAAAGGACTTCTCCAGAGCATCTCCCATCCACCCTACCTCAATCTGTCCAGCTATCTCCTACTCTGGCCACCTTTAGGTGATCCCTGAAAACTCTTTTCAGGGAAGCCTATCCCACCTCCACCTAACAACTGAACTTGAATGCTTCCATCAGCTCATCCCTCACAGTTTTTATCCTTTTGTACCACTTTCCCCACCCCATTAGATTGTAAGCTCATGAGCAGGGCCATCTTAACCCTCTTGTACTGTATTGTGTAAGTAAAAATGCATCATATTTACAATATGCTTATGATTATAGTTGATTTAGTATGCTTATACTATATAGTTTGAAACATATCAGTTCCATTTTCTCTCCTTTGCAACACATCTATTTAGTTAGTCCCTTTCACACTGAAAAAATGGGGTAGGGGGGCGTGTCTGGGCGGGCCCGCGAGCAGATGTGTGGACGAGGAGCTCCGAGCACAGCCGACTCTATCCAGCTCCATCCACACCTCCACAAGCCGAATACAGCCACCAGGACCTACCACCCTACACTTCAACCCTTCCAGCTGCTGGAGGACTGGGTATCGATAGGATCCCGACCGTATCTGCAGCCAGAGCGACCCCGATCCAGGGCCGCGTTATCGCCACCATCTTGCTACACCCTCAGGCCCGTTGAGGAAAGAAGGTACAGCCACAGCGGTAAGCCAAGCCTTTTGGGGCTGCAGAGCCCATTGCCCCTACAATTACAGGAGTGCCTGCTTGAGACCCGCGGGGCCCAGATAGACTGATATGCCTAGCCGGCAGCCTCTCGTCCGCCCCGGCGGTCGCCACCATCTTGCGGCTATCCCGGCCTACTATCACTTGTTCTGCCTCAGCGCACAGCTCATATGTAGCTGGACCCCATCTTGGCATGCATGGCCCAGCAAAGCCCAGTAAATCCTCTGTAGTCCCCCTACGGCTCACATAATAACTGAGGCACTCATATTTCCTTGCGGCCTACCGGACCTGCCGGCTCCTCTCAGCCTAGTGTGACCCCACCACTGCTGTTACCACCATCATCCCCAGCTGGGCTGCATAATGGCTCTCACATCCATATCCCCTTAACCAGGATCCTTCCCAGCCAACCTAGGTTAGTCCACCCGGACTACGGCCAGTAAAGGCCTAAATTTTTCTCTTACCAGTGCTTACTGCTCCAACTGTATTGCACCACTATAAACTGTGTCTGCTTAAAGCCCCGCCACACCGGGACTGCACCAGCCACCTATCACCTGTTGTGCCTCCAGCTCACCTGTTGCTAACATATTTCTCTGCCTCCCATAATCCTTGAACCCCCCCTTGGGGGTGATGCCGTCAGGTAAAAAGATCAAAAATGATCCGTAAAGCCCTTACACAAGTAGCTCTCAAAATGGCGACACAACCACCCCTCCACGCTGCCTCCACCATCTCTCAGCCACCTGGGGGTCTTTTCACCGTATCACAGACCAGTGACCACACTGTTTCTGCCCCACCACCTTCTACTACAGACCAAGGGTCCTTCCAAAATATGGATCTCTTGAATCAGTTTGAACTAATGCTACAGAGAGCGCTGCAGCACACCTCGAACACCATCACAGATAAACTGACGAAAGAGATAAGGGAGGTTGGTCGCTGCACCACAATCTTAGAGGAGAGAGTGGAGGACCTTCATATGATCTCCGCTAATCATGAGGAAGATATAGAGACTCTCAAAGCGGAAAACGCCACCCTCCAGGCTCGCTCGGAGGACTTTGAAAACAGGGCTAGGAGATCAAACATACGCATCAAGGGTATAACAGAAACTGTTGAGGACCTCCAGTCTACCATCACAGCCCTCTTTCAAGAGCTGGCCCCCTCCATCCCTATCAACAGATTAGAGATGGACTGCATCCATAGATCCCTTGCCCCACGCAAAGACGAAGGACCCCCACGAGACATCATCACTAAACTACATTTCTTCTGTACCAAGGAACAACTTATGGAAGCAACACATAACAAAAGTAATCTCTCATCCAAAGTTACAGATACCAGATATTCCACGATCTCTCACAACAAACCCTCGCAGGCAGAAAAGCTTTGAAACCTCACTTACAAATTTTGCAACAAGACAGGATCGCTTACCGGTGGAGTTTCCCCTTTGCGGTCAAAATTAACTACAAAGGTTCCTCTTTTACTTGTAGGTCTGAAGAGGACATCATCTCTGCACTTTGTAACCTAAGACTCCCTGTCCCAGACCCATCAGCTGATAACTCTAAGAGGCATGCGGCCTCTAACTCCCCGAGGAAGTCACAAGATAACCACGGAACAATATCCCAGGCGGCCTCGTATAAAAGAAGTCGCCTTACATACCCCATACCCGCTGAACCGATGGACTGAAGCCATTGTTACTCTCATTGCCTACTAACTCTTTTGTTTCCCTATTCGAGGCTGCTCCACAGGGTCCGGGTACTGGTTGGACACCTCCAACATGGGCAGGTAACACCTCTGGTTGTTGGAATATAAACTGTTACCCTGTTGCTCCTTTTCTTCCTCTTGCACTTAAAGCCGCATAAGCCGCCTCCGGATCCTATAGCCTTTCTAAGATGATTCCACGTCTCCCCGAATATGAGACATGCTACATGGGGTCCATCACACCTTACTGCATTATGTCTTAACTGGTTCTTTTCCCCCAGACTCCGCCATGTACTAGTTATGAGAACTTAGACTTGGTTTGGTCCAATTACCTTACGGATGGCGAAGTCACCAGTCTGTAGCGATAGTCCCGGCTCACTGTATGATACTTTGGCCATACGGCCTCCCTAGTTGATGATTTTCTACCACTAATTGCTTCCTCAAGACACACTTTCTCAACCCGGAAACTATCACTGCAGACTGCACCATATGGTTAACAACAGTACAACTTCTTATGTTATTGTTTTGTCACTATTGATTCTATGAGCGGCTGCCCAGATCCCGGTGGCAGTCCGCTGCTCCTCATTTGTTCCTTCGCAATCCGGAACTCCTTTCCGGGTTGATCGTTGGATTGAAAATCCTCTGGTTGGCCACCTTAAGCCATCCTTTGGATTTTCCTGCTGCTAGCTGGAGCACGATTATTTGTTGGTTCCTTATCATTTTTGTGTTATTGCTGACCTGTTAGTTCACTCAATATTTGGTGTTTCACTCTTACTCCCTGCCCTTTATCTGGCTTACCTATTCTCTCCCAGTCCCTTTTTCCCCTTTTCCTGCTTATCTCCAGGGGGAGGTGCCATAGCACTTCTCCTAGCCTCTGTACAGATAGCCTCAAGCAATACTTCACATGGCCTCCCTACACATTTTGACACATAATGTCCAAGCCCTGAACGAGCCAACTAAGCGCACCAAAGCCTTTCGCCCCTACGCCTCTGTAACAGCACGCCTTCAGGAGATGCACTTTTCTGCCCACTCCACCCCGAAATTTTTTGCCTGCCAATACCCACAAACTTATACAGCCTCGGCAGCCAAAAAACATAGAGGCGTACTGATCGCCTTCCACTCCACTACGCCATTTACACTACACACCGAAATTAAGGACTCGGAAGGTAGATACCTACTGCTTTCTGTCCAACTTCTTGACCAGGACATCACTGTAATCTCCTATTATGCACCTAACTTTAATCCACTTCCTTTTCTCTCGCATTTATTTCAACTCATAGATACACACAAGCGAGGGACTGTTATTGTCTGTGGTGATTCCAATCAAGTCCTTTTCCCAATTCTAGACAAGTCTCCCATACCCACATCACCCGTACACCTTTCCTTCCAACAGCTCCTAGATCGCTTTCCCTGATCGATACCTGGAGAGAACACAATCCTGCTAGATGCCAATACACCCACTATTCACATCCACATAAAACATTCTCACGCATTGATCACATTCTTGTCAAAGTAGCAACCGCCGCCTTAATATTAGACTCCTGTATACTACCTAGTGCATGGTCTGACCACAATGCGGTGATCACAACCTTTTCCTCCCTAGTCCCAACACCTTCACAAAGGACTTGGACTATAAACGATAGACTCTTAGCGAGCCCCGCTCACAGGACAGTACTCTCCACCGCCCTTCAAGAATACTTGACCATCAATTCCACCCCGGACACTGACCCTCTCACAATATTGGAAGCCCACAAACTTTACATAAGAGGGGTATGCATCAGCCAAACCTCTCATGTCCAGAAAGAATATCGCAAGCGCCTGAAACAACTTGATGTGGCGTTTCGTAAGGCAGCGGATTAGTTCAAGTGCTCCCCATCCCCTATAAACAGAGACCTCTTTGAAAAGGTCCGACTAGAACTAGACATCAGCCTGACGGAAGAAGCCGAAAAAACATGCAAATCGAGACATACGTTGTACATGAAGGCCAACAAGCCAGATACATTCCTTGCACTTGCGCTTTGCAAAGCAGACTATATCCCTAAGCCAATACAACTGAAAACAATGACCAATTCATACATTAGCAACCCTCTGAAAATACTAAACATCTTTCGCAGGAAACTCTCAGAACTCTACAGTGATTCCTCCCATTTCAGCCAAACCTGCTTGGACACTCTGCTCTCTAACATACATATCCTGACCCTTACCCAGGATCAAAAAATAGCTCTAGACCAACCACTTACGGTGGAAGAGATATTAGCAACAATCAAAACTCTGAAACCACACAAACGTCCAGGCCCAGACGGCCTCTCTGCCACCTACTATAAACGGTTTTCCGATATAATAGCCCCACTTCTAGTAGAAGCCTTTAACTCCCTTCTCAAGGACCACCATTTTAGACCCGAATCTCTCACAGCGTCAATATCCATGATCCCTAAACCTAACTCTGAAGATACATCATGGTCCAATTACAGGCCTATTTTGATACTCAATCTAGACATTAAAATTCTAGCCAAAACCCTTTCAACCGTTTGCAACCTGTTATTGGTACATTAATCCACAGAGATCAAATGGGATTTATCCCTTCCAGACAAGCAGGCGATAACACAGAGCTACTCTCATATCTCACACAGCATGCGCGCGACACATTCCGACCTGTTTTATTTCACTAGATATACGTAAAGCATTTGACTCACTAGCCTGGCCGTATCTCCACTCGATACTCCAAAGATGGGGTTTTGGTGTGAATTTTCTTAGATGGATCCTAATTCTCTACCTCAACCCCAAGGCCTATGTTACTGGATTTCGATCTGACCCCTTCCCCATACACAGAGTTACCCGGCAAGGTTGCCCCCTCCCCCCCTCCTATTTGCTCTGGTGATTGAGCCATTAGCAGCCCTCATTCGGAATAATCCTAATATTACTGGCCTGGAACTAGGTGGCCACCAACATAAACTTTGTTTGCCGACGACATCCTGTTATTCATGACATCCCCTTTGACTTCAGCTCCCAACTTAATGAAGCTGCTTACAGATTTTGGCCAAACCTTCGGTCTTCACATTAACCCTCAGAAATCTAAGGCCCTAAACATCTCCTTGCCACCTGGTTTACACTCCCAACTCAAAGGCTCTCTCTCCTTCTCCTGGACAGCGTCCCACCACACCTATCTGGGGATTAAATTCTCACCAGATCTGGTAGATCTTTACTCTGCTAATTATCCCCGTATGCTCACTCACCTCACTACTCTAATGTCCAAGAAAACTGCCCTACTCCTCTCTTGGATAGGTAGAATCACGGTTCTCAAGATGTCTATTCTTCCCAAAATCCTATATCTATTCCGAGTGTTACCCATTAAAGTCCCATCACACTACCTCAGGATACTTCAGTGCAAGGCGTCTGACTTCATCTGGGGCTCCAGTAGACCACGCTTACCCCCAAGTACTCTCTACACCCCCCCTTATAAGTGGCGGACTAAGTGTGCCCAAATTCGTTATGTATTATCAGGCAGCCCAACTGGCTATACTCCCCAAATATCACGCCACTAAAGAAGTCCCCCTTTGAGTAGCCATAGAATCGGTGGACTGTGATCCACTATCTACCGCCAACCTCCTGTGGTTGCCACCGTCACAACACCGTAATATTCTCAATCCAGTTACCAAACACAGCTTAACCATCTGGGATAAACTTAAGATGCACTTTGGCCTTCAATTATCTCACAATCCTCTCCTCTCCTTCCCCCGCCACCCTGACCTTTTACCCGGCCTGGACAGCCCCACACTCCTTCTCCAACTGGTCAAGAGCTGGCCTCCTGCGTGCGCATCATTAATATAGTTCTAAAGCTATCAAACCCTTCCAGACTCTATGTGAGACCCATCATCTCCCCCCCACTGAAATTTTCAGATACCTGCAAATAAAGCATTTCTACTCACAATACTCTTCCCCTGAGAGCTCAGTCTCGTCTCTCTCTCATTGTTTGAACAAGCGTGTCATTCTGACCCCCACAAACAAGGTCTTATTTCTGACATATACTCACTACTTTTATCTGGGTCTATCACAATGCCTCCCTCCCACAGATGTTGAGAAATGGGAGAAGGATCTCCCCGCCTGCAGCAACGACAAACTGGAGCCAAATCTGGCAGGCCACCAAATCTGCCACATCTAATATTGACGCACTGGAGACTAATTATAAAGTCCTTACCAGATGGTACCTGGTCCCCTCCAGGATATCTAAATTTCACCCAAATTATTCACCAGCATGCTTCCGAGGATGCTCGGACCAGGGCACACATATGCACATTTGGTGTGACTGGCAGATAGTACGCAACCTATGGTCAGAAGTCTTCCAACTCCTATCCCATATATTTTAAACACCATTACCACCAGACCCTGTAGTGGCCCTTCTGAACGGTAAACCCCATGCGTTAACCCAGAGACAATTTAAACTGCTACTTTATGTGAGGACAGCCGCTAAACAATCCATTGCTAAGGCTTGGAAAACCACCACGTTGTCCATGGTCCCTATTAACTCCTTGCCGACCGCCGATCGGCAATTGACGGCGGCAAGGTGGCTCGTGAGCGCAAATCGCCGTCATATGACGGCGGCCGCGCTCACGAGCCTAGTAAGCGCGCGCGCGCCGCCGGAGGCGCGCGCGCGCGCTCACTGTGTTCAGGGGGGCCAGGGAGCGGGTGCGGCGGCTTCGATTGCCGCCGGCCACCCGCGACCCCCCCCCCGGAGCGAATGAGCGGAGGTCCGTGTAAGTAAACACGGACCTCCGCTCTGTGTGAGGGGGAAGGGCTGTGATCACAGCCTTCTCGTACATGAAGGCTGTGACCACTTCCTTTCCCCAGCTAGGGCAGTCCCCCCACAGTAAGAACACGCCCAGGGAACACAGTTAACCCTTAGCGCGCCCCCTGCAGGTTAACCCCTTCACTGCCATTGACATTTACACAGTAATCAGTGCATTTTTATAGCACTGATCGCTGTATAAATGCCAATGGTCCCAAAAAAGTGTCAAAATGGTCCGACATGTCCGCTGAAATATCG
>BLSH010481488.1:904815-919558 GCA_018402905.1 Glandirana rugosa
ATTTATTTATAGTTTTTGAAACTTTTTCTTTTACAAAAAATGTGTTTCAATGTATCAATGTATCAACCATTCCAACTTATTTCTGTGGTCAGTTAGATCAAGTTGGACACACTCACACATACACATACAAATACAGTTATATTAGAGGGTGTAGGGACATATAACGCAAACGATTCTACGGGTAGATTCTCAAAAAAATTTGATAGCTATGAAGGACAAATGTGGTGACTAACACCCTCCCTCAATATCTTTGTATCTTTGTATCTTTTCACTGTAGTCTTTTTCTGACTCATCAGGTAGCTCAGACGGGGAAAAATAAAAAAATTAAAAAAAAATAAAAAAAAAAAATTAAAAAAAAAATAAAAAAAAAAAAAATGTAATTGGAACAACAGACTGATACCTAAATAAGAGGTTGTGAGACAGTCAACAGTAAATGGCTTCAAACATGCTTGGGATAAACATAAATCCATAGTCAGACAACAAGGTTAATGTAAAAAAAAAAAAAATAAAAAAAAAATTAAAAAAAAAAAATAAAAAAAAATTAAAAAAATAAAAAGGGGCAGACTCGATGGACTACTCAGTCTTTTTCTGATGTCACTTTTCTATGTTTCTATGTTTCTATAACTCCCTCCCACAATCAGTGGTGTAAACAGGAAGTATCGATAGTTTAAAAAAACTCTTAGATGGGCATCTTAGCAAACGCAATATACAGGGATGTGGGAGATTATATTGACATAAACATACACATACACACTCACACAGGTTGAACTAGATTGACTGGTGTCTTTATTCAACCTTACCAACTATGTAACTATGTAACTTTGTGTAAAAAACATTTTCTTTTTCAAAGTTTTTGATATTTATTTACTTATATAGCAGCCCAGTAGTGAGTAAATACCACTATAAGAAAACGCTATCTGTCTCAAAAAAAAATAATAATAATAGTACAGTGTTGCATGCTTGAGTATTTGTCATTTAAAGTATTGAGAGCACTGAAAGCTAAAAATTGGTCTGGGCAGGAAGGGATAGAAAGTGTCCAGTTTTGCAGTGGTTAAAAAAATGTACTATTGTTTCAGAGGTGTGGTATTTTGGGTTTATCCTTTCTTTTCATGCCACATTGGTTATTGTTTTATATTGAGGTGCTCAAAACACAAATGTGTTTTTGGAGTTGCCTTTTGTTAGCAGCATGCCACCACATTGATGTGCTCCAAAGTACCACATATTCACCCATCTATCACAACAGTATAAATAAAAGCTTTTTTAAGAGGATATCGGCTTGACTTACTAATGGCATAATGGCATATTAGACTATGCACTTTGCTAGTGCAGCTGCTCCAGAGCTTAATAAATGAGGGCAAGCTCTGCAAATTTCCATCATGCAATCATGTGCAAGCAAAAATGCTTTTTTTTTACCTTACATGTGATTGGGTATTCTTTGTAAAGCGAAGCTTTTCCCCATTTAAGCCTTAGTACACACGCTTAGCTTTTCGGATGAAAGAACGTCCATTTTTTGTTGGATGCTTGTCTCATGTGGAAAGTGAATAGGTTACTAACCATACGAAAAATTTTCGCACAACCAAATTCAACGTCAGAAGTGACTTAATGTGTTGAATAGCTTTGTATGTATTTTTTTTGTTTCTGAGCACTCGTAGTCGTGATCATATGATTTTTTTTTGGTACGAAATCCGTACTGATACCAAAATCGGACGTTGACTTGACATACGAAAAAAAATTTCTAGTCTGCACATCCAGCTTTTGTCGTCTGAAAAATCAAAATCGGCTGTCGAAAGGAGCATACTAACGGTAAAATCGGTTGTCGTACAAAAATTCCCGTCCGAAATTTGCATTGTGTGTACGGGGCTTTACTAAGCTCTGGAGCAAACTGCACTTGCAAAGTGCACTATCTACTGGCCTTTGGTAAATCAACCCTAGCATTTTATAATTTTAAGGAATCCCAAAGCATGTAATGAAAGGATTAGGGTATTTTCAACTAAGCCCTTGAAGCTGCATCAAAGGGCTCTCCTTGTGTGATATATTTTTTTTTACATTTTCGCATTGGTTTATGACCCCCATGGCAGTTTCAGGTTTCCTACGCCTTTTTTTCAACAAAATGACAAGCCTAGCCCTACAAATGTGTTGAATAAAAAAAGTGCCCCCATAATCTTCGATGGGGTTTTCTGCACAGTTTGAAAATTTTGAACATCAAGCAAAATTGCGTAATAGATTGTGAACCAAACCTTGGTAGATAATATATAAAATATACACATGTACAGTATATAAATTATATGCGTATATATATATATTTATATATATATATATATATATATATATATATATATATATATATATATACAGTATAATGCATTTAGATTACATGGGTAGCATTCAGCTATATAAACCCTCAAATTGTGCTCTGGTATGTAATTAGCAACAAATTAATTAGATAAGATATTTTAGTTTTTGTTTTTTCTTCTGTATTTCTAGATACCTGTTTTTTTACCTTTCTAATGCTATCACATTCCATTGTAATTGACTCTTTAACAATTTATTGTCACACTGACATAAAAGCATTATGTTTTTAAGCATCTGCTTTTTTATCATTACTTTTAAATGAAGGCTAAGAGATGTCCCTACTTCATCTTAAGCATAATTAGATTTTCATGACATAGGAAATACAATCGCTGACACTGCAATAATATAGGAAGCAAAAAATATATTTCACACCCTTTATGCTGCGAAACCCATCACAAGTTTCTTTGTCACTATAAACTGATTCCTCTAAGATGAAAAGGATTACAGATATACTGATAATTCTGCCTCAATAACTTCCTTTTTGATGAATACAACAATCTCATTTGTTCTGTATAGACACAAATGTGTCACGGGCTCCTTTATTTAAAAATCACTATTTCTTTGTTGTTAAAATGCTTTTGTTTTTCATTTTAACAGTTGTAGTTCTAACCTTATAATGCCCTTGTTTGTGCCATCTCTAAGGAACAAATGAAACAGTTGAATGTAATGTAGTAATTCATTTATGTTTTGTTTCTACAAAACATCTTCATAATAAAATTAGTCACCACCTCTGTAGTTAAAAAAATCATGCATATACATGTCATTAAAATCAAGCCTAATACAATAATGATACAATTTGTTTTTATTTTTTTGGCGGTGTTCAGACAGACGTAGAACCTCATTATACAAGTTTCTTACAAACAAACTGATATTGCAGAAAGTATGCTTGTATCCATTTTAGTTATATTTGGATTATTTGACTGCTTCCCACACGGACGGGCGGGAACCCTATAGCTCTGGGAGGACGTGATATGACGTCTTCCCGAGAATGTGCCACTCTGGGCCATGCTCCAGCGTGATCTGTCACCCGTTGTGTCCACTGGACACAGCGGATGACTGAGCAGAGTACCGGCCCACTGCTGGTAACACGTGATCGATGTGACCTATCGCAGCAGACCAAATGACAGTTGTAAACAATGAATGGCTTCCATCAATGCCATTAATTGTATACAATTGTGTTGTTAGCTGTGATTGGTCATAGTGATCACATGGTACAGACAGGGCCAAACACAGCCTATTTGTACCATGTGATTAGCTGTGATCAATCACAGCTAATAACAAGACTACGCAGAGTCTACACATTAGCATGCAGTAAGAATATGTGCTTATAGCAGTGAAATTCACTGCTATAAGCAATCATAGTATGTAAAAAAAAATCCTGATCAACTCCCCAGAGTGGTACAGTGTTACTACAGTAACTCTGTATTGCTCTGGTCACAGTATGTAAAAAAAAAGAAGAAAAAGGAAAGAAAAAAGTATACATTTTTTAAAAAATAGAAAGAAAATTATTATTATTTTGTTTTAAACATACTGTCACTCACCAGTCAGTGTCCCTTGTCACCACCACGCCAGTTATATGATGATGCTGTACTGCACTGGTGACAGTACGTAAAAAAATGTAAAAAAAAATGTGAAAAAAACATTTTTTCTTAATTTTCCCAAAAATTACAAATTATTACAATGTGCCATGCCTTACTAAATACTAAATTACTAAATGAAATGAGATAGGCCAGTACATTAGGACTGATCGATTTTCATATAGATATATATACCATAGCTTGTGGACTCTATAACTTTCCTACAGACTAAATAACGTACACTGATTTGGGTTATTTTCACCAAAGAACTGTAGCAGAATATATTTAGGCCTAAAGTTATGAAGAAAGATTATTTATTTGCAAAACGGAGAAAAACATGTTTTTTTTCAAAATTTTTGGCCTTTTTTCGTTTATTTAGCAAAAAATAAAAAACACAGGGGTGATTAAATATCACCAAAAGAAAGATCTATTTGTGTGAAAAAAAATACAAAAATGTTCTATATGGGTACAGTGTTGCATGACCACACAATTGTCATGCAAAGTGTGACAGTGCTGAAAGCTGAAAATTGGCCTGGACAGGAAGGGGGAGAAAGTGCACAATTTTGAAGTGGTTCATATAAATATATGTCCGTAATGTTATTTAAATCATGTGACCACATATTCAGGGAAATTCCATGATCCAGGAATAAATATGAATTTTCCCATTTAGACCCTGATTTGCTCGATCACAAATCTCATGTCATGACTTCTCTATTTATTTCCAGTTTTCAGCAATGGTTTAATATGATCAAAATCCAATCCATAAGCAAGAGATTCAGTAATTTGAGTTTAATCCATTTGGATCATCTCTAGTGGTGCCTAATATAAGCAGTCTGAGGCTATGGCAGCCATTCTCTTTCTTTTTTGGGTCACGTCCAAGTCTAAAGGAAACCTGTACTGAGGATAAAATGGAGTCTTTCATTTTTTATGCATTTAAAAAAAGTCTAGTTGTTTAGCCACCTCTGTTCCAAATTATTTTTAAACCAATGCCCTGGGACAAGTTTGCAGATAGTAAAATTAGAAAGAGGTTAGAACTTCTGGCGTGTACATGTTCAGGATCAGAAAGTTAAAAAAATGTATCTAAAGCCAAAAACAGCAAACCCGAAGTGAAAGGAAATTTCCTTCGCTATCAAGGACAAAAGGAGAGGATGACTCTTCCCAGCAGTGCCCAGACTGCAGAAAATCATGAGATATGTTCTAATTTCTACTCTGCCCAAAATTAAAGGAAACATTTTAGATTTAGAGCTTTTGGATCAACATATCTACGTATCTAGTATTATCAAAATGAGAATTCAGCAACATTAAATACTGATTTTAGGACTGGTGCTTCATGGGCCTATCCTTTCTCTCTCAATTAAAATACTTACCTATCAACTGGTATGTCTCTTTGCCTACCTTTGGAAATGACCTGCAGATGCTCATGTATTCCCAGCTCCTTAAATCCTATATAACCTTCATCAGGTGGTTGTAGGCAAGCATTTAGAACCAAGCATTCCTGAAGGTATCCTGCTATTCTTTTAACTAATTCCATGCCATAGGCATGTGCAGGGAGTGTGCCTGGGCATACCCTATTCACTCTGTGCAGTGCCGATTCCCCCTACTGCGCCGGACTACCCCCCATGTTGTGGCCCCCCCATCGCAGTGCTGCTGGTTTCCCTCCTCTCCCCCCAGCTGCTGCAGGGGTTGTTTCAGGATACAGAGTGAGGGAAGGGGCTAATCAATGTATCATTTACCAGTCCCTTCCTTTTATAAATGAACACAGTGAGCACACTCACTCAACGTGTTCAGTCATAACTGAAGCATAGTAAACTATGCTTACTATGCTTCCGTTTGTGAAGGAACAGAAAGTCGCTCGGCACAGAGCATTTTCCATTCATTCCCTGTCCAGTGCAGCTGAGGCTGCTGAGAAAGGAATTTGTGTTTGAGCTTTGGGGTGCACACCCTAATGCAATGGACTGCGCACACCTATGTTCCATGCAAGAGTTGCTCATATTGGAAGAAAGCATAAAGCACAAATGAGGAGATTTATATTGGCTGAAACCTAGAGTATAACTTTCAGGTGAGAGAAAATAAAAGTGGAAAGATTATATTTGCAAACTTCCTAATTTTGCTATTTGACCACTTCAATACCGGACCATAGTCAAATGACGTCTGCAGGAGGGATCTCCCATCCTGGGTGGACATCATATGACATCCTCAGCTTTTTTGTCACTACTGTGGACCCCCGGGGGCTCACAGCCTGGCGATCAGGGGTGTTCTTGGGACACAGCCCATTCCCGATCAGGGTAAAGAGCCAATAAAAACTGTCTCCTTACCACGTGACCGTGGAGATCTGCGTTCACACCGCGCCCCCGGTGCATGCATTGCTTCGATCGGAGTTGAGGCTTGTCCCTCGGACAAAGCGCAGCCTCGATTAGGGTAAAGAGGCAATGAAATTGGCTCTTTATCACTTGACCGGCTGTGTCCAATCCCAGCCGGTCACAGAATGTCAACAAACCGCGTTAACGAGCTGTTACCGGGTATTCCTCCTCACACACCGATCTTGTGTGAGAAGGTGATTGTGGTAATAGCTTGTTACTGCTTACAGTACACACCAAGCACACTGATTGCCCCCAGTAATAAAGAGTACCTGTCACCAGCTCATCAAAGTACCTGTCACCAGCCCATCAAAGTACCTGTCACCAGCCCTTAAAACTACCCGAGTACCTGTCACCAACCTTTTAAAGTACCCAAGTACCTGTCACCAACCCATCAAAGTACCCAAGTACCTGTCACCAGCCCATACCCAAGTACCTGTCATAAGCCCATCAAAGTACCAGAGTACCTGTCACCAGCCCATCAGAGTACCCAAGTACCTGTTACCAGCCCATCAGATTACCCGAGTACTTGTCACCAGCCCATCTGAGTACCCGAGTACCTGTCACCAGCCCATCAAAGTACCCGAGTACCTGTCACCAGCCCTGTCACCAGCCCATCAGAGTACCTGAGTACCTATCACCACCCCATCAGAGTACCCGAGTATCTGTCACCAACCCATCAGAGTACCTGAGTACCTGTCACCAGTTCATCAGAGTACCTGAGTACCTGTCACCAGCCCATCAGAGTACCCAAGTATCTGTCACCAGCCCATCAGAGTACCTGAGTACCTATCATCAGCCCATCAGAGTACCCGAGTATCTGTCACCAACCCATCAGAGTACCTGAGTACCTGTCACCAGCCCATCAGAGTACCCGAGTACCTGTCACCAGGCCATCAGAGTACCCAAGTACCTGTTACCAGCCCATCAGATTACCCAAGTACTTGTCACCAGTCCATCTGAGTACCCGAGTACCTGTCACCAGCCCATCAGAGTACCCGAGTACCTGTCACCAACCTTGTCACCAGCCCCATCAGAGTACCTGAGTACCTATCACCAGCACATCAGAGTAGCCGAGTATCTGTCACCAACCCATCAGAATACCTGAGTACCTGTCACCAGCTCATCAGAGTACCTGAGTACCTGTCACCAGCCCATCAGAGTACCCAAGTATCTGTCACCAGCCCATCAGAGTACCTGAGTACCTATCATCAGCCCATCAGAGTACCTGAGTACCTGTCACCAGCCCATCAGAGTACCTGAGTACCTGCCCCCAGCCCATTAGAGTACCCAAGTATCTGTCACCAGCCCATCAGAGTACCCGAGTACCTGTCACCAGCTCATCAGAGTACCCGAGTACCTGCCACCAGCCCATCAGAGTACACGAGTACCTGTCAACAGCCCATCAGAGTACCCGAGTACCTGTCACCAGCCCATCAGGGTACCCGAGTATCTGTCACCAGCCCATCAGAGTACCTGAGTACCTGTCACCAGCTCATCAGAGTATCTGAGTACCTGTCTCCAGCCCATCAGATTACCCAAGTATCTGTCACCAGCCTATCAGAGTACCCGAGTACCTGTCACCAGCCCATCAGAGTACCCGAGTATCTGTCACCAGCCCATCAGAGTAACCGAGTACCTGTCTCCAGCCCATCTGTATACCTGAGTACCTGTCACCAGCCCAGCAGAGTACAGGAGTACCTGTCACCAGCCCATCAGAGTACCCGAGTACCTGTCTACAGCCCATTAGAGTACCAAGTACCTATCTGCAGCCCATGCCTCATAGAATATACCTTGGGGTGTTTTTGTTTTCCAAAATTGGGTAATTTTGGGGGTAATTCCATTGTCCTGGTGCTCCAGGACCTTCAAAAATCTGATAAGTAGGAATGAAATCAGATGTGCAATTTATGCTCCTAGAACGCCTGAAGGTACTACTTCAATGTTGGACCTCTCTTTGTGACCAGGATGTGTAAAAGTCTCTTGTTCAAATTTTTTATTGAGAAGATAAAAAAAGGGGAATAACATGGTTACAACAGTAAGGACCAAAAGGCCCCAAAGCATCACAGAGCAGCATTAGAACAAACAGATAGTGTGACTAATCGGGAGTACCATTGCATACAAAATATTGTTAGAGAAAAGAGGTGCAATCAGCAGTATTGGTGGTTATCAAGGAGGATATTCGTTTTAATACAAGCATAAACCTGCTAGGTTGTTCCATATGGTGGAGAGCTCCCGAAGGTCTAAGATAAGCTGCATAGCTCTGAGTAAAAAAAAATTAGGAAAGATAGATGTAGAAGAGAAAGGAGGGATAGGTGGGTAGGTAATAGGAAAGGAGGGGGGTGCCAGAGGTATGGCAGAGGGGGAAGGTCAGACGGAGATCGCTGTGTTCCTATTACAGTGGAATATTCAAGGTTATGGACAATGTTTATTTATGGGAGGAAAAGATTGGCGTCAAGGTCTTGTGGCAGAAAATGTTTGATCCATGGCTGCCATTGCTTCTCAAATTTGGCCATAGAGTTAAGAACGGTTGCTTCAATTTTTGCATGGATCATAGCATTTGTGAAATGATGTGTAAAGTCTCACATATGTGGTATTGCCATACTCGGGACGAGTAGCAGAATGTATTTTGGGGGGTAATTTTTGCTGTGTACATGCTATGTGTTAGAAAAATTATATAAATTGACAACTTTGTGTAAAAAAAAATATGTTTTCATTTTCTTTCCACGTTTTCCAAAGACTTGTGGAAAACATGAACAGTAGAAAAGACTCATAATGCCTCATAGAATATACTTTGGGGTGTTTTCTTTCCAAAATGGGGTAATTTTGTGGGTAATTCCACTGTCCTGGTGCTCCAGAGCCTTTGAAATTGTGATAGGTCATTGGGAAAGTAGATGTGTAATTTACGCTCCTAGAAATGCCTGACGGTGCTCCCTTCATGATGGACCTCTCTATGTGGCCAGGCTGTGAAAAAGTTGCACACATATGGTATTGTCATACTCGGGAGGAGTAGCAGAATGTATTATGGGGTGTAATTGGAATTATACATATGCTGTGTGTGAGAAATAACTTGTTATTATGACAATTTTGTGTAAAAAAAAAAATAATAATAATTTTTTCATTTTCCCAAGAATTGTGGAAAAAAATTCCAACTTCAAAAAACTTGCCATGCCTCTTACTAAATACCTTTGAATGTCTACTTTTCAAAAAGGGGTAATTTGGGGTGTATTTGTACTTTCCTGACATTTCAGGGCCTCAAGAAATGAGATAAACCGTCAGTACATCAGGTGTGATCAATTTTCAATGATTGGCACCATAGCTTATGGAATCTATAACTTTCACACAGACCAAATAATATACACTGATCTGGGTTATTTTTACCAAAGATATGTAGCAGTATACATTTTGGCCCAAATTTATGAACAAAAATTACTTATTTGCAAAATTTTAACCTAGAAACTAAAAAAAAGTGTTTTTTTTTTCAAAATTTTGCTCTTTTTTCACTTATGTCACACAAAATAAAAATCACAGTGGTGAGTAAATACCACCAAAAAAAACCTCTATTTATGTGAACAAAATTATAAAAATTTTGTTTGGGTACAGTGTTGCATGACTGAGTAATTGGCATTCAAAGTGTGAGAGCACTGAAAGCTGAAAATTGGTCTGGGTAGGTATAAGTGTACTGTATTGAAGTGGTTAAAGTGGTTGTAAACTCTTTAAAACCACTTTAACCTACAGGTAAGCCTATAATAAGGCTTACCTGTAGGTACCGAGAATATCTCTGAAACTTGCACAGTTCAGGAGATATTTTCTGTTACGCTTGCACCGACGTTATCGCCACATGCGCAGCGAAGAAACAGACCAACGTGCCGTTTCTCCACTACAATCATGCCGTCATTGCTGGCTCCCATGCACATGCACGGGAGTGACATCACGCAACTTCAGACAGTCACAGAGCTGGAGTCCGTGGCCACGGAAGGAAGAGGGGCAGTCATGGATGCGGCCTGGAGCGGGAACAGCGCAGGCTTCGTTCTGAGGTAAGTGCCAAATAATGGGCTAATATGCGTTGCATACTAGCCCATTATGCTGTTACTTTGAAGGGTAATAAAGAGGAAGTAAAATCCATCAGGGTTTACTTCCTATTTAAAGCTGAACTTCAGCAATTATAATTTTTGCATACTGACCCTGAGTTGGCTCAGCTTGATATAAGTATGCATATCTGGGGGCTGCTGGGGATGCTTTAAATCAGAGCTATGATCTTCTCAGTTCTGTGCAAGTGACTCCCCCTCTGGACTCTGACCACAAGGGTCGCTTGATTGATATTGATACTTCCCCCATTCATAAAACGTCTTGTGTGTTTTTTTCACTGTATACAAGGAGTTCTCTGATTGACAATTATGGAACACAATTGGGACACAGGGATTCAGTATTGTCACCCTATAGCAGGAAGTGACTAAACAAGGACCTACATCAATGGCCTAAATCAAGAGCCCACAAAATAATGTAACAGGTATTATTTTAATGAAGGATTCAGTTTTTAACTAGTAATTAACAATGACTATTAAAATTTCAGCAGCATGTTTAATCTGACATTATTTTATACTTTTGGCTCAACTTTTGTTTCTGCCTTTAGAACCAATTGAAAAAAATAAAATGGTCTATTATGTTACACTATATATATTCAAGAGGTTCAAACATGTATATTACAGCTGTGAATTTTTGAAATATACAGTATTTTAACCACTTAAAGTTTTTAAATGTAGGAGACACACCCTAAAAAATTGCAGCAATGTTTTAATGTGTATCTTCTGACAATTTCCTGGCCAGGTTATATTACTGGTAACTGGATAGTCTGCACATGTCTCTGAGTAAAACTGTGTACACACACACAACTGACATATGCATTCCTCACATCTATACAGGCAATGTTGATGCAGGGATCTTTCTCGCTCAGACATTGTATTCTGACAATGGGATCCCTGCCAGAATACACCAATCAGTGCATGCTGGCGGCAAGGGCTGATCAACTGCTGGTTTTCAAAACTAAAGAAAATTCCTAGCTCAGCTTACCGACCAGCCTGCTACCAACCAAATTATCCTGTCTAACAGTATGTGTTAAAAACGGGTTTAGTTTGCACACATTTATAAATACATGCGTAGGCTGCAGAGGCCATGACAAGGCACCCTGTATTATCTGCAGTCCTAACTCTAAAACTTTTTAAGAACCTCCATAGTAGAAGCACATGCATAATAATGGATTGATAGAGGGCAGGTAAGCCTGGATGGAGCCCACCCCTTTTTAAAGGCATAGAGGCACACTGGACACCCAGCATATAGCACAATGGCAGCAAAGGTGTCCAGTGTGTCCCCTCACCAGTATTCCAACAGTATAAACAAATGGCCACTGCCCTCACCTATAACTGGCCTTCACAGCAAGGAGCACATGGAAGGGCAAAGCATGTCAAACAAAACTGGTTTTGTTTCACATGCGTCACCCTTCCATGTGCTTCTTGCTGTGAAGGCCAGTTATAGGTGTGGGTAGCGGCCATTTGTTTGTACTGGTTTCCCATCAAGACTGTTTGACAGAAGCTGGTTGCTAGACGAACAGCTGTACACATGGACCGAAAGTTGGCTGGTTCCTGCTGAAAGGCCAACTTTCAGCCTGTGTGTACCGGGCTTAATACAGTGGGGTTGATTTACTAAAATGGGAGAGTGCAAAATCTGGTGCAACTCTGCATAGAAACCAATCAGCTTCCATTTATTTTTTTTGTCAAAGCTTAATTGAACAAGCAGAAGTTAGAAGCAGATTGGCTACCATGCACCAGATTTTGCACTCTCCAACTTTAGTAAATCAACCCCAGTGTGACTATGGGGGAGATTTACTAAAGCTGGTACACACACAATCTGGTGTAGCTGTGCATAGTAACCAATCAGCACCTAACTTCAGCTTGTTCAATTAAGTTTTGATAATAAAACCCAGAAGCTGATTGGTTGCTATGTACAGCTGCACCAGATTCTGTGTGTACCACTTTTGGTAAATATTCCCCAATGTATTGTTACATTGTACATAATATTTAATTCAAATGTAGATCAAAGGTGTGACCTAGAAAGAAACAAGTAAAATACAAAAATTAAATAAAATGTATTTCTGTTTAACCCTTTACCAACTCAAATTAACTCATTCAACCCCCTTAGCTATTTTATCTTTCTTTTTTTACCATTAATGTATACATTTTTTCATTTTCAGTTTTTTTATTCACTACTTTTTTGGGTAGCATCAAACAAGAAATTTGGCATTGGAGTCATATAAAGGGCTTAAGATAGAAAGTGAATAGTAAAATGAGAAGGAGGAATCTCACTAATGGGTATAAATAGCTGCCAGCCTGTGATTTTTTTTTAAAGGGTAGCTGCCATTGCAAGGGATTAAAGAATGCTTAAAAAAAAAACGACAAATAAAATATTAAAAGAGAAAATTAATCTTTTTTTTTCTTAAAGCAAAACTATTGCTTTTGTAAAAATAAGTATAAAGGAGCCCCCTGTAAATCAAGCAGTAAATAATTTCTGCATCACTCACCTGCTCTGCAGTGAAGAGAAAATCATGCTGGAAATTTTTCTGCAATCAGCACTTTCAGAGATGTCAGGACTGCACTTTGATGCATTTTATGAATCCTTCCACCAAGCACTAGGTTACTTAAGCACACAGGGCCAGAGGAAGGTATAAGGGACTAGGCATCCGACAAGTGTTATGGATTTTTCAGTAAGCTATCCTCTTCACTGCAAAGCAGTTTGGTGACGCAGGCAGCAGAACAGGTACATTTTCATTACTTGCTTTATGAGGGCTATTTCATTAAAAGAAAAAAAAAAGAAACAGAATTAATTTTTCACATGTGACTGTGATCAGCATAATATAAATAATCATGTTCATTTTAGTTAATGTTTTAAAAATCTTTTTATGTACTGTATAGTTTGCAATATGCACTATACACATTCAGAAAGCAGTATTTACTTATGGTTTTTCTCTCTCTCAATTCAAATATCAGTCAGGCTTGACTCATTAAAAGTAGTCACTTTCCATATGGCAAGTCGTTTTCTCAACATTTGCTGATCAAGGATTTCACTAAACTACAAATCTTCCTCTTTTGCTAATCTACAAACTTGTATATTTAATGCAAAAATGAAAATATGAAACCAGGAGCGTGTAAAAATGTTAAGGTGAAATGAAAAATTGCCTAGGGAAAAGGCTTACACTAATAAAACATAAATAAATTAGTTAGGTATTCAAATTAGGTAAGGAGTTATAGTCAATTTATATTTGCATTCTTATGCTTTTAAATTTAGACTAAGCATCTAGGCTTCAATGACCACTGCTTTAAATGAGTTAAAGAAAATATGTAGTATATGCAGTATATATATATATATATATATATATATATATAAATATACACTATATTGCCAAAAGTATTGGGGCGCCTGCCTTTACATGCACATGAACTTTAATGGCTTCCCAGTCTTAGTCCGTAGAATTCAATATTGAGTTGGTGCACCCTTTGCAGCTATAATAGCTTCAATTCTTCTGGAAAGGCTGACTACAAGGTTTAGGACTGTGTCTATGGGAATGTTTGACCATTCTACCAGAAGCACATTTGTGAGGTAAGGCACTGATGTTGGATGAGAAGGCCTGGCTTTCAGTCTCTGCTCTAATTCATCCCAAAGGTGTTCTATCAGCTTGAGGTCAGGACTCAGGCCAGTCAAGTTCCTCCACCCCAAACGAGCTCATCCATGTCTTCATGGACCTTGCTTTGTGCACTAGTCCAAATAATTTGGTGGAGGGGGGGATTATGGTGTGGGGTTGTTTTTCAGGGATTGGGCTTGGCCCCTTAGTTCCAGGGAAAGGAGCTCTTAAGGCATCAGCATAACAAGACATTTTGGACAATTTCATGCTCCTAACTTTGTGGTAACAGTTTGGGGATGGCCCCCTCCTGTTCCAACATGATTGTGCACCAGTGCACAAAGCAAGGTCCATAAAGACATGGATGAGCGTGTTTGGGGTGGAGAAACATGACTGTCCTGACCTCAACCTGATAGAACATCTTTGGGATGAATTACAGCAAAGACTGTGAGCCAGGCCTTCTCATCCAACATCAGAGCCTGACCTCACAAAAGCACTTCTGGAAGAATGGTCAAACATTCCCATAGACATACTCGTAAATCTTGTGGACAGCCTTCCCAGAAGAGTTGAAGCTGTTATAGCTGCAAAGGGTGGGCCAACTCAATATTGAACCCTATGGACTAAGACTGGTATACCATTAAAGTTCATGTGCGTGTAAAGGCAGGTATCCCAATACTTTTGTTAATATAGTGTATGTAATAGCACATTTCAGTCTTTAAAACTAGGGAGCCAACAGAAGAAATGGTCTATAAGCCAATATAGGATCTACAGTAGATTGCACAGTAGTATAG
>BLSH010481488.1:927516-937574 GCA_018402905.1 Glandirana rugosa
AACTTTGAAATATACATGACATATAAATGATAAATAGGACAACAAGAGATTTCGAATTTTATTACAACAAATCTTTATATATGACATCTATTTGATATTGGTTAAATACAAAATAAAAAACTCATCTCCCTCGTAACTTTTATCAGTAAAAGGTCAATTAAAATTAAAAGACATACCTTCATCGAGTAAAACTGTAAGGTCACCTTTAAGATGTCAGTAAAGACAGAAAAGGAGTATACAGTCTTGGTAGTAAAAGATAGAGTTGAAATACGTATACATCCTTAAAGTCGAAATCTGAAGAGTTAAACTCATAAAATAAAACAGTCAACATACATTGAGAAGTCTAAAGCTGAAATTCCTACATATGCATAAAGTTGAGATAGAAAATGATGGTTCTGACATATGAGGAAAAGACAGAAATGACTGTAGAATTTCCACTGGAATGTCAAAATGAGCTACTTCCATACAGAAAATTAAAATTAACTGGAAAATGACTATTTTCAATGCTCCCTCTACTCAAAAAATAAAACATAAATTGGTTATAGTTTATCTACAGTATATATTTCTAAACAACATTATTTTAAGCTTTAGAGAACAACAGGATAAATAGTAAATATACAGTACATATAAAGTTTCAATATACTGTATAATGGGTAATCACAGTCACAACATAACTCAAATTATGTGGACAAGTTTTTAGTGTTAGCTATTTAAAACATATGATTAGTTTAAATATAAAAATCAGCTACACACATACATTTACCTTAGCAGTTTGAAACAAATTCCAACATGGATTGCTGTAGAGAACAATTTGAAAATATTTCAGATGAGAGTTTCTAAACATCTCCAACCTTACAATAGTTAAAAATAGCCCCACGTATTTTATTTGTGAGAAAATACTTTCCATTATCCAGTATGTTTCCACTTGAAACAACACATACAACAATATCTGCCCGTACATTATATGTACTTACATTTAATGATGCTCTTACATGTGCCTGTCTAGAGAAATCATATATTTGAAATTCCTAAGGGGTAGGGTCAGGCGTATACACTTTTAAATGATATATTAGGAATGAAACACCAGTATGTTGTATCTTATTGTTCAGGAGACTTTTCATTTTCTGCATGCTGTGTTGGCATATATTTTTTTCAAACTCCAGCTAATATCAAAAAGGGCCTTCTTCCAGCATTATGTTGAATATATAATGTTGTGTTTCGAGCTCTTAAAGGGAATAAAGAACAAAAAAGAAAATTAAGCATTTCTTTTAATTCTACCCTAGAATGCAGGAGCTGTCAAGTAATAGCACAGTCACTGGGTTAGAAGGGTCTCAAGGCCATGACATGAGTTCTATCATAATCTGTGTTTAAAAACAGCATGTGGGGAAATAGGCATATTTCACAACACATTCTACAATAGCAGGCAACAGCTGGGGGAATGAAGACCTAAACATAGAGGAAGTGGCAAGGATTTGAACAAGAATCCTGCATGTCAAATTATGGATATTTTAAATGCTGCTTGAAAGCCAATGTTTTGTGGGATCATTTCTGAACACATGCCATCATTTTGAGCTTTCACTAACAATTTCACATATGGAAGGATGATGCCAATATATTGCATGCTATTGAGCATTTGCTGGGGATATGAAATCTATGTAAAATTGTTTTTACTTACAAGTACTAGAAAACTAGTTTATATAATACTGTTTTGCAATGTGGTTGAATTTGAATGTATATTTACATATGTTTGCATAGTTAATTTGGAATATTTCATTTAGCAAAATTAAGAACACACTCCACAGTTAATTACAAGCTTACAAAGGCTGAAAATAATTTGGTAATTTTTTATATTTGGGATATTCCATATAGAAAAAATAAGAACACAGCCCACAGCTAATTAGAAGCTTACAAAGGCTGAAAATAATTTGGTCAGCATTTTATTTTGAAATGGTACTTATTAGTGACTAAAATGTTAAGGCTCTTAGGAGGAATCTATACCTAAATAGGTATCAATGCACTGGAACTATGAATTTTCACACACTATGACCTATATTGGTGAAGGCAGTGAATGCATGATGTATGTATTTGGAAAATATATACTGGAGGTGCTCCCATATATGTGAGATAACCCAAGCTACAATCACTGGCTCAGAAAAACAAAGTTATTTAGATGATTAAAGAGCAGAAACAAGAATTTTGGAATGAACCCAAATTAAATACATTTACAGAAATGTCATACATGAGCAAAGCATCTACTAGGGACACTAAGGAAAATATCATACACAACATATATTTGGATCATAAAACCTTGTAAAATATATAAAGATGGCTCCCGTTTCTATTTTAGACGTACATTGTATACATTGCCTCACTATGTCCTAGCTCATAAATTAAAATCTTTGTTTAAAAATCTGTCCAAATATGACTTCAATAAAGTGGACCTAAAGTCAAAAATGTATTTTTGGTCCCCTGGGCACACTTATTGTGACCACATTAATAGTAACAATTTTACCCTTCAAGAAAAGAGAATGAATCACCAGCCAGTCAGATCCAGAGGGATCCCATTCTGAAATAGTTGAGTATTTGTGTTTATGTCCATTTTTATAGAAAGTTGTAAAATGTATGGCCAGCCTAAGGCTTAGCTGTGACGGGGAGCAGTAAAAGCATGTGGTTGAATTATGTTTTTCTCCTTAACCCAACACAGTGGCCTTCGAGAAGTTGTACACATGCCTTGACCTTGCTTCACAGCAAGGGCACATTTGGCGCAGTTCAAGTGAATAGGGCCAACTGCGTGCTATATATGCAATGTATGCAGTTTAAATATTCCTTCATAGCTTCTTGGGATATTCTATATAACAAAAATAAGAGCACATTCCACAGCTTGTGAGGAGGCAATGTAACCTCCCAGCCACCTGTCAAACACCCTCTGACACGCAATTCACTGTGGATTGCTTTTCAGATGGGTGGCAAGGGCTGCCACATGTGTAAACAGTCCCAAAAGCAAATAGAGATAGGAGTGGCTTGTTCTAAATCTCTTTACAACTTGTGAAGAATATTTAAATATTTTAATATCCGTTATCTGGGCGCAGATGCACTTTAACCATTTCAAAAGCTAGTGTATACTAGTTTAAACTAAGTACTTGTCAGTTTGTTACAGCAGTGCTATTGACATCTTGCTCTGGGTAGAGGGGGTACATCTATCAAATTTTTTTCTTTGGAAAAAGAGAAAATTGAGTACTGTCCATGATACTTTTTTATTTGCACTAACATAAAAATTTTCAGGACAAGCTTTCGGGGTATCTCCCCTTCTTCAAGGTCCAAGCAGTACTGAATAAAAACAGTTTTAGCCAAATGTTAAAAAAAAAAAAAAAAATACAAATCAATGTATAAGACCATTGTACTGAAGCTAGCTGCAGAGATAGTGAGATAAGACAGGCAGAGTTATAGACTGAGGAGGGGGTGACAATCACAGAGGGGGTCGTAAAACTTTAGAATAATGAGTGAGAAAACCTATATCCAAGTTTAAGCCATTATTTTTTGTGTCAAAAAGGAGAATCATTCTTAGTTCAAATGTTTTCCTTTCCTGTGTGGTTCTGAAATTCCCTTTAAGAACTAAAACATTGAGGTTTTCAATAGTGTTGTCCGGTTGTGAAAAATGATGTCCCACCGGTGTGCAGGAATCATTTTCTTTATGATTCTTGATGGTATGTCTGTGTAAATTCATCCTTGTTTGCAATTTCTGTTCTATTTCCCCCACATAAGATCCTTTGTTGCACCTATTGCATTGAATGAGGTATACCACATTACTAGAGGTACAGCTGTATGATTCCATGATTTTGAAGGTCCCATTTGTGTGTGTGACACTTTTGGATAGATTGATCTGCTTGCACAGTTTGCAACGTTTTTTTTTGCAGGGTTTGCTTCCATTATTTGGAAAAAAAAGAGCTTTTGAGATGGGGTAGCATATATATGATCACAATGTGAAAAATAATGGTAATATACTTGATTAAAAATACACAGAGAATAAACTTTTTCAATCATTTATTCAACAAAGATATCAATAATGTAATGGTGTACTGTGGAAAAAGTAAGCAAACCGTTGGCTTCAGAAGCTGGTATTGCCAGCTTTAGCAGAAATTAGTTCACCTTCAATTACAAGATGTTTGTGGGTTTTCTTGCATGAACTGCTCATTTCAAATTGCTCCCCAACATTCAGAGGCATTTACAACTTTGACTAGGCCACTTTAGGCCTCCTCCTCCCTTTTCTTCTTTTTGAGCCATTCCTTGGTGGATTTGCAAGCATGCCTGAGATCATCTTGAAAGATCTGTTTCTGGTTTAACTTGAATAGAACAGATGGTCTCACATTCTCACCAAGCACACTTTGAAATGGTGCAGCATTCTCAGTGGACTAGATGACTGCAAGCTGTCCAGGTCCTGAAACAGATTCACAGTTAGCATGAGGTTCTTTTATTGTGGCCAAACAACTCTATTTATTCACCAGTCCCAGCACATTGTCCTAGAAAGTCTGATCTTTGCACATATGTTTAATGGCAAACTAGTCTTACAAAAATGGTTCTTTTCAGACAGCAAAGGGTTTTTCCTGTGACCTCTCCAGGTTAATTTGGTGCAGTCTCTTTCTGATAGTAGATGCATGCACTTTGACACCAACTGTTGCAAGATTTATCTGCAGATCCCGTAAAGGGAATTTGTGATTATATGAGAATTCAAACAGTCAGCTCTTGGGTTGCATTTTCTGAGCCAACCAGACCTGGACAAATCAGGAATAGTTTAAAATCTATGCCATTTGCAGATTATTTTCCTTACAATTAAATGAATGACTTCAAATACTTTTAACAAAAAACAAACGCCTGTCCGTTTTTAAGGTGGACCGGATCGGAACACCCATTCTTGTTTCCGTTTACACCCACCTACATCCGATCTGATCCTGGCCACTAAAGACAGATGGATGGGGATCTGTTCCTCATCCGTCTAGTGATACGGATCAGATGACAGTCGTATGGAAACGGACAGGCGGTTCATTTCCATCTGACCACCACATGGAGAACAGTGGGCTGTGTCCGTGTCCAACGCACTGTGCAGAGTGGATACCTACCTGTCATCTGCCTACTGAGAGGGGATTAGCAGACAGATCCTCCACTGAGCAGGTAGATCCACTTGAAGGAGTCCAGCTCGGTCGACTAGGGCCTTAGTCATCCACGACCAACTTCTGAGGGCATTAGAGAGCTCTTTTGGTCTTGGCTAGAGTTGAGCGAACCCGAACCGGACTTTAGGGTGTCGTGTCCCGAACCCGGACATTTGAGAAAAATCTGGGTTTGGGTCCGGGGTTCGGGTATTTTTTAGCGCATTTTGAATAGCTGCAGGGCAGCCAATCAACAAGCGTTTCATTCATTTGCCCTACTAATGGCATGGCTGTGATTGGCCAGTGCATCATGTGACCCAGCCTTGATATGAGCAGGAGTCACGTAGCGCTGCATGTCACATGCTCTCAGGCTAGTGTAGGAAGAGGATGAGGCCACCGCTGTGAGGGACAGATTACCGTTATAAAATCATCTCATACTGGTATAGGGAGAGGTTCCTGCCGCCGCTGTAAGGGACAGATTACCATTATAAAATCATCTCATACTAGTATAGGGAGACGTTCCTGCCGCCGGTGTGAGGGACAGATTAGCGTTATAAAATATCTCATACTAGTATAGGGAGAGGTTCCTGCCACCGGTGTGAGGGATAGATTAGCGTTATAAACTCATCTCATACTGGTATAGGGAGAGGTTCCTGCCGCTGGTGTGAGGGATAGATTAGCGTTATAAACTCATCTCATACTGGTATAGGGAGAGGTTCCTGCCGCTGGTGTGAGGGATAGATTAGCGTTATAAAATCATCTCATACTGGTATAGGGAGAGGTTCCTGCTGCTGGTGTGAGGGACAGATTAGCGTTATAAAATCATCTCATACTGGTATAGGGAGAGGTTCCTACTGCTGGTGTGAGGGACAGATTAGCGTTTTGAAGTCATCTCATACTGGTATAGGGAGAGGTTCCTGCTGCTGGTGTGAGGGACAGATTAGCGTTATAAAATCATCTCATACTGGTATAGGGACAGGTTCCTGCTGCTGGTGTGAGGAACAGATTACCGTTATAAAATCATCTCATACTGGTGTAGGGAGAGGTTCCTGCTGCAGGTGTGAGGGACAAATTACCATTATAAAATCATCTCATACTGGTGTAGGGAGAGGTTCCTGCAACTGGTGTGAGGGAAAGATTACCGTTATAAAATCATCTCATACTGGTATAGGGAGAGGTTCCTGCTGCTGGTGTGAGGGATAGATTACCGTTATAAAATCATGTCATACTGGTATAGGGAGAGGTTCCTGCTGATGGTGTGAGAGAGAGATTAGCGTTATAAAATCATCTCATACTGGTATAGGGAGAGGTTCCTGCTACTGGTGTGAGGGACAGATTACGGTTATAAAATCATCTCATACTGGTATAAGGAGAGGTTCATGCTGCTGGTGTGAGGGACAAATTACTGTTATGAAATCATCTCATACTAGTATAGGGAGAGGTTCCTGCTGCTGGTGTGAGGGACAGATTAGCGCTATAAAATAATCTCATACTGGTGTAGGGAGAGGTTCCTGCTGCTGGTGTGAGGGACAGATTAGCGTTATAAAATCATCTCATGCTGGTGTACGGAGAGGTTCCTGCTGCTGGTGTGAGGGACAGATTACCGTTATAAAATCATCTCATACTAGTATAGGGAGAGGTTCCTGCTGCTGGTGTGAGGTACAGATTAGCATTATAAAATCATCTCATACTGGTGTAGGGAGATGTTCCTGCTGCTGGTGGGAGGGACAGATTAGTGTTATAACATCATCTCATACTGGTATAGGGAGAGGTTCCTGCTGCTGGTGTGAGGGACAGATTAGCGTTATAAAATCATCTCATACTGGTGTAGGGAGAGGTTCCTGCAACTGGTGTGAGGGAAAGATTACCGTTATAAAATCATCTCATACTGGTATAGGGAGAGGTTCCTGCTGCTGGTGTGAGGGATAGATTACCGTTATAAAATCATGTCATACTGGTATAGGGAGAGGTTCCTGCTGATGGTGAGAGAGAGAGATTAGCGTTATAAAATCATCTCATACTGGTATAGGGAGAGGTTCCTGCTACTGGTGTGAGGGACAGATTACCGTTATAAAATCATCTCATACTGGTATAAGGAGAGGTTCATGCTGCTGGTGTGAGGGACAAATTACTGTTATGAAATCATCTCATACTAGTATAGGGAGAGGTTCCTGCTGCTGGTGTGAGGGACAGATTACCGTTATAAAATCATCTCATACTGGTATAGGGAGAGGTTTCTACTGCTGGTGTAAGGGACAGATTAGTGTTATAAAATTATCTCATACTGGTATAGGGAGAGGTTCCTGCTGCTGGTGTGAGGGACAGATTAGCGTTATAAAATCATCTCATATTGGTGTAGGGAGAGGTTCCTGCTGCTGGTGTGAGGGACAGATTAGCGCTATAAAATAATCTCATACTGGTGTAGGGAGAGGTTCCTGCTGCTGGTGTGAGGGACAGATTAGCGTTATAAAATCATCTCATGCTGGTGTAGGGAGAGGTTCCTGCTGCTGGTGTAAGGGACAGATTAGTGTTATAAAATCATCTCATGCTGGTGTAGGGAGAGGTTCTTGCTGCTGGTGTGAGGGACAGATTACCGTTATAAAATCATCTCATACTAGTATAGGGAGAGGTTCCTGCTGCTGGTGTGAGGTACAGATTAGCATTATAAAATCATCTCATACTGGTATAGGGAGAGGTTCCTGCTGCTGGTGTGAGGGACAGATTAGCGTTATAAAATCATCTCATACTGGTGTAGGGAGAGGTTCCTGCTGCTGGTTTGAGGGACAGATTACCATTATAAAATCATCTCATACTGGTATAGGGACAGGTTCCTGCTGCTGGTGTGAGGGACAGATTAGCGTTATATAATCATCTCATACTGGTATAGGGAGAGGTTCATGCTGCTGGTGTGAAGGACAGAAGATAACCGTTATAAAATCATCTCATACTGGTGTAGGGAGAGGTTCCTGCTGCTGGTGTGAGGGACAGATTAGCGTTATAAAATCATCTCATACTGGTATAGGGAGAGGTTCCTGCTGCTGATGTGAGGGACAGATTAGCATTATAAAATCATCTCATACTGGTGTAGGGAGAGGTTCCTGCTACTAGTGTGAGGGACAGATTACTGTTATAAAATCATCTCATACTGGTGTAGGGAGAGGTTCCTGCTGCTGGTGTGAGGGACAGATTAGCGTTATAAAATCATCTCATACTGGTGTAGGGAGAAGTATCTGCTGCTGGTGTGAGGGACAGATTAGCGTTATAAAAAATAATATAAATTTGTGCTAAATAGTACATTTGCGGCCAGAATGAGGAGAGCGTCAAATAAGGGACGTAGTCCTGGTGCTGCTGGTGTTGGTGGTGTTGGTGAAGCTCCTGTTGCAAGGAATGACGTGGTCGATCTGTGCCAGCTACACACACAAGTGAAACACCTTCCTCAGGTGAGAGTAGCTGACAGAACCTTCATCGTTATATGGTAGGCCCGAATGGCGCTCAACGAATGGTGAGGCCAGAACAAGTACAGGCGATAGTAGATTAGGTGGCAGACAATGCCTCCAGTTCCTTCACATTGTCTCCCACCCGGTCCCTTGCTGAAAGCTCAGAGTTGGCACCTGAACCCCATGGCCATCTGTCTTACACCTCAGCCCCTTGTAAATCAGCCAAGCAGTCTGAGCCCCAAGTCATGCAGCAGTCTCTTATGCTTGTTGATAACTCTGCTGGTGTGCATTCCATGGGCCATCCACATAGCCCTGCCCCAGAAGTTGAAGACATTGAGTGCACCGATGCCCAACCACTTCTGTTTTTAGGATGAGGACATGGAAACACCACCGCAGCACATCTCTGATGATGCCGAAACTGCTGCGACTTTTTACAGTGTGCAGACTGACAAGGAGGGCAGTGGAGAAGAGTGGGTGGAAGATGATGTGGAGGATGATGAGGTCCTAGACCCCACATGGATTGAAGGTCATGCGAGTGACGTGTGCAGTTTGGAGGAAGAGGTGGTGGTCGTAGAGAGGCACCAGCACTGCAAAAGAGGAAGCAGGTTGCAAAAGCGGAGCAACTGTCCCCTAGACAGTACGCCTGCTACTACCCGCCGCACCCAGGGACCTAGCACACCAAAGGCAGCTCAAAGGAGTTCCCTGGTGTATCAGTTCTTCAGACAATGTGCTGACGACTAGACACGAGTGGTTTACATGCTGTGCAATCAGAGCCTGAAGCGAGGCATAAATGTTCTAAACCTGAGCACAACCTGCATGACCAGGCATCTACATGCAAAGCACGAGCTGCAGTGGAATAAGCACCTCAAAATCCAAGAAAGGTCTGGGGCTCCTCCTGCTTCCTCTTCTGCTGCTGCCTCGGCCTCTTCCTCCACCTCTACAGTGCCAGTGTCACCTGCCACCCAGCAAACAGACAATGTGACAGCAATGCCACCATGTCTGCCACCATCCCCAAGCATTTCCACACCATGGTCCCATGGAAGCTTACAGCTGTCCATCTCCCAAACACTGGAGAGAAAGAGGAAGTACCCCCCTACCCACTCGCAATCCCTGGCCCTGAATGCCAGCATTTCAAAATTCCTGGCCTTTGAAATGCTGTCATTCCATCTGGTGGACACGGACAGTTTTAAAAACCTGATGACGGTGGCTGTCCCACAGTACGTGGTTCCCAGCCGCCACTACTTTTCCAGGCGAGCCATCCCTTCCCTGCACAAACAAGTCGGGGACAAGATCAAGTGTGCACTGCACAACGCCATCTGTGGCAAGGTCCACATAACCACTGATACATGGACCAGTAAGCACGGGCAGGGACGGTATATCTCGCTAACTGCACACTGGGCAAATGTAGTGGTGGGTGGGCCTGAGGCGGATAGCAGTTTGGCGCATGTCCTTCCGCCACCAAGGATTGCAGGGCATTTCT
>BLSH010481488.1:938703-981059 GCA_018402905.1 Glandirana rugosa
CCGTTCACGGGATGTTTTTTTACCCCTATCCCTTTTATTTAATTTTAGTTTATTGTTTTTTTAACCTTCCCCCCCACCTACACCTCATCCTCGGATCTCCAACTGATCCGGCACTGGCACCGTCAGATCCACCTTCACCGCCAACAGCTTTTCCTCCTCCATCGGTTGTGACAAAAAAAAAACAAACAAATATTAACCCCATCGGGGGTTTTATCACTCCAGATAAGTTTTTATGTTCATATGCTTACCGACACACTCAGGCCAGCTTTACAAATAAGACGTGTTCCATGTCTGTTCAGAACACCCTAGGTACGGACCAAGTAAAATTATTTCCAATCGAACAGGTGCAACCGACACCTGTCCGCCGACGTGAACAGACACTATTGCGGGGGACGGCACGATTGACAAGCTAACCTTTATTAAAATGAACCAGGCATGGATCCCACAAGACTTGTCTGTACCTTGTGCAGAATAAACATTTCGACCGGACTCACACAGCCATTCGTATACTTGTATTTTTGAATAGACCTCACTATTTTGGGGGCTACCCCAATTATAAACAAACAAAAAAAAAACAGTGTTGGCTACCTCCTCCTTTTCGACAACCGCCACTTCCACCTAGACTGCCACGGTCACGGCCTAGTCAACCTCTAGGCTCCTACTCCACATCCACCCCCCCTTCCAATTTTTTTGTTATTTGATTTTAATTTATTTTCCCTATCCCCATTTTTTTGTAGGGCACTTGCCCTTCTCTTACCCCCATTTTCCTTCCTTTTGCAGCCCTCTAGCACTTGCCAGGACTTTGTTACAGCCATTTTTGTGCCTAAAAGTTCGGGTCCCATTGACTTCAATGGGGTTCGGGGTCGGGATAAAGTTCGGGCAATGTTCGGTGCCGAACCCGGACTTTTTCCTAAAGTTCGTTCAGACCCTCCGAACGTCCAGGTGTTCGCTCAACTCTAATTATAATTCATGGTTTGGAAGTGATGGTAAATCTGACAAATCTGCATTTTCATTAACTTAGATTATGAAGATATATACAGTACATCTTGTCAATTTTATGCGTCATTTGCTCAAGTATATCACCTTTACCTGTATGCAATATTTGAATGAAGATCTAATGTTTGCCTGTTCTAATGTGTTGAAAAAAAAACTATTTCATTGGGGCTTATTTATTTCTTCACAAGACTGCATATATATTTTTTCCCAACAATTTTATTGGAAGGTATAACAAAACTGGGGCAAAGGAGCCCTGGCAAAGAGACCTACAAGAAAGTTTTTTTTTTCTCTTATAGGGAAAGAAAAGAGATTGTTCTTTTTTCATGGGACAGATAAAGTGCTATATTAGGTAGATATTTGTGGATGTTCATTACCATTAGCATCAGAGCAGAAATCAAAAGAGGAGAATATTTTTTATAGAAGATATATGTTTGTACTTGTTTTAGCACAGTGAAAGCAAAGTCTCATCAAGACAGAGAAATGGTGAAAATTGTTTAAAAAAGTATATATTATACAATGCTACATTATATCAATTGCACAGTACATTATAGAGTATATACCTCCCAACTTCACTATTAAAGAAAAAAGTACACGTTCACATAAAGACAGAATTAGTGGTGTGCTGCTTTGAGCTAAATATTGGACGTGGTTTAAAGGGCTGTGGTTTAATAGAGTTTGAGTCTACTTTTGTTATACATCCACACATATGCTACAGTCCTTGTACTTACAAAATAATTTTAAATTCCTGTGCCACAGCCAGAGTCTCAAATACACACAGCCTAGGTCTGCAGTATTCTCACATTATCAATATGTTTTTCCAACATTCAGCATATTTCTCTCTACTAAATTGAACCCCTGGGAATTTACAGTCTGAAATATAAACAGTCAGACTTTAGCTCTGAGCAGCAACATCCCATCTTAACCAACCACTCATGATGACATGATGATATGATTATCAGAGCTGGGTTGTGAGAGCCCCCCCAGAGGATCATCCACTACTCCAGTAGGCCAGTCCAAGGCTGTAGCCACTAAAAAACAAATTTGAGATAAAAATAAGTGACAACAAGCACTGTAAATCAGTGAATACCTATCATTGATTGTATAACAAATGAAGAGAAAAGGGAAAAGTGATAATATGTAACTAAAACTGCTTTAGGGAGATTCTGCCATACACTACTAAGGTATTGAAGATGATAATGAATAAAAATGAGTGGTGAAGGCTTCAGAGCAGTGCCACATTACTGAGAGGTGTACTCAGATACTGGTAGGCATGTATTCCTGTACTGCTTTAGTGGAGGCTGTGTGATAATAACATCAACAATGTATGATTCCTGCACCCATATATCATTAAAAAAAAAAGATATCCAGGAATCCTGTATAATTTAGTTTTTATTTATACAATGCTTGGACTGTTTATTGTTAATTAAGTTTTCCTCAATGTTGCCCTTGCTTCTGGGACTATAACACCATGTACAACTAACATTAAGGCTTATTTAATGATTAAATCTTGATGTGGCCTTAGCAATGCAAAAAATAATGGGGGAAAAATGAATGCTTATGCTGTTTCTGAAATATGTTACCATGTGCTAATTTGACCAATTCTTTATATACACAATTTTAAGTGGCTCTATAATGTTTAATGAAGATTGCATATGAACATTTCATGCTTGCCATTTTCAGCCTACAGATGAAGCTAAAGAAAGTTTAGATTTTAGGCAAATTCTCAGACAGTAGCTGCCATGCTAAATAAAGATCTGAAAGAGTCAGGAGAGTCCCAGGTAGGACACAGGTTTCCTACTCTGTTAATAAAGATGACAACATCTTGAGCATTGCTTAACATGATCTGTCAGAAAGCATAGGTAAGGTAGTGCTGGGTTTTCTTATTAGAAAGCCAAGCATGCTTTTCAAAGTGTTGTGCACACACCTCATGGCAAATGTTTAATTGTAAACATCCCACATATCTTCTAGATTTCTTACAGCATCATCCAATTTCTTATATTTAAAACTAAAGGAGCAACTTTGGGTTGCTTGCGCTCATAAATCTTAAAACAGGGCTACAGTATTGATAAAAATATTTTTATATATCTTGTAGCAAGTCTGCTTTCTTAAACCTGAACTAAATCAGCTGTAATGAAGCGTGTGCCATACATGTAGGTTGCAGTGTTATGTAAAACTTTTACTTTCATTCACCCATTAGAGTATAGTAAGTGGCAAATGTCTGGTGCTGAAGCTCACAGTTACAGATGGAATATATTGATCATATCGGTTCCCTCACTTGGCACTTCATCTAATGAGAAAAAATCTTTGATTCTTTTCACAGGGTGCAAGTTGTTTTGTGATTGGAGAGGAGAGATCGAGATGTTTAGCCACACCTTCTCCATTAACAGGATGAAGTCCTTAGCATGTGACCCAATATAATAATAATAATAATATGCACAACCCTGCATTTCTCACACATGCCACACATTTCATTAGTGCTAATCTATTTTTACAATGCACATGTCCAAATTGGCCTGAGTTTGGCTTTAATTAAAGAAACTTGCTGCAAGATATACACTGGAGATCAAAATTGGAGAACAATTTATGAACAATTGATTTTTTCAGAAATAATGTAATCTTCATTGCTTAACATTTGATGGAATTTTTGTTGTGGCTATACGATGCTAATAGAACAGTATTGAACCTTTATTTTGTACAAAATACAATGATCAAAATTATAGAACAGCAATGACTGGAGCATGGAGAAAGATTACAACTAAAATTTCTGAAGGTTACAATAATCAACAATTAGTAGGAAGTGTACAGGCCCTTGCTTTGAATGACTTCAGCACATCTGCTTTGCACAGGACATCACTAGTCTCTCACACTGCTCTGGTGTGATTTTGTTCCACTCTTCTTCCAGCCTCTTCCACAGTTCGGTGACTGTAATGGGTTTCTTGGCCATAACTTTGTCACCAGGGATTTTCCAGAGGTTTTCTATTGGGTTTAGATCAGGACTTTTGGCTGGCCATTTCATTATTTCAATGTTTTCAGCTTCAGGGACCTGCTTTACCCATTTTGCTGTGTAACAATGGGGCATTGTCGTGCATGAAAATTGCTGACAGATTGGGTGATGAATGCAAGGCTGGAACAGCATGTTGTTGAAGAAGGTCCTGATAAACATTTGCATCATCTGCCATGTAGCTGTATAAGAAGCCCAACTCCTGCTGCAGAAAACATCCCCCAAACCATGACACTTCCCCCTCCACCTTTCACTGACTTCTTTACACACTTTGCATTCAGTCTTACCCCAGTTTGATGACAAACATAATGTTTCCCATCAGACCCACATAAACTAAACTTGCTTTCATCACTAAAGTGAACTTTGGAGCAGTTCTCCTCTGTCCACACACCATGCTCCTCAGCAAAGGTTAGTCTAGCCTTTTGTTTCTTTCTGCTAATGAGAGGTTTGGTCATTGCAGAGTTGGCTTTCAGTCCAAATTCTCTTAAAAGGTGAGACACTGTATGATGAGACAAATCCTTACTCTGTTCAGCACTGAACTGGCGAGCAATTGCAGCATTGAACCGATCTCCCATTGAGATTCTCCGCATTATCCTGTCCTCTTTTGCATTCGTCTTTCGTGGATGACCAGCCTTCTTGGGGGACTTGAATGAGTTTGTGACGTTGTAAAGATGCAATATTCTAGAAATCACAGATTTGGAATGACAAACTTCTGAGGGTTTCAGTCACTTTAGAACGGCTCACCATCTTGCAAAGTCAGTGAAAACTGGAAAGTTGGGCTGCCAGTTAAAAAGGGTTTGTCAGATGATTAAAGAAATGAACACAAGGTGCCAGATTAACACCAATAACTGTGAGGTATCTGAAAGTGTTCTATAATTTTGATCAATGTTCTTTTTCAAATCTCATTGAAGTTTTTTATTCTGCTTCAAAATAAATGCAACTCATGAAATATGCTTAACAAAACTGCTCTTTCACTCCTAAACTGCTTGTTTAGACCATTTCAAATAGGACTAAGTAGTGGCCTTGAAATTTAGGAAATTGTAGATTGTTCTCTAATTTTGATCTCCAGTGTATATAACAAAATATTCTATCAATATTGTAACCTCATTTGGAGACTTATAAGTGCACAGTAACACGTTGCTTTTGGTCGGAATTCATCTTTAACAGACTAGTATGGAAAATTTCAGTAACATTAAGGAAAACTCCACTCTGATTTACAATAAACTATATTATGCATACTAGAGGAACAGAATAAAAGACCCCCAATTCTAATGATGATTTTGGTTATATTTTCCAACATTACTAACACTTCTGCTTGACTGGATTGATGATATTCATATCTAGGATATTTGCATTTCAGTGATTGGCTTATACCAATAACCATGTTTTTCATTTTCTCAGAATTATAATGAAAGTCACACTTACACAATTGGACAGTTATTAGCATGAGGTAAATCTTCTATGTATAAGGGTTCAGAAATGTAACTCCTGATGCCTGATGCCCTTTCTTTGTATGTAACGTACCGATACTAACTATGTAGTCAATCACTGTCATTTTAATTTTTCACAAAAGTGGACCCAAATAACAATGTGTTTGTTCAAGTGATTGGGTTGATTTACAAATTCTGGATCAAACTAAGCTAAGCATATTGTGGAAAATATACCCAATGCAGACAACTTTATTTCTAGAAATGCAACAAAAAATCTAGTTGCTATAAAAAACTGCTCCACCTTTGCATTTGTTTTTATAACTCATCCCAAGTGGCCGTTGTCTAAAATGAAAAAGGAAGTGAGTGAAGTCAAAGCAAAGTGAGTACTTGCATACTTGTTCTCGGTCACTGACCAGAAAGTATTGAAGAATTCTAGAATAGCATTTTCAGAAGGAGAGTAGGACTACTTTCACTATAAGCATCCTTTAATTATAGCGGGATCCTTATCCTTATATTGTTCTATTTATTTTATAACAGGTACTTATATAGCACGACAATTATGGCAACAGTTTACATATATATTGTACATTCACATCAGTCCCTGCCCTCAAGGAGCTTACAATCTAAGATCCCTAACTCACATTCATACATACACATACTTGGGTCAATTTAGACAGGAGCTAACTAACCTACCAGCATGTCTTTGGGGTGTGGGAGGAAACCCTCATAGGCACAGAGAGAACATGCAAACGCCAGGCAGGTAGTGTTGTGGTTGGGTAGTGCTGCAGATGGAGGTGCTAACCACTTAGCCACTGTGTTGCCCATTATAAAGGTAAAATCCAAAATCATAGGGTTGTTTTACTAAGACTGGAGAGTGCAAAATCTAGTGCAGCTGTGTATGGTAGCCAAACAGCTTCTAACTTCAGCTTGTTCAATTAAGCTTTGACAAAAAAAAAGCAAAAAAAATGGAAGCTGATTGGTTTCTATGCAGAACTGCAATAGATTTTGCACTCTCCGGCTTTAGTGAATTAACCCCATAGTTCCAGTCCCAGAGAATGAAGGCATATGCAGTATGAGAAATGTAAATCTTCCTGTGTCCTTACCAGTCCAATTTTTAAAAAAGGTCCACTTCTAACTTAAAGTGTTACTAAACCCCTGAAATCACTATATCTGGCCTCCCACGGTACACAGAACATGGAAATGCAATTATTTTAGTAAATATAAACTGTTAGATACCTTTTCTCATCAGCAGTTAGAGCAGTCTTGTGACTTCTATCACTGCCCAGCCAAGCACTAGTTAAAGCTTCTAAGAGGAGTTTTCTGACTGTCCTATGAGACTGCAAGACCCCTAACCCTCTGTCTGGACCAGGGTGATTAGCACATGCACCCTTCTAAGAAAAAAAAACCTCTCTAGCAATACACCAAACTGAGCATGTGCAGCCTGACTCCATAGACTCTGTGTTATAAGGAGATTATCAGGGGACACTGGAAGGAGGGGAGGATCAGAGAAGCCAGGATCAAACAGCATTTTAATATAACCCCTTAGCTTCTACAGTGAGTATAACAAGCATGCTTTACTGCACATACAGACAGATTTTACTGGTGTGGGTTTAGTAACATTTTAAACGGGGAAATGGTATCACAGCTGTTATTAATGATAAAAGCATCTGAAGGGCTTTGGTCAGTTTCATGCATGTGTAACATATTTCATACTGTTTCTCACTCACAAACATATACAGTATCTCACAAAAGCGAGTACACCCCTCACATTTTTGTAAATATTTTATTCTATCTTTTCATGTGACAACACTGAAGAATTGACACTTTGCTACAATGTAAAGTAGTGAGTGTACAGCTTGTATAACAGTGTAAATTTGTTGTCCCCTCAAAATAACTCAACACACAGCCATTGATGTCTAAACCACTGGCAACAAAAGTGAGTACACCCCTAAGTAAAAATGTTCAAACTGGCCCCAAAGTGTCAATATCTTGTGTGACCACTATTATTTTCCAGCACTGCTCTGCTTCAGTATGTCACAGTACATGTTGGCATTCATAGTTCCCTCAATGAACTGTAGCTCCCCAGTGCCAACAGCACTCATGCAGCACCATGACACTCCCACCACCATGCTTGACTGTAGGCAAGACGCACTTGTCTTTGTACTCCTCACCTGGTTGCCACCCCACACATGCTTGATACCATCTGTACCAAATAAGTTTATCTTGGTCTCATCAGACCACTGGACATGGTTCCAGTAATCCATATCCTTAGTCTGCTTGTCTTCAGCAAACAGCAAACTCCTTCTGGGATGACAGCCATTCAGACCAATTTGATGCAGTGTGTGGTGTATGGTCTGAGCACTGACAGGCTGACCCCCAACCCCTTCAACCTCTGCAGCAATGCTGACAGCACTCATACGTCTTTTTCCCAAAGACAACCCTTGGATATGACACTGAGCATATGCACTCAACTTCTTTCGTCGACCATGGCGAGGCCTGTTCTGAGTGGAACCTGTCCTGTTAAACTGCAGTATGGTCTTGGCCACCGTGCTGCAACTCAATTTCAGGGTCTTGGCAATCTTCTTATAGCCTAGGCCTAGGCCTTATAGCCTAGGCCATCTTTATGTAGAGCAACAATTCTTTTTTTCAGATCCTCAGAGAGTTCTTTGCCATGAGGTGCCATGTTGAACTCCCAGTGACCAGTATGAGAGAGTGAGAGCGATAACACCAAATTTAACACACCTGCTCCCCATTCACACCTGAGACCTTGTAACACTAATGAATCACATGACACCTGGGAGGGAAAATGGCTAATTGGGCCCATTTGGACATTTTTACTTGGGGGTATACTCACTTTTGTTGCCAGCAGTTTAGGCATTAATGGCTGTGTGTTGAGTTATTTTGAGGGGACAGCAAAATTACACTGTTATACAAGCTGTACACCCACTACTTTACATTATAGCAAAGTGTCATTTCTTCAGTGCTGTTACATGAAAAGATATAATAAAATATATACAAAAATGTGAGGGGTGTACTCACTTTTGTGAGATACTGTATATCCATTTGTAATAGTGCTGTAAGCTTAGTAATAAGCAAGGTGCATTCAATTTCCTCAGTTATCAAGTTCATGACCTTGGTACAACCCTCAGCAGCTGCACTCTTCTTATTTGTTCCAAGGGCAATAATCAGAGTGCCTGGTATGTATTGAAATGATTGATTGTCGGGTTGTTAATAAGTATGATAAAGGGTGACACAAATTAACATGCTTGTTATGCATAGGTAACTGAATACTTGCATATACAAAATGATATGCATTGAGAAGAAATAATCACTGCATTCCTAGTCCTAAAACGATGTCTTCTAACTGCTTGAAAACCTAAAAACAACTTTGCATCTGTCTATTGGAAATGCAGTTTTTGAATGCACAACCAAAATATAACATTATATAAATACTACAATCTTAAAACAACATTACATAGTTTTAAAATATTTTACCATTCTCATTCCAGTTAAGTCAACGTCTCATGACAGCCAGAATCACATCTTCTGAAGAACAGTACAGCATTGAGAATTCTGACAGGTTTAATTTACAAACAGAGAAGGAACAAGATGATGAAATGAAATATTATACCAGTGATGATTCTGAAGCGCAAGACTGTTATTCTCAGGAATCCCAATCATATGACAACAAAGAAGACTATCCCCCAGTGGCTGAACCCACCTCTTCATTGGCAGCTGAGGTTTTTCCCACCACACCAAACACCAGCGACCATTCTGCAGAGGCATTATCACAGGAATATTCATACAAAATAGAAGAAACTGCATTTTATCAAGCTGAGCCAATAAAAGACACCACAAGGGACATTTGCCTAGAATCATCAGAAGCTCCAACTTTTCTACAAGGTGAGAACGTGGAAGTAACAGGGATTTTAGATCATAATGCAAATCCAAGTTATCGTGAAAATCCAGTTCATATGACATATTTTTCAACAGATAATACTGAAGAAATGCAGTATGAACATAGTGAAAACATAAAAACTGATACAGAAAACAGACAAGAAGATGATGATGTCCTCTCTGAAGGTTTAGGAAGACAATATCAAATAAATTTATCACATTTGGATGACTATCAGGATTTGTCATGTCAATATGAATATTCCAGCAGTGTTAATCTTGAAACAGAGCACGTGGAGTCAAACCAGTCAGCATTAAGTCTTGCTTCTTCAGCTGATACTTACTCCTTTAGAGAACACAAGGTGGAGGAGATAGGTGGACAAACAAGTCAAAGCAAAAATGTCATTTCTGGCTTTCACAAAGATGTGAAAACCACAGATGGCATGAGCGAACTATCAGATGAAAAAAAACATGTTACCCCTGAAGATACAGATCTTTTTGGCTTTCAAAGTGTGCCTTTAGAGATATCCAAAGAATACTATGTTACAACACAAAATCCTAACTCTAGCCATGTTGATCAGGAAACTGATAAAAAATATGTCATGTATAACAGAAATGTGGTTTTATCAGATAATGATGAATCATATGATATTAACTACCCCTCATATGAAGGTAAAGAAATAATTACAGATCAAAATGACAGAACAAGTTCGGATAGTACAGAAACAAAATCGGAATCACTGCCTGAGTGCCCTCCTACTATAGCATCCAGTACAGCTGAAAATGTGACCCTTGGCACATTACATGGGTGGAATGAAATGCTGGGAACATTTCCAAGTGAAGCGACATCAGGAAACAAGGTCATCATTGCAAAGATTACAGAAGAAAAAGGTCAAAGTGAAACATGTTCTCAAGGTAGAGATGAAATCAAAAGGTCATATATAGATCTGTGTCACAGTGATGGTGTAGCACAGCTAACAGACAGTAGTGCAAAGTCTAAAGTAAAAAGAGAAGATGTAGATCATACTAGTAAACCAATGCTTGTACCTTGTGACAGCGAAGGGATTGATGATATTGAAGGTGAAAGAATAGATACAAGTAATCTGAGATCACTTTCTGAAGAAGGTTTAGTTCACGAAAGCACAGAATATATCCCCAAAGAACTAGGTAAATATGACTTTGAGAATAGGTTAAATGATGCACTTGGTGAAAGTGATATACATCATGCAGATCTAGATCCTGTTACTCAGCCAAGCAAGAGCTTTACAAAACTGAGGGAGGAAAATGACTTAAGATTGTGGGAAGACTTCACTAAGGAAACCAATGGTAAGAAGGTTGTAGAATATGTAGACCTACAGCTGAAAGTAATCACTGAAGAAGAAGAAGATCTGGATGGTGAACAAGATAGTTCAGAGCAGAGCTTTATGGGGCCATCTATTCTTATTAGTGAACCTGATGATGAAGGGGAAAGTCAGTGCACAGATACAGAAGAGCAAGTGAAACCAGAGGACACACATCAGTATTATTATCATCCTTTTACTGATGATGAAATGCATGCTGACCAAGAAATTACAACTGATACAGAGGCCACCGAGCACTTGAATATTAGCCATGCAAGTTCCAAGGTTTTGTGTTTTATCATGTTTGTGGTGTTTGCTGGTCTGATGTATCATTATGATTTCTTGGTATGTTTTGCCCTTTACCTTTTTTCATTGTACTGGCTGTACTGGGAAGGAGACAGAGGTAAAACTATGGTAAGAAAGGAGTAACCGTAGCTTCACTAAATGGTAACAATAACAACAAGCATGTATTGCTAAGGAACGAGTTGGCCTTGGCAGAGGTTCCTAATCTTAGAGATTTTCAACTTTTAGATATGAACCAGTATTTGAGAAAGGACCATAATGAAAGGGTATTTTAGGAGTTGTAGAGTGTTTGAACACATCAGTCAAATTTTGATCCAAATGTTTCAAAAGTATTTTCGTGGAAATCTTTGTTTAGTACATGGAATCTCACTCCTGTTTTAAAGGTAAACCAACGGTATTTCTGTATGTCCTCTCCAGAGCACAAGGATTTGAATGAATACAATCTGTATCGTCTAAAACAGTTTAGTATATCTATTCAACTATTCAACCAGTTTAGTATACACACATCTTATGACGCCTATGTACTGTAATTTTAACCTTTACCTTTTGGGTCACTTTAAGGCAGGAATGAGAACCAATGTTCATAAATAAATGATTTGTTTTGTAATGAATGTTTCAGTACAAAGTTGGCATTATTTGTATTTTATGTGTTTTGTGACATTGTGAACAGTAATCAGCTTTTTGTCTTTTCTGCCTTATACTCTATAATATCGAGGTTATGTATTGTCATCTAGATTTCTACAACATTGTATGCATAACACATAATCTTCTAATTCAAAATGGCATGGCTACTTACTTAAAATGTCAATATTATGAGGCAGTGGTACATCAACAGGAATTACTGTGACAGTAACCGCTCCCAGATCCCAAAAGTCAAGGGACGCAATCTGTGATCCTCTGTTGCTACAATAACCCCATCCACTTTCGGTGCTTTCTGTGATTCAGGCTTCTGCTCTATGAATGTCTCTGCCCATAGAGACTATCACTAGTTAAAGACTACTACTGCACTGCAGAAGACAAATCAAATTTAACAGACAAGGTAAGTCACTAATGGTGGTAGTATTAAAGGTCAGAGGGCACACCTGGAATCTTAAACCAGGGTCAAGGGGAGTGACTTTTTTAAATTAAGTCGCATAGATTTCTAAGCTAACAGTTTTTGTTTTTTATTACATTGCACCATAAGTTTTACGTTTTAGACTGTTACAATATTTACATTACTATGTTATTAAATGGAAAAAGAACCAGGTTGAATTTGAAGGATTTTGATAATCTGTAAGATGTTCAAAGTCTCTGTGACTTTCAAATGTTTTATCACTTGTTACTTATGTGTTCAGGAAGTTTGTGTACAAAAATATTGTGATGTGTGTCATAATAAAATACTAACTATTCAGAGTCAGTTTGTTGCTCAACACATTTTCATTATTATTTTTACTCAGAAGAAGTGGGATGCAATGTATGTTTGAAGCTTTTGACAATTTGTGTTGCCGTTTGGCTTACATTCTGGTATTTTTTGACATACAAAATGGTAAATCATATTGCAACAAAGACTAACATGCATTGCTGTAATCTTTTTTTGGAAAATAAAATCTGCCTCATATCCTTGTGACAGAACTTTCATTTATTTTACATTCATATAAAAACATAATTGCACGATCATGTGATTACCCAAACATATGTATTTTACTTTTGGATAGAGTGTGGAATTGTAATTATTGTATGTGTCCCTGCTGGGGAAATTCACTCTCTATTTGTCATGGTTTTATCTAGGAATGAGAAATCTAAAGTAGTACAGTTGCCATTGACCAGAATTAGGAATGAGGTTCAGGTTCACCGCTACCATGGGTTCACTACAGTGATAACAGGCTGCATGCGTTTTTCATAGGGCATATACCTTAACTTTTGCTGGCTACATCACAGGGTGATTTACAGACAGGAGGTTCTGGGAGACAAGGGCAGAGCTTTGTCACCACATAACACAACGTGCCCAATCAAGGAACTTTATATCATATCACCAACTGTTATTTTCATGAAAGCTGGTGATTAAAAAAAAAGAATGTATGAATGATATTATCATGTCAAAGTTTATATTAGATTTTAACCACCTCAATACTGGGCATTTTCGCCCCCTTCCTGCCCAGGCCATATTTCAGCTTTCAGCGCTGTCACACTTTGAATGACAATTGCGCAGACATGCTACACTATAACTATGTGAAATGTATCATTTTTCATATTATCATTTTTTCACCCAAAATAGAGCTCTCTTTTGGTTGTTTTTAATCACTGCTGGGTTTTTTATTTTACTATTAAAAAAAAAAAAGGCCGCAAATTTTGAAAAAAAAAGTTTTTCTTAATTTTTGTCAGCAAATTTTGTAAATAAGTCATTTTTCTCCTTCGCTGATGTGTGCTGATGAGGCGGCACTGATGGGCACTGATAGGCTGCACTGATGGACACTGATGAGGTGGCACTGATGGGCACTGATGAGGCGGCACTTATGGGCACTGATTGGGTGGCACTGATGAGAAGGCATTAATATGCCGCACTTATGGGCACTGATAGGTGGCACTGATGGGTGGCACTGGTGGGAACTCATAGATGGCACTGGTGGGTACTGATGGGTGGCACTGGCAGGCACTGATAGGTGGCACTGATGGGCACTGATAGGCGGCACTGGTGGGCACAGATAGGCAGCACAGATAGGCAGTGATGATGGGCATTGATGGGTGGCAATGATGGGCATTGATGGGCAGCAGTGATGGGCATTGATGGGCAGCACATATAGCCAGCACTGACTGGCATCACTAATGGGCACTGATTGGTGACACTTGTGGGCACTGATTGCTGGTACTGGTGGACACTTGTGGGCACTGACTGCTGGCACTGGTGGGCACTTATTGCTGGCCCTGGGGTGGGCACTGCTTGCTGGCACTGGTGGTCAATGATAATCAGGGCACTGATGATTAGTGCCCTGATTACATCCCTAGACATCCTCTGTGGGAGGAGATGCCGCTGATCAGCTTTCCTTGCCACACACACTGTCAGTGTGAGGCGAGGAGTGCCGATTACCGGCACTTCCTTGTTTACATGTGACCGGCTGTGATTGTTCACAGCCAATCACATGGTTAAAGAGCCGCGGCCCCTTACACAGATTGGGATCTCGCCGTGTCTTGGCAACACGGCGTGACTGTGATTGGTATGCAGCATGCTTTCTGGGAGGAAGTTATACGTCGCAAGTGGTTAATGACTGTGATTATGTTTACATCTACCCTAATAATCTATGCATGAGTTCTTTAACTTACAACAAAATCATTTTAGGGCCAATTATGTGTCTGTAACAGCTACAACATAATTGATAGCGAGCTCTTCAATTGTCAACACTTTAGCTATATTTTTTTATTAATTGTGGACTTTTTACATATATTTGGGTATATAATGTTTATCTTGGGGTGGTTAAAGCACATCAAGCAGTTGTTGCTGGCAGTCAATTCAAGTGCTGCCTTTTTTCACAGGACCTTATTGTATACTTTGAAAAATAAATGTAAGCCACTGTGCACTATATGCAGTTTTTTAAACAATTTCAGAGTTATATCATGGTTTGGTAAAAAAACAATGTCCAGCAGAAAGACAATGCGTAAACCTGAATAAATAGAGTATGCTAAGATGTAGTAACCAAGGCAGTTTTTGCTACACTACAAATTCAAGTGTATCATCTCAGGGACACATTAGAAAAAAATGTCCAGTGGCAGGGAAGTTTTGTGAGCATATTGAAGAGAGAAGCACATCTTGTTTGTTTCATTTCAAATCCATTGTGGTGGTGTATAGAGCCAAAAAGATTAGAATTGTGTCGATGTCCCAATATTTATGGACCTGATTGTAGGTAGCTGTTTTGTTTTGCTTAAAATCAAAGTATATTGTTCTAACAATACCTCTGAAAAAAAATGATCAGCAGTGATAGTTTAAGCACCCCAAGACCAGACACTTTCACGCCCTTCCTACCCAGGCCACTTTTCAGCACTGTTACACTCAGGCATGCAACACTGTGCCCAGTGGTGGAATTTAATCACCACTGGGTTTTTTATTTTTTGCTATATAAATGAAAAATGCGGAAACGTTTGAAAAGTTTCTGTTATAAAATTTTGCAAATAAATAATCATTCTTCATAAATTTAGTCCAAAATAGTCCAATTAGTTCTCACGCACGGCATAGGCATATTTATAATAACACCCCAAAACACATTCTGCTATACCTCCTGAGTTTGAGGATACCAAATGTGTGAGACAGCCTAGATGCATAGAGGGGCCCCAAATCCAATGAGCACCTTTGGGCTTTCAAGGAGCATAACTTATACATAAATTACACATCTAATTGCCTGACTACCTATCACATTTTAGGAGACCCTGCAGCACCAGGACAGTGAAAACAACCACAAAAGTACCCTATTTTGGAAAGCAAACACTCCTAAGTATTTTCTGAAAGGCATAGTGAGTCTTGTAAACATGTCATTTTTTTACCACAAGTTTTTGGAAAATGCAAAGAAAATGAAAATGTATTTTTTTACACAAAATTGTCAATTAACACCCTAAAACATATTCTGCTACTCCTCCCAACAATGGTGATACCACATGCATGAGATTTTTTCACAGCCTAGCCACATAGAAGGGCCCAAAATCCAAGGAGCATTTTACTACTTTTTATGTGATTGCTGTGATTAGTCACAGTGATCACACGTTACAAGGACCAACAACAGTGATAAACCTATAGCTCAATAGCCTATATCCAGCCAACAATAACCAATAGTGGGTGTCAGCCCCAATTTGTGTACAACAAGGTCCAGAGACGGAAGGGGAACACACAGTGGTACACTGTCCTGCAATCTGCTGTGTTTGGTGGCAACAGAGGTCACCGATCATGCTCCTGGAGGACTCACTGGTGCTTCCACTTAGAACAACACTTGTCTTGCCCGGCCGCATCTATGTATTGGCCAGGCAGGAGGCAGTTACTGCATCTAGCTAGAATTGTCAACACTGTGCGTACACAATCAATGCAGGATTGTGTGCTACAATAAAAATTCAGATATACAATAATGCAAAGGCAGGGCAGTACGTGAGTAGTTCAAATGGCCCATATTTCATAAATACTGGTGTGATTTATTTTTTTGTTCAGGGTTTTTTTAAGTACTAAGCAAAGATGCCAGTATGTTTATAAAGCAGTTAAGGGCTTCATAAATATTCCTACCTGCACCTTGTGTTTTTCACGGTATTAGATTTGCATTAATCTTGTCGTTTCATTGTGTCACTTATTGCCCTGCATGCACCGCCTATAGTAGAGTAAATATTCACATTCCTGTGTCAGCAATTTCAGTTTGTATTGAAAAAGGAGTTATGCAATATGGCACTGCACAGGTTAAAGCATGACCCGTGCCTGTTTTGTGAGACCTGACACTTCCTGTGAAGAAATGACATATCCCAAAATCCCTGGGATTCTCAGTCAAGTATTTGTGCAGGTGAGGACTACATAGTAATAAGCTCTTACACAGACACAAGCAAGCAGACTATTCACAGACATACAGAAAGCTCACTCATGCAACTTGATGATGTTTTATCACATTAGCACTCCCACATAGCTATAATCTTCCCTGCAACCTCTGCATGTGGATGCCCCTGCAACAAATCAGACAAGGTGTTCTCACACATCTCTTCTGGATCTAGTCGTAGCAAGTTTCTAGGGTTTCAGTGGGATTAGAAAAGAAGGAAGAAGAGGGTACATCAGTAGAGTTGTGCGAACACCTGGACGTTCGGGTTCTGCGGGTCTGAATGAACTTTGGGAAAAAGTCCGGGTTCAGCACTGAAAGTTGCCCGAATGTTATCCCGGACCCCGAACCCCATTGAAGTCAATGGGGACCCGAACTTTTAGGCACAAAAATGGCTGTAACAAGGTCCTGGCAAGTGCTAGAGGGCTGCAAAAGGAAGTAAAATGGGGGTATGAGTGGGGCAAGTGCCCTACAAAAAAATGGGGATAGGGAAAATAAATTAAAATCAAATAAACTAGGAGATGATTTTTGAACAATAATGTGTCACTTACAGCTGCAGCTAGAACCTCTCCCTTTAGAACTAGGAGATGATTTTTGAACAATAATCTGTCCCTCTAAGCAGAAGCCTCTACCTAGTGCAGTCAGATCGCTCAAAGCAGCAGTATGTGAAATCTCAAATTACTCCCACAATCTGATCGTTGTGTACGATCCCACAATCTGATCATTGTGTACGATCGTAACGATCGTTGTGTTATGAAGGGTTTGATCTGCAATCTGTCACTCAAAGCAGCAGTATGTGAAATCTCAAATTTCTGCAATCTGTCCCTCAGAGCAACAGTAGTAGTAATCTCAGGATGCAGGATCAGATGTTAAAATGTCTGCAATCTGTCCCTCACAAAAATGCCGGCAGCATCCTCTCCCTACACTAACCCAAGAGCATATGACATGCAGCACTGTGACTCCAGCCTCATATAGAGGCTGGGTCACATGATGCACTGGCCAATCACAGCCATGCCATTAGTAGGCATGGCTGTGATGGCTTCTAAGGGCAAACCAGTGAAATGCTTGTTGATTGGCTGCCCTGCAGCTATTCAACATGCATGATCAACTACCAGAACCCAGAACCCGAACCTGAACGTTTTTTGAAACGTCCGTGTTCGGGTCTGGGTCCCGGACACCCCAAAGTTCGGTACGGACCCGAACGTTACAGTCCGGGTTCGCTCAACACTATACATCAGCAATGCCAGTTTTTACTGAACAAAAAAAATACAGTATTTTGGGGCTACTTCTTCTGCTACCTGAGAAGGTTCCCTTTTTTAACTGATATTAGTCAAACAAAATCACATCAGCGCATTGCTGCTGTGTGATTTCTAAGCCAAGAATATGCTGCTGAAAGACACTGTGACAAAAATGTCCCTTGAAACCACTTTTCCATGTTGCACCCAAATCTGCAACCTGTCTCCTTTTTTTTTTTTTTTTTTTTTAATATTTTGGCTATGGCACAGACTCCCATGGCAGTGTTCCCAGTAATTTGCCTATTAGCCCTAGATGTGGCCAGAATCTACTCACAGGTTTAATCCCCCACACCATAGACTTTAATGGAATTTGCTGCTAAGTTTGAGTTTTGCCCATTCCAAACAATATTCAGTGAACCTCCTGCAAATCAAACCTGAGCAGATTCCCCCATGCCTGACCAGGATTAGAGGAGACATTTCACTATGGGGACACCTGTTTTGGTGACAGCTATCTAAGAAGGGACATCCCATCATCTTCATCTCACTTCTTGTTGTGTCCCTAGGGTAGGATGTTAGGGGAAATCTCTTCACTGGGACAGTTTTAACAATGGGAGCTAAACAATTCCAAAATTTATCTGAAACAAAAGTTAATGGTGGCTTTAGATATAATATAAGGTGAGCCTATGATGATAGAAATATGGGAGCTACTAATGCTGACTTTAAATCTGCATGCTCTGGAAATATCATCCTGGTTTCCCAACCTAGTGAGTCACTACAACCAAAAAAATTGTAATTATCTAAACTTTACAAAAATCTAAACATCTAAAAGTCTAGGCTCTCACCCTGCATACTTGGGCTTAATTTACTAAAGTGTGAAGTACAGTGAAATGAGGTTAAGTCAAATGAAGTGATGCTGAGCCAAAGTGGAAAGTGAGATGAATCAAAACTGCGTGCATTTCAAGCATCCAATCATGTGCAGGGGATTTTTTTAAAAAAGTGGTTCTACCTTCAAACTTTTTGTTGATGAAATGCATTCAAGTCAAATGGAAATGTACTTAGCAAAAATGTTACCAAAGGCTAAATCAAAATCTTATCTCTTGTAGACACACTTTCCTTTCAGTTCACTTTTTTAGTAAACTTTGCCTATGATCACGCTTCACCTCACTGTACTGTATGTAACGCTAACCTCAATCAGACCCAACGGCCCATTACATAGTTAAACCAAAATCAAGATGACAGCTCTAAAGCCTGCACCTTTAAAATAAGTCAGCAATGGCAGCTCCTGTATATCTGTCCCAGAAGTTCACTTTAAATATATTCAGTTGAATAATTTTTTATAACTTTTCTTTCACAAAGCAATTTTCTTCTTGGTATTCACATATCACGTATATAATTTTAAAGGGAATATTGCATAAAGCAAAGTACCTGTGTCAGGAGCTTCTGATGGAATATGACATTCTCCAATTAATGGATTGACATTTTCAATGTGGTTGTATTGCCCAAAAAATACTATGCTTTAAATTTTTCACATAGGAAAAAAATATGAAGAAAAAAAGAAGATTTACCTGGAGCAAATTAAAGGCCATGTTTATAAACCAGTAAAAATATTTTCACCATGGTGGTTGAATCAGTCACTGTTATTTAAACCAGGGATAAGCAATTAGCGGACCTCCAGCTGTTGCAAAACTACAAGTCCCATCATGCCTCTGCCTCTGGGTGTCATGCTTGTGGCTGTCAGAGTCTTGCTATGCCTCATGGGATTTGTAATTCTACAACATCTGGAGGTCCGCTAATTGCATATCACTGATTTAAACACATATACCAGGAAGATTCACCTGCAGTGAATATATTGTTGAATGTCAAATTCACTACTTTACATGTTGTAGACATTGTATGAAAATAGCTGTGTGAATACAGCTTTAGAAACATATATTTAAAGTGTAAAAAAACATTCCCCTCTGGGTGATCTATGTACATTGCAAGGATTATAACAAGATTTGTTGCAGATTCCTACCTTTTGTTATTCTGAAGAAATCCCTGTTTGTTCCATTGTGCTTCTGGGCTGAGTGAGTCTAACGGGAGTGGTTTCATAATTATCTATCAGCTGTGCACCTGCACAGCACTAATGATGAAATCTGCTGGGCCATCATCCCTTTAGACTCATTCCTACAGGGAGTATCTCACCAAAAATGACATTTTAGTCACAGGGGATGCCTGAAATCTGACTTGTATCTTAGGCAGCCTTATGGGAAAATTGGTGAGCCAATCACACAAGCAGGAAATTATGTTTCTGGGGAGCGGTCAGTACACATTCTGTGTGCAGAACACCTCCAGGTAACTATATTGCATTGCATTTACAGAAAATGACAGTGGCTGCAGATGGAAAAGGAAAGGTAATGTTTAATAACATTCAATTACAATTATGCTAGTGAGGGCAAAATTTACTTATAGATGCAGTTGCCTTACACCCATCAACAGAAATACAATCTTAAATTTCAAAGTGAAAACAAATCTCTGCAAATTTATTTATATTAATTACAATAAAAACATGATATTATGTGACTGCATTAAAGTAATACTAAAGAGAGGTGGATTAATTGCCATAACACGTTCACATAAATCATATATATCATTTTATATCAATTTTTTTTAGGCTTGGTTCACAATAGTGCGATGACAGACATCATATGTGATTTGCACTGCATTGCTGTTCAGATCAGATGCGATGTCTGTGCGATGCAATTTCAGCCATACAAACTGTATGGCTGAAATCGTATTGCATTCGCACCAAAATGGTTCAGCACCCTTTTTTGGTCCGCACTGGAATCGGATCGCAGCTATGCGATCTGATTCCTGCACCATTTCACAGTTCGCACTGAATTTGGGGGTGTCATTAACTTTACATTGACACCCCCAGCGCTTTGCAGATCTCAGTGTGAACCACTGTGCAATTAAGGTGCAATGTGGGAATCCCCACTGGATTTGCAGGGTTCCCGCATCACACCAGTGTGAACTGAGCCTGAAAGCTTATAGCCTAATGCCTAATTCCTGCAATGCTACTGTGTGGTCACAAGATGTTTCCCTGTTTGTTGGTACCTGCAAGGAAAGATCCTTGGGAGGGGCTTCTATTATTCTGCTGATGTTAGCTCTCTACAGTGTGCGTCTTTGTATTCACAGCCCTGATTGGTGCTGTGCCAGTCAAAAGACTAAAAAAAAAAAAAAAAAAAACAGTTTCAGAAGAGCAATTCAAATTTGATTATACATAGCAAATAAAGGTTTTACAGCTCCCAATAAATCTTTATTAAACATCAGATATATATTTTTTGTGCATCAATATGGTATAGGTAGAGTCAAAGGCAACTGACGTTAGCTTTCATTTGTTCAGACATCATCTGCATCTGCAGGTATCAGCAATTACATTAGAAGTACTTAATACTAATTTATATTAAAACAACAAAGCATTTTTTGAGTTTCTTACTGAATGTAATCAATCAGCATATTGTAGCAATAGGAGGACATGGAGGAGGAGGGAGGGAGGGGAGCGTTTTTTTACCATTGTGTATATGCCCACATGTGTGACTCTATAGTCATGGTGGCTGCACATATAAGAAAAAAGGAGGCAATGAAGACCTTACAAAGGAAATTATACAGAGCATGCTCCGTAGAGGATATCAGCTGGTATACACAATCTCATCCTGCAGTGGGGACACAAAGAATAGCTGAAGGCAGGATCAACCAGGTATATTTCACTCTACTTAAAAGAAATGCTTTAGTTGTATTGTGAGTTTGCACACTCTGTTATGTAGCATGTAATGAGTTATGTAACATGTAGTAAGAGTCTCCATGCTCAAGCTTCTTTCAAACTGCATCCAAGCTCCTCACAAGCTTCCCAGGACCTGTTGCAGAGAAACATCTCCACAACATGATGCACGGAGAGACCACCTCTTGGTGCCCCTCCCCAACTAGTCTCCGTTTGGTGCACTGTCTGTTTACAGCTGTTCCATACTCTTTCCACATTTTATGATGGCTCAAATTGTAATCCAAATGATATTCAATGACTTGGAAAAGTTCTTGTATATATCCTGTGGCTTGAGCTTTTCAATAAACGTTTTGAGGAATTGCATGAAGTGTTCTTTTGTCTTTGGTGTAGGTTATGCCATGAGTTTAAAAGGAGATAACATCCAGGGGGACTCTTGGCATTTATTTTGAAGGTATCTAAAAGCATACGGTCAATAACAATTTCTTGCACAAGCTTCACACTTTCTGAAGGCATCTGCCTACTGGAATGTGGTTAAGGACAGGTGAGCACAGAGGTTTAAGCCCATAAATAAGGTGGGTCCACTGTGGCAATCTCTTGGGTGACAAAGCTATACCTTCATCAGATTAACTGTAAGTGCCATGCAATTCTCTTATTTCTTTAGGTTATGCTACAATACTGGCTCACTAAATGTTGACGTTTCGAGATATACTGTAGGTGAATTTATGTTACAATAGCTTGAAACTTCTTAACGACGCACAGCTGATCTCCCATTAACTTGGGAAAATAATTATCTGCACTACCCACTTTTTTATACTGTAAGTATTTTTTTTACTTTGCAGATGTCTGTTTTATTTTTTATACAAGAAGAATCTATTTCTGTTGATTGGTGTGAAAAAACCCCCCAAAAAATGGAACTAGCTAGTCAAAGGAAGGGTGTGCAACGTTATTCAGTTATTTTCCCACCACTAGAGAATACACAATTGATATGCTATACAAGAAGGAATGGCATAACTTCAACCATAGACCCTTTCTGTTTGTTTGTTTTTTTAGAACAGGGCCAAATTAATAAATTATAATATGAAGTATGGTAGGCACATAGCACAACAGGACATACAGCTCTACCTGCAGTTTATTAGGAGTGCACAATCCAAGAATGTTTCAATACACTGTAAAACCTCTAACGGGTATCAGCGCCTGTGAACATTGTGATAAAATCCATCTTTATTAAATCTTCATATGAACATTTCATGCCCATACAAATACATTGACTTGGATATGACAGGGGGTTCTAAACAATCAAATCAAAGTAATCTTCAGCTTGTAAAAAATAATCCAAATGATGCACAGCAAATCACTTCCCATATGTACAAAATTCAGACATCATGATGAATTTCACTGTTCTAAAAAAGAAAGTGTTGGTGCTTGTGCCCAATTCATGTACCTGGTACATGTATCTGCCCATGTCTGCATTGAGGAAGAAGTGCCCAAACTGGGCATTGCTTCATCAATGTTCTCCATCCCCAGCCACTCACTCTGACAGGTGCATGAGTAAGATGTTTTGTATTAGGGTGTGCAGAGATTGACGGAGAACTGAGAGACTAGTTCCTCATCAGATCGGCTTCATGTTTGATTGACAGCGCATGGAAGTGGGCAGATGCATAGCCTCTGTTTAGCCCACTGACATGCACTGTTTACATTATGCTTTCAGCCAGGGAACCTCCCTGCTGGTGGCTAAATGGGGCCTGGGATACAGCACTGTGCAGGGAACTGTCACATACATAACAGCTTCTCAGCAAAGGCACTACCAAGTATGTACACCAGTTCAAAGTTAGTCATAATTACTTTTAGTTTCCTGCCAGAGCGACAGATTAAAGTGGCAGTAGTAATAACTACCTGAATTTGCCAATATTACCAACACTGGCACAAATGCTTGCCTGAATTAAACGCAAGTACTTCTTAAACTTCTACCACCAGAAAGGTTCTTACTATCATACCTCCCAACTGTCCCGGATCCTGCGGGACCTTCCTGGAAATGCAACCAGGAGTCCCGCAGGTTGGGGCTCTATCTCAGAGCAGAAGTCTGGAACAAGTTCTCAGCTCCCCTAACTTATTTTGCAGGCAACCAGAAAAAAAAGATGCCGGCTACTGCAGGGGAGGCTGGCAGGGGATCAAAGGCAGGGAATCAATGTACCACGCAGAAGATGCAGGGGAAGTTCCAAACTGAGACAAGCAGGGGGGACACACCATGCAAGTGCCCTATATGCTACTAAGTGCCCTGGGTTTGGACTGGGGATTTTGGGCGTAAAAGCAAGCTGATGGAGGTGCAGAGGCAAGAAGAGAGGGTGTTTGGGAAACAGAGGTTAGCAGAGGGGGAGGGGTTGTGGTGCATAGGTTAGTGGAGGGAAGGGATGGGAGTGCAACCATGAGCAAAAAGGGAGGTTGGGATGCAACTTCTCCCACAGAAATCATACCCCCAAAGAGAGTACAGGGAGGAGGGCAGAGTATACAGACAGGAGGCAATGTGTAAAAAGGGAGTGGGAGCAGTTACTAAAGTGGATGTAACCCCCATTCATGAAATTTGGCCTAGGCACATATATCTGCAGTGTTAGCTAATCTCTCTCCAAAGCCCTAAGTCCCATGTCTTTCTGCTTCTCTGTTCCCCTGTTATCAGCATGATAACTTCTGACACGCTCTCAGACACAAAAGATAACAGCAGTTGGAATTTGTGTTGGGCATGGAACTTAGAGACAGATAAGCAGAGAGCTTGTCTATTCACAGCACAGCTTTGCAAGTTTCTTGGTTCCTCTGCCTATGTGGAGAGGGGGGTGTGTGCCTTTCCTCCAATCAGCTCACCATGTGTATGCCCAGACTCCACTCCCAGTGCTGAAACTGGAAGAAAAATTTCTAACACGATGTGCACTTTCTAAAGAATGTAGAAAGGGAAAGACAGCATATATACATGTAACAGTTATGTAGGGAGATTTTTTTCATCTCTGTGTATCATTTAAGGCTATTTACTTCACTGGGTATATGTGAGGATTCACATCCACTTTAAGCTATGCCCAATATTTAGCATAATTTAACCAAACCCACTTTTGCCACAGCTCGCTATATGTGCACCATGGGTTGCTATCTCCCTAATGTGTCCCTTATTCTCAAGTCCAAAATTTGGGAGGTATGCATTACGGCTTTTATAAATTGTATTTGCTAGAGTATTTATAAGCTATTTTTTTGAGCAGTGAAATTCATCACGCTGGCTAAAGTGTATACATATGGAAAATGATTTGCTGTGCCTCATGTGGATTATTTATTACAAGCTTTTGAAGATTATTTTGATCTGATCATTCAATAACCTCTTTCATTCAAAGATGATGTATTTGTATAGCCCTGAAATTTTCTTTTGAAGATTTTCTATTAAAGATGGATCTTATTAACATATTACAGCCGATGATTGATTTTTGTATATGGTAGGCACATGCTTACAGGCACCGGTGTTTAACCACTACAATACTGGACACTTTCACCCATTTCCTGCCCGGGCCACTTTTCAGTTTTTTAGTGCTGTTATGCTTTGACTGACAATTATTCAGTCATGCAACACTGTAACCAAATGAAATTGTTATAATTTTTTATTTAGACAGATAGAGCTTTTTGGGGTTCTCTTGCTATATAAATGAAAATATACCGGAATGTTTAATCTTTCTTCATACATTTAGGCCAAAATGTATTCTGCCACATTTCTTTGGTAAAAATAACCCAAATCAGTGTATATTATTTTCTCTGTGTGGAAGTTATAGAGTCTACAAACTATGGTATATACAGTATCTCACAAAAGTGAGTACACCTCTCACATTTTTGTAAATATTTTATTATATCTTTTCATGTGACAACACTGAAGAGATGACACTTTGCTACAATGTAAAGTTGTGAGCTTGTATAACAGTGTAAATTTGCTGTCCCCTCAAAATAACTCAACGCACAGCCATTAATGTGTAAAGCACTGGCAACAAAAGTGAGTACACCCCTAAGTGAAAATGTCAATATTTTGTGTGGCCACCATTATTTTCTAGCACTGGCTTAACCCTCTTGGGCATGGAGTTCACCAGAGCTTCAGAGGTGGCCACTGGAGTCCTCTTCCACTCCTCCATGACGACACCACAAAGCTGGTGCATGTTAGAGACCTTGCACTCCGACATCTTCCATTTGAGGATGCCCCACAGATGCTCAATAGGGTTTAGGTCTAGAGACATGCTTGGCCAGTCCATCACCTTTACCTTCAACTTCTTTAGCAAGGCAGTGGTCATCTTGGAGGTGTGTTTGGGGCCATTATCATGTTGGAATACTGTACTGTGGCCCCATCTCCAAAGGGAAGGGATAATGCTCTGCTTCAGTATGTCACAGTGCATGTTGGCATTCATGGTTCCCTCAATGGACTGTTGCTCTCCAGTGCCGACAGCATTCATGCAGCCCCAGATCATGACATTCCCACCACCATGCTTGACTGTAGGCAAGACACACTTGTCTTTGTACTCCTCACCTGGTTGCCATAATATACGCTTGACACCATCTGAACCAAATAAGTTTATCTAGGTCTCGTCAAACCACAGGACACGGTTCCAGTAATCCATGTCCTTGGTCTGCTTGTCTTCAGCAAACTGTTTGCGGGCTTTCTTGTGCATCATCTTTAGGAGAGGCTTCCTTCTGGGACAACAGCAATGCAGACCAATTTGATGCAGTGTGCAGTGTATGGTCGGAGCACTGATAGGCTGACCCCCCACCCCTTCAACCTCTGCAACAATGTTGGCTGCACTCATACATTTATTTCTCAAAGACAATCTCTGGATATGACGCTGAGCATGTGCACTCAACTTCTTTGGTCGACCATGGGGAGGCCTGTTCTGAGAGGAACCTGTCCTGTTAAACCGCTGAATGTTCTTGGCCACCGTGCTGCAGCTCAGTTTCAGGGTCTTGGCAATCTTCTTATAGCCTAGGCCATCTTTATGTAGAGCAACAATTCTTTTTTTCAGATCCTCAGAGTTCTTCGCCAGATCAGAGTTCTTTGTCATGAGGTGCCATGTTGAACTTCCAGTGACCAGTATGAGAGAGTCAGAGCGATAACACAAAATTTATCAAGACCCATCCTCCTGTGCCTCGTATAGACCTATTGCTCTTTTGAATGTAGATTTCAAGATTTTGACAAAACATTACTCGATGATTACAACCTATGCTGTGCAGTATTATTGATCCAGAACAAAAGGGGTTCATGGCTGGTAGGGCCACAGATGTAAATTTGCAGAGATTATATACTAATATTTACGCCCCACACCTCAACATAGGATCTAGGGTTGTCACCTCTTTAGATATAGAGAAGGCTTTTGATATTCTTGAGTGGTCCTTCCTATGGGAGGTGCTCCGCAGAATGGGCTTCCCAACAGTATTTATAAAATGACTGCAGGTTCTATATAGACATCCCACAGCTGCAGTGAAAATGGGGGAGGGGTGTCAGCTTCTTTTTCCCTATTTAGGGGAACTCGGCAGGGTTTCCCTTTACCTCCGTCCCTTTTTGCCATTGCTATGGAGCCTGTGGCAGAGGCTCTCTGCACCTCCTCGAGTATCAGGGGGTTGCGGATTGGCTGACTGAAGGAGAGGGTAGCCCTGTACGCGGATGATCTTCTATTGTTCCTAAATGATGCTGGACCCTCTCTCCTATTGGCCCTACAGATACTAGATTCCTTTTCAGCTGTTACGGGGCTGAAGGTAAATTGGACTTGTTGTTTCCAATAGATATTGAAGCCTGCAATACAGCCCCACTCAATATTCCATTGCAGTGGGTAGAGAACTTTAAGTGTTTAGGAGTTGTAATCTCTCTCCAAGCTTCTGAATTTATTTCTGTGAATTTGACCCCGGTCTTGGGGGACATTGGGTCAAACTTCAAGGCATGGAAGTCTCTACCATTATCCTTAATGGGACGTATTAATCTTCAAAAAATAAAAATTATACCAAAACTTATGTATCTTTTTAGACATTCCCCTCAATGGATTCCAAGATCTTTTTTTTACAAGACTAAACCAACTATTTTCATCCTTTTTATGGGGATCAAAGAACCCCAGGTATAAACTGACCACCCATTATGCATATTATGCGTCCTTTTGACAAGAGTGGTCTAGCTTTCCCAGATCTATATAAATATGTTTCAGCTGTCCAGACTTCTCTAATCCCTCCACCCGGCTGGAGGCCGCGGTGGTAGGATCTATAGAAGCACTTAAGGTTCTTTTGTTTAGGGGTCACAGGGCACTCTATCATTTGACTACCTCAATGCTTACTACTCTTCGAGCTTGGGAGGCCGGCCTTAGATGTAAGCATTACCCTAAGGCTGCGATCTCTCCAAATGCCACTTTATGGTTCCCAATTCTACAAACTACCAGAACCTATTCCATGAAGTACTGTATAATATTAAACTAGTTTCCCAGGTGGTTACTGATCGGAAATTGTCAATTTTTTCTACACTTACTTCGACTTTTAACCTGCCTAGTTCCCATTTACTTAGATACTTTCAGCTCTCTCATGCTTTCCATGCCCAGTTCCCACAAGATAATTTAATGATTACACAATCTACCTTAGAACTAGTACTCAGGTATGACTGCTTGGAGAAGCCTACTTCCAGACTGTATTCTCATTTTATTTCAGTTTCCCTCCCGGTCTTGGAGGGTCTTAGGGCTAGGTGGTTGAGGGACATACCGGACCTGGGCATGGAAGACTGGAAGGATGTGTGGGATTTCCCTTTTTGATCTGAGTGTTGGCGGTGTAATGCGGTTCTGGAGGACTTCTGATACATCTTCTGGACCTGTCCACATATAGCTGTTTTTTGTGTTTTTTTTTTCAAGTAATGGATTTGTTGAAATCCATTACTTCCGCCACTTTGCTGACTTTAATGTCTGCATGTTTGCTGGGTTTGGTGGAGGGTATTCTCCCTATAGTGGCAAAGTGGGTGTTTGCCAATATTACACTATTTTATGCAAGAAAAGCCAGCGCCTTGCATTGGAAGAAATCTTCCCCTCCTACACTTTTATATTGGAAACAATTGGTTAACAACAACCTGCCACTGTACAGAGACACTTATATGAATAGAGGATGTTCCAGTAAGTATGACAAAGTCTGGGCCAAGTGGCTGGATAAGCCTTATACGGCATCTGATACCCACATGGATTATTGAATACAATATGTTTTTTTATATAGACTATATGGTGTTGCTGCAGATAGGAGTGGCTTAAGTGCACTATTGTTACATTGTGTATGGGTTGGTTGCTATTGTGATACGGCCTAGATCGTAGCCATAATTTTTTTGATGTTTGGAATTGATTGCTATCATAAATTTGTTAGGACGATGGAAAAGTAATGTGATTGGATCCTGAATATGCATCAATATTTTGTTCAACCTGTATGGTGTTTTGTTTTGTTGTGTTTGTTTTGTAAAAAAAAATAATTAAAGGATTTCTTAAAAAAAAAAATAAAAAAATAAGGCATGCAGTATTTCACTGGAATATGCAGTATTTTTCTTATGAAACCATGCGGTATTTTATCTCATGCAATATCCAGTGGAATGGATACGGTGCAGAAGAATTAGAACCCCTGACAGTTTTTATTGTTAATAGAGAGGTAAAGTGGTTTAAACTGTAGAAATATGCCAGCTCACTAAGTCAGTGCGGTCCCTGCAGTAATACAAAAGAAAAAAGGTGACTAGAATACCATTTAGTTACTGAGCCCAAATAAGGTAGTATATAATATAATGAGTGCCATCATCCTAGAAAATCGAGTGAAAATAGGGGTATGGGGATGGGATGTCCCATTAGCAACCCGACACCAATATTGTTAGAGGCATGGACTATCTCGGCACTCAGGGATAACACAATTATATAAACAAATGTTAAAACAGTTTATTGAAAACAATTACAAACATAGCATCTGAATAAAATCACTTGTACAGTGTAAAGTACATCTCCTAATAGAGTTAACATGCAGTGCCTATAGTGAACCCAAAAGGGGACACCATTGGCCTATCATTGGTAGACTGTATATATTCTCTGATGTTCTCGACCGGTTTCGCGGGAGTTCTGCTTCTTCAGGAGATATATTCATCAGAACACAGCTAGAGTATTAAAACAACTATGTATAGATAGAAATAATCAATTAGTATACACTATTAAACAGGAACAAGGGAAGGGAAATTTACATGTATACTTACCCCACACTGGTCGCAGCCAGACTTGGGGGCCAGAGAGACGCCCACACGGGGCTATCCCCCCACGGCGGACATGGGGGACAAATGGAGCAGCGTAACTATGTGTAAAAAATATATAAATAAAGTAATGTAAAAAATGTATCATCCAAAAGACCAAAAAATACCAGGGAGAGTCCTCGTACTGGAAATGGAGGTATGAAGGGGTGTGGAAGAGAAGAAAATAAAACATTAAACCAGTTGCAAAGATTGGGGATGGATGGTGAAGGATGGGAAACACAAGGGGGGAAGAAAAATAGGGAAAGGTTTGAAATACCCAATGAACCAGGTTGGGGGTAAAGATGAGAAAAGGGAAAAGCCTGGGCAAGTGAATAGACAAAGACAAAGCAGGAAGAAAGAGCAGGGAAGGAAAGAGCAAGGGAAAGAAAAAGAGAGAAAAACAGAAGAGAGAAAAGGAGGAAAGAAGAGCAGATGGGAAGTGAGATAGAAAGGAGAAAGCCAGGAAGTAGAAAAGTGATGAGGAAAAAGACAGGAACTAAAAGAGGGGGGAAGGGAGCAAGGAAAAGAGCTAAAGAGAAAGAACAAAAGGGGGGGGAGATGATGAGTAAAGTCCCCACATACCCGTCAGAAAAAGGGGAACAACACACAGTTGTGTATAGTAATTTGTCAAAAAACAAAAAACAAAAAAACCCACCTCCAATTGAAATTGCAGCAAAAAACGTTACCCCAGAGACAGTGTCAAAAAGCAAGTTTGAGTATAACCGGATCCAGGAAACCTCAGAGGGAGAAGGATATACTGGATTCCAGAACCAGCTGAGAAAACGCAGTATATATATATCTAAATATAAAGACATGTATATAATTTCAATGTAGGTAGATCAAGGATCAAAGTACCAAGGGGTGCTATGCAAGTACCGCACACCCCACCCCACAAGGGGAGACCAAGAGGCTGGCACAGAGAGATCCAACTTACCGCAGCGAGGAACACAGCACAAGCTGTCTCTGGGGTAACCGCCGTCAAGTGGAGTGGGAGCGAATGCTCCATTTATTCCCTGCATGGAGATGCCGGACCATCAGCATCAGCTGAGCCCGGCGCGTCCATGCCTGACCCCTCCCACACACCTGGTGAGATCAGGCGTGAGGCCAATCATGGCGCATGCTCGAGAGAGCCGGCACAGTGGCCAGTGCGGAGGCGTTGCCTAGCAACGCCGCCGTAAGCAGAAGGGTCACATGCCCGCCGTGTGGGGACAACCATCCCTAGCCCCGGGAGGTACGGCCAAGATGGGGGAAGCATGTTATTAAAAATGCATAAGGTAACAATCATCCAGCAGTCCTTTTTTGGAACAATTGACCACCGGGAGTACTTAAATAGCTCCGCCGCCGCCACAAGGGACCCACAGCCATCAATCAACAGATGGGTGAGGGTCCCATATAACGGGGCCGGAGCATGGATATAGATACATACATTGTTTTTCAGAAACAAAGAAAAACAAAAAAACTGAAAAAAGGCAAAGAATAAAATGAGTGACCAATAGGGTCCATCAAAGATAAATGTGGACCATATGAATAATTAGTTATACTTGTGTACATTAATAAAAAAACCAGTGCACATTGATCTAGAGATTTTACACTTAAAGGGGCATAGCTCATAGGGGGGTTTTCCCTAGTTGGGAAAGAATACATCAGGGAACAGATGTAACAGGAGGTCCCCCTGGAAAGGGGAAAAGGGATCTACAGGAAAGATTTATAGGTGTGCACCTCATTGATGCCAGGCGGGAAGTTGGCACCAAGACTTTCGAACCACAGGGTTTCCCGCTGCAGGATCCGACGATCCCAATCACCTCCCCTCGGATCCTCAGGGATTACCTCAAGGACCATAAATTTAACCACCTTAATATTGTATCGGTGGTATAGGCCGATGTGTCTACCTACGGTGGTTAATTTACCACCGAAGGAGACATAGAGGTGGTCCCCGATACGTTTCCTAAACTCGCGTATGGTCTTGCCTATATAAAAGGCACCGCACTCACAGACCATCAAGAAAACTAACCCTCTCGTGCCACAATTGGCATGAGATGGGGATGAGAAAGTTTGGCCATTAGGGAGTTCAAAGTGAGTACCCTCCAATACCCAAGGGCATCGTGGACAGTCCCCACACCAGAACGTGCCGCGAGGTCCCGAAGGGTAGGTAGGGAGGGGTTGATAATGACTACTTGTGAGTAAATCACGAGGTGAAGTTGCTCTCCTGAATATCAATTCAGGGGTAGAGCGAACATATTTTGTCAAGATATGGTGGTCAGTGAGGAGGTGCCAATGTTGGGACAGGGCAGACCGCAGCGAGTTATGATGGGCAGAGTATTGGGTGACCACCCCAATAGTTTGTCGGGACTGGGCTCTGGGGCGTCTGAAGAGGAGAGAGGTACGAGGTTGTGATAAGGCCTTATTGAAGGCCTTTCTAAGGTTGGTACGCGTGTACCCTCTAGCCAGTAGTCGCTGTCTAAGGGTTATGGCTTGTAAATGAAAATCTTCATCTTTAGTGCAATTCCGCCATAGGCGTAAGTACTGAGCATATGGGATACTCTGTACAAGGGGGCGCAGGTGCGCACTAGAAGCACAGAGTAGGGTGTTACCCGCAGTGGGCTTCCTAAATAGATCAGTATCAATCTGATGCTGGTCGTTGATAATTAATCTGATGTCCAGAAAAGGAATGCTCTTGGAGTCAAAAGTATATGTATAGTGTAAATTAAATAAATTTTTGTTAAGTTGCTCAATGAACTGGTGGAGTAGATCCACACCGCCAGTCCATATGATCAGTAGGTCGTCGATAAATCTGTACCAACAGAGAACATGCTGAAGAAATGGTTGAAACATTTCCTCTGCAAATATTGACCTCTCCCATCCGCCTAAAAATAAATTTGCATATGATGGTGCACAAGCTGTGCCCATTGCGACCCCTTGGACTTGTAAGTAGAGCTGCTGCATAAAGGTAAAGTAGTTTTTGGTAAGTATGAAGCGTAAAAGCTCTAAAATGAAGTCCACTAGGGGCCATGTTGTGTGGTCCTGCTCATAGAGGAAGGATCCAGCCATCTGGACGCCCTGCCCGTGGGGGATACTCGAGTACAAATCCGTGGTATCCCGAATGTACCCCTTCATACCTCCATTTCCAGCACGAGGACTCTCCCTGGTATTTTTTGGTCTTTTTGGATGATACATTTTTTACATTACTTTATTTATATATTTTTTACACATAGTTACGCTGCTCCATTTGTCCCCCATGTCCGCCGTGGGGGGATAGCCCGGTGTGGGCGTCTCTCTGGCCCCCAAGTCTGGCTGCGACCAGTGTGGGGTAAGTATACATGTAAATTTCCCTTCCCTTGTTCCTGTTTAATAGTGTATACTAATTGATTATTTCTATCTATACATAGTTGTTTTAATACTCTAGCTGTGTTCTGATGAATATATCTCCTGAAGAAGCAGAACTCCCGTGAAACCGGTCGAGAACATCAGAGAATATATACAGTCTACCAATGATAGGCCAATGGTGTCCCCTTTTGGGTTCACTATAGGCACTGCATGTTAACTCCATTAGGAGATGTACTTTACACTGTACAAGTGATTTTACCCAGATGCTATGTTTGTAATTGTTTTCAATAAACTGTTTTAACATTTGTTTATATAATTGTGTTATCCCTGAGTGCCGAGATAGTCCCTGACTAGAACACCAGTCAAAGGGAAGCTGCTTTCAAAGGACACAAGTTAAATTAAGTAATTACAAAATATCTATATAAATGCCAAATATTGAAAGAAAATAGTATCACAAATCACACACATATATATATATCTGTATATATGTATATATATATACAGTGAGGAAAATACGTATTTGAACACCCTGCTATTTTGCAAGTTCTCCCACTTAGAAATCATGGAGGGGTCTGAAATTGTCATCGTAGGTGCATGTCCACTGTGAGAGACATAATCTAAAAAAAAAAAATCCAGAAATCACAATATATGATTTTTAAACTACTGTATTTATTTGTATGATACAGCTGCAAATAAGTATTTGAACACCTGTCTATCAGCTAGAATTCTGACCCTCAAAGACCTGTTAGTCTGCCTTTAAAATGTCCACCTCCACTACATTTATTATCCTAAATTAGATGCACCTGTTTGAGCTCGTTAGCTGCATAAAGACACCTGTCCACCCCATACAATCAGTAAGAATCCAACTACTAACATGGCCAAGACCAAAGAGCTGTCCAAAGACACTAGAGACAAAATTGTACACCTCCACAAAGCTGGAAAGGGCTACGGGGAAATTGCAAAGCAACTTGGTGAAAAGAGGTCCACTGTTGGAGCAATCATTAGAAAATGGAAGAAGCTAAACATGACTGTCAATCTCCCTCGGACTGGGGCTCCATGCAAGATCTCACCTCGTGGGGTCTCAATGATCCTAAGGAAGGTGAGAAATCAGGCCAAAACTACACGGGAGGAGCTGGTCAATGTACTGAAAAGAGCTGGGACCACCGTTTCCAAGGTTACTGTTGGTAATACACTAAGACGTCATGATTTGAAATCATGCATGGCACGGAAGGTTCCCCTGCTTAAACCAGCACATGTCCAGGCACGTCTGAAGTTTGCCAATGACCATTTGGATGATCCAGAGGAGTCATGGGAGAAAGTCATATGGTCAGATGAGACCAAAATAGAACTTTTGGGTCATAATTCCACTAAACGTGTTTGGAGGAAGAAGAATGATGAGTACCATCCCAAGAACACCATCCCTACTGTGAAGCATGGGGGTGGTAGCATCATGCTTTGGGGGTGTTTTTCTGCACATGGGAAAGGGTCACTGTGCTGTATTAAGGAGAGGATGACCGGGGCCATGTATTGCGAGATTTTGGGGAACAACCTCCTTCCCTCAGTTAGAGCATTGAAGATGGGTCGAGGCTGGGTCTTCCAACATGACAATGACCCGAAGCACACAGCCAGGATAACCAAGGAGTGGCTCTGTAGGAAGCATATCAAGGTTCTGGCGTGGCCTAGCCAGTCCCCAGACCTAAACCCAATAGAGGATCTTTGGAGGGAGCTCAAACTCTGTGTTTCTCAGCGACAGGCCAGAAACCTGACTGATCTAGAGAAGATCTGTGTGGAGGAGTGGGCCAAAATCCCTCCTGCAGTGTGTGCAAACCTGGTGAAAAACTACAGGAAACGTTTGACCTCTGTAATTGCAAACAAAGGCTACTATACCAAATATTAACATTGACTTTCTCAGGTGTTCAAATACTTATTTGCAGCTGTATCATACAAATAAATAGTTTAAAAATCATACATTGTGATTTCTGGATTTTTTTTTTTAGATTATGTCTCTCACAGTGAACATGCACCTACGATGACAATTTCAGACCCCTCCATGATTTCTAAGTGGGAGAACTTGCAAAATAGCAGGGTGTTCAAATACTTATTTTCTTCACTATATATATATATATATATATATATATATATATATATATATATACTTATATCCAAGATGGAAAAAAGTGTTGCCTATAGCTGCACTTTCAAGCAACGTTTCTCAACCTTTTAAACACAACGGAACCCTTGAAATATTTTTTCCAGTCTCTGGAAACTCCTGCTAAAAATGACTATATCTACAACTCATGATACATTAGTGTGATGGTCAGTGGTACAAATGCTCCTTACATTTGTGGTCATTGGGAAGAATTACCCCCTTATAGATAGCTAAAAAGATCATTGATATCAATGGGAACTTCTCAGTGGGAAGATATCTCTAAAAATAATTGTGAAAAGTAATGTATCCCTGCTACATATGACATATGTTCTAACAAGGGATTAGATCATTGTTATATGCATGTACATATTATAATACGTATTATAATTATAATATGTATTATTTTTTGAGTAAATGGGTTTTTTTTGCAGCAAATGATGTATATGCTTGTATATTCACAAAAAAAGTCTGGTGAAATAACAGGAGAAAACAAGTGTATTCTACTCCTAAGTAGGTAGTAATGGGATAGACTTACTAACTGTAATGGGGTTGATTTACTAAAGGCACATAGACTGAGCACTTTGTAACTGAAGTTGCTCCAGAGCTTAGTAAATGAGGGGGATCTATGCTGACTTCCATCATCCAATCATGTGCAAGCAAAACAGCTGTTTTGTTTCCTTGCATGTGATTGGGTATTCTTTGTAAAGTGAAACTTTAACTCATGTAACTCTGGAGCAACTTGCAAATTAAACAGTCTATTTGCCCTAAAGTGATTGTAAAGGTTCTTTTTTTTTAAATAAGCTCCTGGCTCCTCCTCTTCATCGGGTGCCCTCACAGAGAGCCGCTTTCCCTGGGGGGCACCCATGCGGACACGCTCCCGAGTCCTGCTGCTGCATCCATTGACACAGACAGCAGGACTCGGCCTCACCCCCCATGTCACCGGATTTGATTGACAGCAGCAGGCGCCAATGGCTCCTGCTGCTATTAATCTATCCAATGAGAACCCGAGACAGTGGCTGGAGCTGCTGGGCACGTGCTCGTCGCTGGAACGAATGGGTTCAGGTTAGAAAAAGGGGGGCTCTGGGGAGCAGCGCAAGCATAGAAGGTTTTCCACCTTAATGCATTAAGGTTAAAAACCACAAGACTTTACAACTCATTTAAAGTAGAACTATAGGCAACACTTTTTTTCAGTTTGGATATAGTGAGGGAGGATTATAACCCCTGTCAGTTTTTTTTAATTTTTTGCCATCACTGTCCCCATTGGAAGATGTGTTACTTTTCTAGGGGCAACCCCAAATTTGGGATTTTATTTCATTTCACTTTCAATAATAATAGTAAACAGGACAAATAGAGAGGGTGAATCTCCCTAATGGGGACACAGACAAAAAAAAATTCCATTAGTTATTCTTTAACCACCTCAATACTTTCACCCCCTTCCTTCCCAGGCCATTTTTCAGCTTTCAGCACTGTCACACTTTGAATGACAATTGTGTGGTCATGCTACACTGTAACCATGTGAAATTATTATCATTTTCTTCCCACAGCTTTTTTTTTTTGTGACATTTTATCAATGCTGGGTTTTTTACTTTTTACAAAAGAAAAAAAAAAAGACCGAAACTTTTGAAAAAAAACGTTTTTTTTTCGTTTCTGTCAGTAAATTTTGAAAATAAATAATATTTTCTCCTCACTGATGTGCACTGATGAGGCTGCACTGAGAGGCACTGATGAGGTGGCACTTATGAGGGGGCACCGGGAAGCGGTATTAACGGCACTATTGTGCGCAAACTCCGCCCAAGGGTAAGAGGTCTGACCAGTTGTTATTGTGGTCAAAAATGTAGCAACATAAAAACTGCTTCAAGGCCTGGTTGGCTCGTTCTGCAGCCCCATTGGACTGCGGGTCATACGCAGAAGAGAAGTAAAGCTGAATTCCCAACTGTGCACAAAAGGCTCACCAAAACCTGGACACAAACTGGCTACCCCTGTCCGAGACAATCACCTTGGGAAGCCCAGTTCTTTGGAAGTGGGCAACTTCTAAAGTGGAATACAATGAGACATTTTTGAGAACCGGTCAACCACCATAAGGATAACTTTGTTGCCCTGAGGGTTGGGTAACTCCACAATAAAATCCATAGACAGGTGGGTCCAAGGCCTCTCTCCATTGGGTATGGGTTGTAGGAGGTCCACTGGAAGGTGTCATGATGTCTTACTCTGAGCACACACGGAACAAGCAGCTACGAAGACGGGTACTTCAGCGTGGAGACTAGGCCACCAGAATTGTTGGGAAACAGCCCAAATGAGTTGATTCTTCCCTGGGTGGCCAGCAGCCTTGGGAGAATGGTAAGTCTGGAGTATGGCAGTGCAGAGACTCTCAGGGATAAAGCAGCAGTCAGGAGGAGAATGGATCTGAGCGGCAAGAATTCTGTCACCCAAAGGTGAAATGAGACTGGTACGAACCGTAGCCAGAATACGATCGGGAGGTATCACAGGAACAGGAACCGACTCCATCTTGGTAGCGGAGGAAAACTGTTGCGACAATGTGTCAGCCCTTACATTCTTAGTACCGGGTAAGAATGAGACTGTAATGTAATTGAAGCTTGACAAGAAAAGAGCCCATTGCGCCCTTCTGGGAGAGAGACATTTAGCCTTAGACAAAAATGTGAGATTCTTATGGTCAGTCAGAATAATAACTGGCAGAGTGGTACCTTTGAGGAGATGCCATCATTCTTTAAGGGCTAAAATGACCGCTAACAACTCTCTGTCCCCAATCTCATAATTGCATCCCGCAGGTGACCATTTCTTGGAAAAGTAGCCACAAGGATGCATAGCGCTCTTAGAGGTAGGATGTTGAGACAGAAGGGCACCAACTCCTGTCTCAGATGCATCAACCTCAAGGATGAAAGGTACTGTACGATCAGGATGTACCAACACAGGAGCAGAAACAAAGGCAACCTTGAGACTCTCAAAGGCATTAACCTTTCTGGTCATATCAGTCAAGGGTTTAATCGAGACGAGAAGTTACGAATAAACTTCTGATAATAATTGGCAAAGCCAAGAAAAAGTTGCAGTGGGCATAAACCCATGGGTCGGGGCCACTGTAAAACTGCCAAAAGTTTCTCCAGGTCCATAAAAAAAACAGCAGTGGAAATGACATAACCCAGGAATTTAACCCGTTCACGATGAAACTCGCACTTCTCCAATTTACAATACAGGTTATTGTCTCTCAGCCTCTGAAGCACACGGCAGACATCTGTGTGGTGTCTCTCTAGGGAATTGGAAAATATGAGGATATTGTCGAGATAAACCACCACATATAGCTGCAACAAATCTTGGAGGACATAGTTGATAAATTTGTGGAAAACTGCTGGAGCGTTGCAAAGACCAAATGGCATTCGTAATGGCCTGTTCTGGTGTTAAACGCAGTTTTCCATTCGTCTCCCTCCTTAATCCTTACGAGATTGTATGCCCCTCTCAAATCAAGCTTTTTGAAAACCGTAGCTCCCTTGAGGCGTAGCTCCCTTGAGGCAGTCAAATAATTTCATAATCAATGGAATCGGATAAGCATTCTTAACTGTGAAGAGATTGAGACCCCTATAATCATTACAAGGTCTCAGTTCACCGCTCTTCTTTTTCATAAAGAAGAAACCAGCACCAGGAGGAGATAAGGATTTACGGATGAAGGTGGATCGGCAACATACTCCTCCATGGCTTTGTCCTCTGAGACAGACAAAGGGTAAACCCAGCCACGAGGGGGTATGCCACCAGGTTGAAGGCAAACTACCGGCTTGACCTTTGTCAAAGACATTGCTAAATTTGCGGTACTCCTCCAGCAGGGAGGAGAGTGAAGAGGTGCAAAAGACCTTAGCCACTTTTTGACAACATGTATTACTGCATTGTGGCAAACAGGAAAGAACCTCAGCAAGAAGCCAATCAAAATAGGGGTTGTGCCCCTGTATTAAAGGGTAACCAATGACCACCAGGAAATGAGGTGAGGAAATTACTTGAAATTGGATGAAGAGCCCCTACGGCCATGGTCAACAGAGCAGTCTCATGAATCACATGGGCAGGCTTTAGAGGCTTCCCATCAACAGCCTCAATGACAAATGGAGTGGCACAAAGCTGCAGAATCGAGTGCTTAGACACAAAGGCACCATCTAACTAAGAAAGCATAACCGGGACCAGGGGCTTTTACTTCAGAATAACTGGGGACGTAATAACGTCACCTAAGGTCTGTCCCCTACAGGACCTTCGGGTGCAAGAGTTTCCCGGATGGGTAGGAATAGACTTCAGGAAGTAACCTGCCTGGCCACAATAAAGGCACAATCTCGCCCTCCTCCTAAAGGCCCTTTCACCTGCAGAGAGATGTGTGAATCCCAACTGCATGGGTTCTACTTTACTGGCAGACTCGGTACCAGGAGGTATGGGAGGTGAGGGAGGCAAGGGTGGGACTGCAAAGCTTGGCAAGCGCTCCTTAAAGGAAGGACCTACTTGGAGTCTGGAGCCAATGAGAATGGCAAACGTGATCAACTTCTCCAGCTCAGTAGGTATGTCTCGGGCTGCTATCTCATCTTTGATGGTATTCGAGAAACCATGAGAAAAAGGAGCCATGAGGGCCTCACTGTTCCAAGCAACCTCTGGTGCCAGAGTACAGAATTCAATGGCGTGATCGGCAACAGTTCTCTTGCTCTGTTTGAAGGACATGAGGTTCTTGGCAGCAGAAGTGGAGCGTGCGGGAATGTTAAATGCCCTTTTAAAGGAAGTCACAAACTCTGGGTAACTCAGGATGACAGGGTTTTGCCTCTCCCACAGAGGGTTTGCTCAGGCCAAGGCTCTCTCAGAAAGCAAAGAAATCACAAAGCCTACTTTGCTTCTATCCATGGGAAACATCTGGTGCAGCATCTCAAAAACCCTCTGCATTGAACTGTATCGCCCCCAAATGGCTGGAGAAGCGGAGCAGAACCACACATACCTTTTATAGAGGTAATATTCAAGACGGATGCCTGCACAGAGACTGGAGCAGCAGCAAGGACGGCCTGCAACACAGGTTGTACCGGAACAGCCACAGTGGGAGAATCCAGGTGATCAGCGTGAATCAGGAGCATCTGTAAAGCTATGGCAAACTGATCCATGTGGTGATCCTGCTCATCCATTCTGGAAAAAATATTACCAGCAAGTGGGTTGCCTGCACCTTCTGAATTCATGGTCTTTGCCTACTGTCAGGAACCATGAATCAGCCTGAGCCAGAAGTGCAGTAAAAATCACACCTTTGAATAAAATGGTAAAATGGTACAAACAGAGCAAACATAGTCAAAACATAGCCAGGGTTCGGTAACCAGAGCAGGTAATCAGAAAAAGCCAGTGAAACAGGAATCCAGAGATCAGTGTATTAGAGGTAGCAAACAGGATCAGGATCCAGAAGGGAAGTCAGCCAGGCCAAGTCTTTAACAGGAAAATACAGCAGAGAGTATCCAGATATGTTGACCAGGCGAAGGCACAGGAGATCTGATCCAGGCAGTTTAAATAGCCTGCAGGGCTAGCTGACGACCAGGAAATGAAGATCAGGTGAGTCACTGTGGAATGAAGAGTACTGGCAATTTACAGACAGCTGAGCACTAGAGCTCTGAGAAGGGAAGGCTGAGCCCAGCCCTGACAGATGGCTGAATTGTGTACATATGGGAACTGATTTGCTGTGTCTCTTGCGGATTACTTTTAACAAGCTATTGAAGATTATTTTGATCTGATCATAGACTACCCCCATTCATATCCAAGCTGATATATTTGTATGGTCTTCAAATGTTCTTATTCTGATTTTCTATTAAAGTTGGATTTTATCAAAATGTTACAGAAGTGTCGATCTATACTGTATGTGTTTTAAAGTTTGCCTGCATTTGGAACCCCAAACTTTCCCTACTGCCAAAAAAAAGCATTTGTCTGATAATCTAAGAAGACATGGTGCACAGCACATAGTGATTTTCTGTCAGCTTTGTCAGCAAAGAACATTAGGCTGCCTGTGTGTTGTTTGCCCAACTGAAAAGCAGGTGTATTCTTATAGGCAGTAGGGTCAAAGAGGCTTTTCCTGTATTATGATTGGTCAGAATCTTTTTGGAAAAGAAAGAGATGTCCTGTGCGATAAAGGTGATCTTAGCATGGAGATGTTACTTAGGGAACCAACTAGGGTTGCACCGATAGCGTTACTAATACCCGTATCGGTGCCAATACTAAGCATTTGCACGAGTATCGGTACACGTGCAAATGCTCCGATACCTGAAACCGATACTTTCAGACTTGGTTCTTTTAGCTGTCAGCGGGATTCCCCCACTGACAGCTGAAATATATATTTTTTAAAAAGCTGGAAATTATCGGTTGTTAAGGAGCAACCGCTTCCTTACCAACCATTGACTCATTCAGTGGGGTTCCCCAGTTGACAACTGAAGTGTATAGAAAGTCCCGGAAATTGGAGCTGTCAAAAAAAAAGGGGGGCAGCCACGCACTGTTTATAAACAACATTGCTTAGTCACTGAAACAGATAGATAAAAAGAAACATTGTTTCTTTTTGTTTATACATCTACAGATCAAAGAGATGAACTTCGATCTGCAAATGAAGTCAGTTTAAATAGGAACTGCAGTCTGCTCACATAATTTGTAATAAAAACATATTTGCCATTCTGAAGCTTCCCTCCAACCACTTTGCATATTATTTTATATACAGGGTGGGCCATTTATATGGATACACCTTAATAAAATGGGAATGGTTGGTGATATTAACTTCCTGTTTGTGGCACATTAGTATATGTGAGGGGGGAAACTTTTCAAGATGGGTGGTGACCATGGCGGCCATTTTGAAGTTGGCCATTTTGAATCCAACTTTTGTTTTTTCAATAGGAAGAGGGTCATGTGACACATCAAACTTATTGGGAATTTCACAAGAAAAACAATGGTGTGCTTGGTTTTAACGTAACTTTATTCTTTCATGAGTTATTTACAAGTTTCTCTTTGTTTACAGCCATTGACATGTCGCCGAGGTTAACACGTGTGGAGCGGATAGAAATTGTGTTGATGTCTGGTGAACGCAGTAACCGGGTCATTGCAGCAGATTTCAATGCAAGACAGCCTACGAGACCACC
>BLSH010481488.1:1012962-1027604 GCA_018402905.1 Glandirana rugosa
ATGGTACAGGGCTGTGAGCCAATTTTGTCGCGTTATAACACATCCTCGAAAGAGTTGGTCGACTTGACACTTTCACCCAGAGGACACACCCCTCAGTAGTCATGGTTCCGGACGGACTTCATTAATATCTTTATTCCTTAAGACTGTGAAAAGACTGGTAATTTCATACGAATGAGACCCACCCACCGAGGTTTCATAACTTCAGTATGTGTCGGTCCGTGGATCGTAAATGTTTTATACCGGTCGTTACAATTATGGGTATAAAAAGAGTACCGTTACAGTGAATCTTGCTTTAAACCAGTTTGACTAAAAGTTACCATATAATATATATATATAATGTTTGGGGGTTCTGAGTAATTTTCTAGAAAAAAAACAATGATTATTACATGTAGGAGAGAAATGTCAGAATTGGCCTGGTTGGAAAGTGGTTAATATACCATTGAAAATCAGTTTGACCAAATTTCGTTCTAAGTGACATTGCCATGAGAAAAATATGGGTATTAACATTGCTGGCCATATTTTGTAAATGCTAGGTGCCTGGCTGTGTATGACTTCAATACTTTGGAGCCACCCACCCAGAGTAAGCATACTTTAATGGTCAGAAAAGTGTCAGAATTCCTTATTTCTATAATTACTTCAGGCAGGCCTTGGTACTGATGACTCCCCACACAGGAGACCCACTTTCACAGTTCAGCTGGTTGAGAAAGCTCCTACACAATATTGCGCTGTTTTAACCGAGTGTCGGGACATGGTACATGCATGTGAATATTACTGAAAAACGTGATGCAACAACCTTCTTGACCCCTTACAGTCTGGCTTTCACTTGCTACACTCCACGGAAACTGCCCTACTGAAGCTCACTAATGACCTACTAACTGCTAAAACCAGTGTCTACTACTCCATACTCATACTACCCGACCTCTCTGCAGTCTTTGATACTGTTGACCATCCCCTCCTCCTCAAAAAACTCCACTCTCTTGGTCTTCAAGACTCTGCTCTCTCCTGGCTCTCCTTCTACCTGTCAAAACGCTCCTTCAGTGTGACCTATAAATCTGTTTCCTCCTTTCCACTTCCTCTTTCGGTTGGGGTACCTCAAGGTTCTGTCCTCGGACCCCTTCTCTTCTCCATTTACACCTCCTCCTTTGGTCTGTTAATGAACTCCCATGGCTTCCAATACCACCTCTATGCTGACAACACACAAATCTATCTACTCCTCACCTCACTCCTTCAGTATCCTCTCGCATTACTAGCTTACTAACTGACATATCAGCATGGATGTCACACCACTTCTTCAAACTTCATCTTTCTAAAACTGAGCTCATCATTTTTCCTCCAGCCCGTGCCCCTCCCCCTTACTTCTCCATCAAGATCAATAATACAGCTATCAGTCCCTCCCCTCATGCCAAGTTACTAGGCGTAATCCTAGACTCTGACCTGTCCTTTCAGCTCCAAATCCAATCACTGTCCAAATCGTGCCGACTTCACCTCCGAAACCTCTCCAAAATACGCCCCTTCCTAACCACTGACACCACTAAGCAACTTATTCACTCCCTTGTTATTGCCCGCCTTGACTATGGTAACTCCCTCCTAATTGGCCTACCTCTCCGCAAACTATCCCCTCTTCAGTCTATCATGAATGCCGCTGCCAGACTCATCCACCTTACCAACCATTCAGTCTCCGCCACTCCTCTCTGCCAATCCCTCCACTGGCTTCCCATTTCCCAAAGAATAAAATTCAAAACCCTAACCATAACTTACAAAGCCATTTACAATTCTGCCCCAAGCTACATCACCAATCTTATGTCCAGATATCACCCAAACTGTCCTTTTCACTCCTCCCAAGATCTTCTGCTCTCTAGCTCCCTTGTATCCTCCTCCCATGCTCCTCTCCAGGACTTCTCCAGAGCCTCTCCCATTCTCTGGAACTCTCTACCCCAATCTGTCTGCCTATCCCCTACTCTGTCCACTTTTAGGCGATCCCTGAAAACTCAACTCTTCAGGGAGGCCTATCCTGCCTCCAGCTAACAACGGAATCTTCTACTCCCCTCATCAGTTCATCTCTCACGGTACCTACCTTTTGTTTCACAAGCCCCTCCCTCTTAGATTGTAAGTTCGTAGGAGCAGGGTCCCTCTAACCCTCTTGTTTTGAATTGTACTGTTGCTGTATTGTGTCTCTTTATATTGTAAAGCGCTGTTCAAACTGTTGGCGCTATATAAATCCTGTATAATAATAATAATAATAATAATATGAAGTGCAAAAATTAATAACAATTAATCAATCAAGTAAATATTCACGTATATCAAAAACTGTAAATAAGAATGTCTAAAAAAAATTCATATATAACCCAGTAAAGTCCATCGGAAAAAAAGAAGAGAAGTGCTCTTGTGCAAAAAGTTAATTTATACCTGTGTATCAACAAAAATCCATATTTCAGTGTGGATAGCAAAATCTTCACACCCAAAAGTACACACCCAACTCTCAAGCCACTTACCAGCTACTCTGACCCCAAGATGGGGGTCTGGCTGCACTTTATCCCAGTGTCACCATGGGATGGATGGATATCAGGAGCCAAGATTCCAGGGTGGATTACCATACAACCAGAATGTTCAACAGTGGGCTCAGCAAAAGGGAGAGACAAAGGAGGAACATGTAGTGTAGTAATTAAAAATCCAGGCTTTTTAATGAAGGTTAAAACTATTTACAAGAAGGCAGGAGTAAATCGCATATAAAGCAATCAATCACATGCAGACACCCTAGCGGGTGTAATAAAGTCTCCACTGTAGCTCCGCCCGACTAGTTTAGCTGAAAAGAACATTATCAAGGGACAAACATGTTAATGTATTTTTATGTTTAAATGCTGAACCATAAATAAAAAATAATTTTATGCTATTGCACACTTCTTGATCTTCATATGACACCCATTGATGAGGGAATACAGTAGAATGGAAAGTAAATGGCTATGAGAACAGGCACATTGTAAAGAGGCTCAGAGACCAGTGCATATAGAAAGCTATCCCTAGGAGACTGCAAAGTGTATTTTGACCCACTTTGCATTAAGGGGACACAACTTCTGGTGAGTTCTCATTGGTTTGGAAGTTTATTACAGACATGGGCTGTGTGTAACTCATTTGGAGAGAAGCATCTGAGGAGTACTGCTCTAAGTGTTGTGAAGCACTTAACACATATTTGGCATTAATGGACTTGAGTTATGTGATTACATTTATAAGGAAATTGGAGCAATGGACATTGACACTTTATTGCATTTTGATGTATTTTTATGATAAATTATTATATACAGTATATAAGCCCTTTCACGCTATTTATGAATTATTTGCACTGATGTAAGTTCACTATAGATTTATATACTGACTATATGTGATATAGCACTGTATTTATTAGTTTATTTCTAATTATTTCAGGTCAGAAAGCTATGAAGCCAGTGCATCATCATGACAGCCAGGCAACTAACATTCTCAAAAGAGAAGTCAGCAAAGGCAGCCCCCATACTTTTTTCATGGACAAGTCACTATAATCACTAAAACAACCCTTTTTATTACAGAAGTTGCAATTTTAAGATTATTTAACCAGCCATGTAGCAATGTGATCTCAAATCCCAAAGACTCAATAAGGCAATTCCAAAAGGCAAACATACTCATTCATAAATGGCCATGTAAACACTAATATTTCACATAATCTGTTATACAAGCAGGTCTAAATAACATGGAGGATTTTAAAGACATTGCTGTCATCTTATTTGCAGCTCATTGAAATCATTCAGCAAAAAAAAGGAGACTGCCAACTGCCAAGAAGTGGTTAAATTGGTCAGTATCATGGGATTAAAAGTGACACTGTAGTTTAGCCCAAGTATGTTTCTTTAAAGTATAACTGAAAATGTGTAGTTTTGAACAAGGTATGGAATGATTAAAACCCTGTCAGGTTTGTTTATCTACATGTCCCATCGTTGAGATATTCCTTCACGTCCTGCTTTGTAGAAACATTAGAGATTGAAAGAACATGGCTCGAAATTAGGTCAATTTCCTTCACAGAAAGTTATAACTGAAAAGGTGTCTCCATGAAAGTTATAACTGAAATGGTGTCTCCTGTTTCAGTGACAGCAAAAGCAAAACATTTTGGATTTTCACTCACTTTCAGTCCTGGTTAAAAAGTTAAGGAGGTTCAATAACTTCCCCAATTTATCCAAAATAATGAAAAAACGTTTGGCTTTAGATACACTGATAACCTTATATATGAAATATCACATTATCATAATCTAAATTTCCATATCCCCAGTGTGCACAAATGTACAGCATTAAATGTTGCAGAGACAACTGGGGCATAGATTAATGGGATGACAAGAAGATCCTTCAACACGTTGGGCTGTAAAGCTATAAACACAAGTCTTTGGAGGTATGATCCCAGACAATATATAGATAGAGCAAAATACACTTTATATGGGACTTTGGATATAACTCCAATGGTATAGCACACACAAAAGATAATGTGAAGTATAAGGTTCCACTTTATTACAACATATAGAAAACTCAGACGTTAAAATCACTTAGAAACCTGTAATGCCCAAAAGTACATGTAATAGCCAACCAATGTTGGTATAAATAAATGGGACTTGAGATCAACGTGTAAGGGTCAACACATTTTACAAATCTCCGGCTTCATCAGGACCTAGTCATAATAAAGTGGAACTTTGTACTTTACATTATCTTTTGTGTGTACTATACCATTGGAGGTATATTCAAAGTCCCATATAAAGTGTATTTTGCTCAAATCTAGAGAGATGGCTGCATTTCTACAACATGGGTTAGCACCACCCATCCTTGGTGGTTTTTGAGGGATGCACATGGAACCCCAGGCGATGGACTCTGAAAGAGTTGGACGGAGCACAGTGCAGAGGACAGATCTGTATGGTGATGTTAGTGCCACCAAGAACAACAGCACTGTTGCTTCTAACTCCAAGGGGGACAGTAGTGGTTTGATGCAAGCACGGCATTAAGTATGCATCAAGTCCAAGATGCAGTGTCAGATTCATGCAGTTTTGCAGGATTAATACTGTACTGAAGAGAATAAAATATGAGTGAAGAAAACTGTTGGACTATTTTATTGATAACTAAGTTGCTTTTAAGCACATGCTAATTTTTTATCCTCCTTTGCACGTGTGTTTGTCTCATATATATGCTGGCACAAAAAACTGCACAGAGTAAGTGGAGAAATATTGTATACCTCTGAAAGTGAGCTCAGTGGTTCCACAGGAGGCTTGTCTGTCAAAATCAGTTTGAGGTAAGTGTTAACTCAAATATCCCCTTATTTTTTAATTTTATTTATGAAAACTGTAAACTGTTCTTAATTTGAAAGAATACTGTTTAAATCTTGAATCTTGACTAATGCCACACTGCCACTATGAATCAGTGATGCTAGGGCATATGAATAGTGAGTAAGCGACTTTCCTGCTAGAGCATATGCACAGTAAATAATGCCACAGTGATTCAGTGATGCTATGTGAACAGTTAATCCATGCAAACTGATTAATGTTAGAAAAAACTCCTGGGTGCCATTGTTCCATTGCTGCCAATGTCTGCCAATGATGGCTATTGCTAGACTGCTTCACAATATGTAAGAGGAGCAAGTTTGGATGGATTTTCAGGTAGGTAATATAAACCAGAAAGAAGGAGAAGAGAAAGGGGGTGAGTGAGCAGGTGTCCTATGTGAAATCAAGGAGGCTTATTAAAAGTATTGAATGTATATGAATTTGAGTAACAATCAAAAAGATGTGAATTTTCACCTTCTGGCTCCTTTACATGATGCCGTCCTGCCTAATCACCCAGGTCACATATGTCATGTACAGATAAAGCCAGATATGAATGTGGATATTTGAAATATTTCACATAATCTCTTACACAGTACTTGGGAAATTGTTAATATTGAAGACTGTTGTTGTTATATGAAATTACACATTTTAGAAAGGCATCAATTTTTGCAGGTTGCTATTAATTAGAGAAGGGAACTGCAAGAATATGTTCCTGACATCTGAATGATTTTCCATAAATAACATGGATGCATCCTATTACAATAGGGATTAAGCTATCATGTGCCACAAACATCCTCAGGCAAAAATATAATAAAGGAACGCAAATTAATTTTCAATCCTTTCCTTGGAACACACACAATGAAATATAATGAGTAGGGAACCTACCAGTGATTACAAATATCTCATTGTTTGCTTAACCACCTGTAACTATTATTTAGATATTAAAATAAAAGTTTGTTTTCGGGGTGTAATTTTAACCGACTCCTCATTTTAATTTAAACATTTACATTTTGAACTTTTATTAAATGCACACTCTTGTGAAACATGGAAATGTTATTTTTCCAATGACTTTAACTTGTCTCGAGGTAAAATCTGCTAAACGCTATTTGAACAATCCAATGCAGGGAGCTATAACTAGCGGTGGGGTGCAGTGTAAAAAAAAAAACAAAAAAAACAGGAAGAGTCAATAGGAAGAAAAAATTAGCGACAAATCCTGAAAAACATGAGTAACATAGTGCATTGTTTGCCTATGAAATAATAATGCCTTGGGCAGCATAACTACAGGAGGCAAAGGGCAAAATATCACATAGCTAACAATGTCCTAAAATGTCTAAGAGGCTTGCACATTTGACTGGTAATTACACAAGACTCTTACAACAGTGATATTTTCACCATAACTGTCAATTATTGTAACCTTTGTGCCTGGGGTGCAGAAATACCTAGTTGCACTTGCTGTAACTTTGGCACATAGTATAATTAAAACAAGTCCCAATGAGACTTTATCAGTTTAACAACTGATTATGCAATTGATGTACAGTATGTAAATGTCAATCTTTACATTACTACAGTCTGAGACAATTATTATAATGACTACAGTGTGATATTGTTGTCTTCCCTCATTGAGTATTTTGGTTTTGAATTCTACAGCTGGAAATAACTTGAATCTAAATGAAGAAATGATAAAGTAAATTAAAGTGTATGTCAAGCAAAAACTTTTTTTACTTTCGGATAGCTTGGCTTTACACTTTATGTAAGTATATAATTTGACTAGCTATTGCAAAGTGTGCCCAAGTGTACTATAGCAAGTCATGCTATGTGTGTGTCCTCACTCTAATATTCAGGAGCGTATAGCCCCTGCTATCTGCTCTGGTGTGAAGTTTTTAGTAAAAAAAAAAAATGGTTCATATTGCAGTACCATATTGCAGACGAACATGAGTGCCATAGATGTTGATAGCAGAACTTGCTAGTGGAGATGCAGGCTTAGTAGAACTGGCAGGACATCGGGTCTGGAATGCAAGCGCTGCAGGATGGACCAGGTGAAGTTATGAGGAAACTCAGCTTTCACCACAGGTTCAGGAAGTGTGGCTTATCAGATGCAGCCAGGGCAAGGACTTGAGAGTAACATAGAGTCAAATCAGAAACAGGAGTGGGAGTTTGTAGCAGCTGGGCATTGAGGTACAAAGCATAGACAGGACCAAAGTCATAAGCAAAACTGGGGTCAGTAACAGGCAAACAGCAGCAAAGGCAGAATTCAAGATTGGTGTCAAGTTAAAGACTTGACTCAGCAATGGAAGACACACACAAGACACTAGCAGGACACAGGATACAGCACTGATACTGGACCAAAGCATCCTTTAGCGTCTTCCCATCCGGCCTATATCAAAACAATGGCTGGCCGGGACTGTTGTTCTGGATGGACATCATATGATGTTCTCCCACAACATGCCTCTCACAGGGCTGCGCAGAGGCGTGATCTGTCACTGACTGTATCTACCGGACACAACTGATGATTGATCAATGTACCGACCCGCTGCCAGTATCATGTGATCTCTGTGACCAATCACAGCAGTAAACAATGTAAACAATTGTAAACAATGAATGGCTTCCTTTTATGCCATCCATTATATACAATTGTGTTGCTAGCTGTGATTGATCACAGTGATCACATGGTACAGATAAGCTTTGGCCAATCACAGCTAATCACAAAAAAGACACTGAATGAACCAGTTTCATTCAGTAAAAATGGTTGCTTATACCAATGAAATTCACTGGTATAAGCAAGCATAATGTGTAAAAAAAAATCCTCATCACTTCTTCAGGGTAGTACAGTGTTACTATCATAACACTGTATATATATATATATATATATATATATATATATATAATTTGTGATTTTTTTCTTGTTTCTACAATGTTTTTAACACACTGTGACCAGGGCAATTTGTGAAATTCTTTTTTAATTGCTTCATTTTAAAAAAAATTGTGAGGAAAAATTACAACTTCAAAAAACTCACAATGCCTCTTACTAAATACCATGGACTGTCTACTTTCCAAAAGGGATCATTTGGGGGCATTTTTACTGTTTCGATATTTCGAATAAATATACCATAGTTTGTGGGTTCTAAACTTTCCTACAGACTATATAATAAACACTGATTTTGGTTATCTACACCAAAGAAATGGAGCAGAATACATTTTGACCTAAATTTATGAAAGTATTATTTATTTGAAAAATGTTATAACAGAAACAAAGAAACTTGTTTTTTTTTTTAAAAATGGTCTTTTTTAAAGTACAGTGTTGCATGACCACGCAATTGTCATTCAAAGTGTGACAGCGCTGAAAGGTGAAAATTGGCCCGGGCAGGAAGAGGATAATTGCCCAGTATTGAAGTGGTTAAATAGGTCGTCTGGTGTATACATTGAGTATAGCTGTGCTTGCGCATTCACAAGCGCATGCACACACCTTATCACAGTTTTCCGTACGATATCATGCACATGTGCATATCTATGAGCCAGCCTGCTCACAGGAATTCCCCAAGATTATTTATATAGTGTCTTTCATGGAATTTATTTATTCACAGCAAAATTCTGTGAAAGAATTGATTAGTGGCTCTTATCAGTATTGTTGCAGCAAGTGAACAGTCAAAAGCACACTTACTACATTTGGGTTTTATACACATGTTTACATAATAAGAAAGGAACAAATTTTAAGATATAAGGAAGTAAAGTTGCAATTAAGGAATACAATACACGAGTATAGATGGGGCAATTCCAGGAAAAGAATGTAGGAATATGTGAACATCAGAGAGTCAATAGTGTCATGCGCAATGTTAGTTTAGAGCATAATACAAAATGGCTGTAAGGTATAATCATGTATACAACATTTGGAGGTTTAAAATATTTATCAAATTTTACAAAGGTGGCCTTGGATTTGCAGTCACAAGTGCATTCTATTTTTTTTTTTCGAAATGTCATAATTTAGATATGTGTGGTGCCTGATGAATTGAATTGCTTGCTAGCTTTTTCTTCAGAACTACCTTAGTAAATTCCCCAAGACTTACTGTCTCATGTTCTACTCACTTTAGTTTTTAGTTTTTTCCACTTACTTTGGATGTTTTCATGATTTGTGTTGCATGCTCTATAATATTAAACATATTAAACCTCATTTAGAATATTGTTCTGAAGACATCTTACAAAAAACATGTTGGTAAGATAGAATAAATCAAGAGATGGGCAACAAAAGTAGGGCAGTATTTTTAATATGAAGCCAGTCATTGAAGCTATATGAGTTAAAAATACGGGGACATGGCCTCAAACTAGCAGGAACTAGAAACTAGAAACTAATCTTAAAAAGTAATATTTTACTGAAAGAGTAGTTGATGTTTGGAATAGAGTCAGACAACAGTCAGACAACAGTGGATTCAAACATGCATGGGGCAAACACAGATCTATACTCAGACAAAAAACTGAAAAAAAAATTTGAGCCAGACTCGATGGACCACTTGGTCTTTTTTTCTGCTGTCACTTTCCTGTGTTTCTAAAAATCAAGCAGGCAGAGTGTGGGTCTCTTGTAATGTAAAGGTGTGCAGATCTAGCACCTCAAGAGCAAAAAGCCCACCATCAGAGCTCCTGAGATACATAAGAAGCTCTAAGGGGGTTCAAATTACCAGCATCTACTACAGACTGAAATGTCAGTCTTGGGTTAAACATGTTAAAAGGCTAAGACCACCTTTAGGTATGAAATGGCTGTTCTCCAAACTGGTCAATAATGGATTTTTCTGAACTATATGTATTGTAAGCAGGGATGTATTTGCCATAATGGCACATGTGGGCCAGTACTTAGGGCAGCAAGCTCAGAGGGGGTAACACCAAGTCTCAAAATTGGCTAATTGTGTGTTTTTTTTGTTTTGTTTTCCAATTCCGGGCCCTTCTGAATAGCAGTGGCTAAAGGCTTATCTCTGGAAAAGTGTAGATCTTTTAGAAGACAGACACTTAGGCCACATACTGATATAGCTAGTCATACCTGTGATCTCCACAATTACTAGAATTAGCTTATAAATCTGTAAAATGAATGATGTTCTAATTGCTTTAATCACATTACCAAAATACCACAGTGGAAATCCATATTGATTTTCCCAGACCTAGGTTCATCCCTGTGGTCACTATACAAGACACCCCTGGGGAAGTACTTGGGAAGTACTATGGAAAATTATACTATATACATTCTATATACTGTACATACTGTCTACTATGTACTATGGAAAATTATAAAAATAATATTAGGGAGTACTATGAAGTACAAACCCTTTGGGAATCATAATGGAATATATATATCATTTGCTTATCTAGATTAAATTGGAAAAACCAAAACTGGTTTGGGTTTAGATGTTGGGATCCTTTCTTAAAGTGGATGTAAACCAGATTCGTGAAATTTGAGCTGGGCATATCTGTCTGTAGGGTTTTGCTATCTCTCTTCCTCGGTAGCTCTATTATCAGCCAGAGAATTCAGATAATTTAGAGTCAAAGGAGTTTGCTAAAAATAGATAGCACACTGCTTAAAAACACACAGGCACAGCTCTGCATGTGTGGGGAGGAGGTGTGTGCCTTTCCTCCAATCAGCTTTTGCACAGTCTCTCACAGTGTCTAGTTATCAACTCCACCTAAATAGGAATGAGGAAATGGAAAATCTAACAGAATGTGCATTTTCTAAACAGTGTATCAAAGTGAAGACCGAAGATATACATGTAAGACTTATATAGGGAGGTTTGTGTCATTTCTGTGTATCATCTGAGGCTGTTCACTTCACTTGGTATATGGTATTTACATCCACTTTAACTATATGTTATACTACAGGTTCTAATGTAATTTTGGGATGATATATACTGTTGTGCTCATAAGTTTACATACCCTGGCATAATTTATGATTTCTAGGCCATATGAATGAGAACACAACACATTTCTTTCACTCATGGTTAGTGTTTGGCTGAAGCCATTTATTATCAGTCAACTGTGTTTACTCTTTTAAATCATAATGACAACAGAAACTACCCAAATGACCCTGATAAAAAGTTTACATACCCTGGTGATTTTGGCCTGATAACATGCACACCAGTTGACACAAAGGGGTTTTAATGGCTATTAAAGGTAACCATACTCACCTGTGATCTGTTTGTTTGTAATTAGTGTGTGTGTATAAAAGGTCAATGAGTCTCTGGACTCCTGACAGACACATGCATCTTTCATCCAGTGCTGCACTGAGGTTTCTGGATTCTAAGTCATAGGGAAAGCAAAAGGATTGTCAAAGGATCTGAGGGAAAAGGTAGTCAAACTGTATAAACAGGAAATGGATATAAAAAGATATCCAATGAATTGAGAATGTCAATCAATTAGCAGTGTTCAAACTCTAATCAGGAATTGGAAAATTAGGGGTTTTGTTGAAACCAAACCACAGTCAGGTAGACCAACTAAACTTTCAGCCACAACTGCCAGGAAAATTGCTTGGGATGCAAAGAAAAACCCACAAATAACTTCAGGTGAAATACAGGACTATCTGAAAACATGTGGTGTGGCTGTTTCAAGATGCACAAAAAGGAGGCACTTGTAGAAAGATGGGCTGCATGGTCGAGTTGCCAGAAGAAAGCCATTACTACGCGAATGCCACAAAGTTTCCCTCTTACAATACGTCAAACAGAACAGAGACAGGCCTCAAACCTTCTGCCACAAAGTCATTTGGAGTGATGAGACTAAAATTGAACTTTTTGGCCACAACCATAAACACTACATTTGTAGAAGAGTCAACAAGGCCTATGATGAAAGGTACACCATTCCTACTGTGAAACACAGAGGTGGATCGCTGATGTTTTGGGAATGTGTGAGCTACAAAGGCACAGGAAATTTGGTCAAAATTGATGTCAAAATGAATGCAGTATGTTATAAGAAAATACTGGAGGAACATTTGCATTCATCAGCTAGGAAGCTGCGCATGGGACATACTTGGACATTCCAACATGACAATGATCCAAAACATAAGGCAAAGTGGACCTGTCATTGGCTACAGCAGCATAAATTAAGGGTTCTGGAGTGGCCATCTCAGTCTCCTGACCTCAATATCATTGAGCCACTCTGGAAAGATGTCAAACGTGCAGTTCATGCAAGACAGCCCAAGAATTTCCAGGAACTGGAGGCTTTTTGCCAAGAGGAATGGGCAGCTTTACCATCTGAGAAGATAAAGAGCCTCATCCACAAAAGACTTCAAGCTGTCATTGATGTTAAAGGGGGCAATACAGAGTATTAAGATCTGGGGTGTGTAAACTCTTGATCAGGGTAATTTGGGTAGTTTCTGTTGGCATTATGATTCAAAAAGAGTAAACACAGTTGATTAATAATAAATGGATTCAGCCAAACACTAATCATGAGTGAAAGAAACGTTTATCATTCATATTCTCTGTCTGAAAAATGGCCAAGAAATCATTAAGTCTACCAGGGTATGTAAACGTATGAGCACAATTGTATATATATATATATATATATATATATATATATTTTTTTTTTTATTATTATTATTTTTTATTTCAGGTACTTATATAGCGCTGTCAATTTACGCAGCTCTTTACAAATACATTGTACATATATATATATATATATACTGTATTACCAAAAGTATTCGGGCGTCTGCGTGTAAACTTTAATGGCATCCCAGTCTTAGCCCGTAGGGTTCAAAATTGAGTTGGCACACCCTTTGCAGCTATAATAGCTTCAACTTTTCTGGGTAGGCTGTCCACAAGGTTTAGATTTGTGTCAATGGGAATGTTTGACCATTTTTCCAGAAGCACATTTGTGAGGGCAAGCACTGATGTGGATGAGAAAACTTGTCTCGCAGTCTATTTCTTCCCAAAGGTGTTCTATCGGGTTGAGGTCAGGACTCTGTGCAGACCAGTCAAGTTCTTCCACCCCAAACCCGCTCATCCATGTCTTTATGGACCTTGCTTTGTACACTGGTCCAAATCATTTGGTGGAGGGGGGATTATTGCGTGGGTTTGTTTTTCAGGGGTTGGGCTTGGCCCCTTTAGTTTCAGTGAAGGGAACTCTTAAGGCGTCAGCATATCAAAACATTTTGGACAATTTCATGCTCCCAACTTTGTGGGAACAGTTTGGGGATGGCTTCTTCCTGTTTCAACATGACTGGGCACCAGTGCACAGAGCAAGGTCCATAAAGACATGGATGAGTGAGTTTGGAGTCAACCCGGTAGAACATCTTTGGGAAGAATTAGAGCAGAAACTGCGAGCCAGGCCTTCTCATCCAACATCAGTACCTGACCTCCCAAATGTGCTCCGGAAGAATGGTCAAACATTCCCATAGACACACTCCTAAACCTTGTGGACAGCCTTCCCAGAAGAGTTGAAGCTGTTATAGCTACAAAGGGTGGGCTGACTCAATATTCAATCCTACGAACTAAGATTGGAATGCCATTAAAGTTCATATGCGTGTAAAGACAGGTTTAACAATACTTTTGGTAATGCAGTGTATATATTGTGACAGGGCAGTTCCTGACCGGGGCTCAGGCGGATGTGGTTAAAGAGACTGGGGTCCCCAGTTCAACTGTAGGTTTAGGTGACAAACCTGATAAGGTCCCTGAGACAAGGGCAGGGATGAGAAATGCTGTAAAAATTCTAAGTGGAACAGATGAGAGCTCGCCTGTTCAGGTTTTGGATAGAAATCCAGATGAAACTGGAAAAGGTCAAGTAGTGTGACAGCTGCCTGCAGAGTGCATGACACCAGAGGAGGTGACGTCTGGTGAGGTTCCCGTGGAGGATGGTTACTCTCTGTTGTGTGTGTCCTCTGCGGACTCTGCCCTAACCAATATGACTGCTCATTCGGGTAACAGAAATTAATGGGTTATCAATAGAGTTGAGCGAACCTCTGGAAGTTAGGGTTCTGCTGGTCCGTCCGAACTTCGGGACAAAGTCCGGGTCCGGGTCCGGACGGAACCCGAACGATCGCACGGACAACGAACCCCATTGAAATCAATGGTGACCCGAACTTTTATGCACAAAAATGGCTGTAACAAAGTCCTGGAAAGCCCTAGAGGGCTGCAAAAGGAAGTAAAATGGGGGTAAGGGTAGGGCAAGTGCCCTACAAAAAAATGGGGACAGGGAAATAACTGTAAATATTTTTAAAAAAATAAAAACATAAAAAAAGCAAAAATGGAGGTGAATGTGGATCATCTTCAAACTGTGTCTGAAAAGTATTAATTAATGGTAGAAGCCATATAACTGTTCTAAAATCATCTTCAAACTAGGGCAAGTGCCCTACAAATAAAT
>BLSH010481488.1:1049536-1060331 GCA_018402905.1 Glandirana rugosa
GGCCTGTCCTGGGCTTGAAACTGGGTCTGGGGCTTGGGGTAACTTTAGTTACCCCTGGGCTTGAAAATCCGTGTTTTTACCGACCTTCTTTCAGGACCTTTCAGGTTCTCCAGACGTTTTCCTTCCTTTACCCCCATTCTCATCCCGTTCACGGGATATTTCTTTACCCCTATCCCTTTAATGAATTATATTATTTTTTTTTTTTAGTGTATTTTTTTAGTTTTTACCTCTACCTACACCTGATGTGTGATAAAAGTATAAATTAGCCTGGAGAAGCCATATCACTGTTCTTAGAACAGTGATATGGCTTCTCCCCGCTAATTTATACTTTTCTCACACAGTTTGAAGATAGTCCACATCCATCTCCATTTTTGATTTTTTTATGTGATTTTTTTTTTTTATTATATTAAGTAATTTCCCTATCCCCATTTCTTTATAGGGCACTTGCCCTACTCTTACCCCCATTTCCTTCCTTTTGCAGACCTCTTGGACTTTCCAGGACTTTCTTCCAGCCATTTTTGTGCCTAAAAGTTCGGGTCCCCATTGATTTCAATGGGGTTCGGGGTCTGGGTCAAAGTTCGGGTCCTGTCCGGACCCCGAACCCGGACTTTGTCCCGAAGTTCGGCCGAACCAGCAGAACCCGAACTTCTAGAGCACAGGTGTCAAACTGGCGGCCCTCCAGCTACAGAACTACAAATCCCATGAGGCATTGCAAGGCTGACAATTACAAGCATGACTCCCAGAGGCAGAGGCATGATGGGACTTGTAGTTTCACAACAGCTGGAGGGCCGCCAGTTTGACACCCCTGTTCTAGAGGTTCGATCAACTCTAATCATAAATTCTGCCAGGGTATATAAACTTAGAAGCACAACTATATATATATACAGTATATAGCGCCGTAAATGTATGCAGCGCTTTACATATACATTGTACATTCACATCCTTACCCTCAAGGAGCTTACAATCTAAGGTCCCTAACTCACATATACACATATAAGGGCCAATTTAGACAGGATCCACTTTACCTACCAGCCTGTCTTTGGAGTGTGGGAGGAAACCGTAGTACCCGGAGGAACCCCACGCAGGCATAGGGAGAACATGCAAACTCCAGGCAGGTAGTGTCGTGGTTGGGATTCGAACCAGTGACCCTTTTGCTGCTAGGCGAAAGTGCTATCCACTACAATATATCATCCCAAAATTACACAAGAAACTACAACATGGTCCACAAAGGGAAGGGGAAATTGTGATGCCCAGATATTTTAAATACCCATACCCAGTAATGAAAATATAAAACAAACATTTATTGAAAAAGCTAAAATGTCACCTCTATCAAAGTAGAGGGCATCACTGAACATTAAAAATACAAATAGCATTAAACATGTACAAAGTAATACAATACAGAGAATCCAAATAGATACTCTGTTATGCATTTTTCCAAGCGGTCCAACGCGCTTCGACCAGTGTGGTCTTCTTCAGGGATTTGCCCTTGGATAGCACAATGGAGAATTCTGTAGCTGATAAAATGTACACACTGATTGGTGATGCCAGAGATCATCCAGAGTGGAGGTGGAGCATAGGAAGATCGCAAAATGGAAGAGAAAAGCAAGATGGAAGAAAAACACTAGCAGCCCAGGTTTCCCAGACACAAGGGATAGCAGGCAGAAAGTAAAAGTAGTATACCTTCATGGAAATGTGGGGTGGTAATAACATGACTCAGCAAATGGTAGTAGAGAGTCACAAAAAATGATTTTATTTAGAAAAATGTAAAAAACCTCTGCGGGCCGAAGTCCAATGTCCAAAAGACAAAGCAGTATGGTAATAGGTAAATTAATCCGTGAATCCAGGATAAAGTCCCCGCTTGCAGCAACACACCAACAGCCAGCACCAGAGTTGATAATGGCTGTTGGTGTGTTGCTGCAAGCGGGGACTTTATCCTGGATTCACTGATTAATTTACCTATTACCATACTGCTTTGTCTTTTGGACATTGGACTTCGGCCCGCAGAGGTTTTTTACATTTTTCTAAATAAAATTGGACATTGGACTTTGGCCCACAGATGTCTTCACTATACTCTCATTATACTCTCATTACTGTGGCTGACACCCACTATTGGTTATTGTTGGCTGTATATGGGCTATTGAACTATAGTTACACTAGAAACTGTAGTAGAACATAAAATGCTCAAGCTATTCTTATGAGTATGCTCATTTCTTCCCTGCTGCTTCTTAGCAAATGCTTACATAATGGCATTTCCATTACTATAGATACTAATGCTTTGTGACAGCTGCACTAAACACATTACAGTCAGCACATAAGCACTTCCATTAATTACTATGATTTCACTTTGTTAAGGATCTCATTTACAGTATAGCTTTATAGAAAATATGATTACTTTGGAAAGAATAAATTGTTAGCAAACATATGACTGTTTATTAAAATCGAATAAATGTTTGTTGTAAGCAATGCACTAAAAATATGTCATCAAATGTTTCATCCAATTAATTTATATGTGAAACTAGTATTCTAAACATTTATTATACGCATAAAAGCATATTGTGTTCCATTTTGCTTTCACCCACTCACACTGCTAGCCTCATCTAGCAAATAGAGTTTGTGTTGCCCACAACAAACAATCTAATTCTTTTTTCATTCTTTCGTGATGCACTGGGAGCAGACAAACCATATTTCAGTCTGTCGAAAAAAGGTATTAGTGGGCACCTTGTGGTGGCTGTTCTTAGCTGGTACTTCCTGGATGTTAGCTACGCCCTAAAGCTGTTCATCTAAGAGCCCTGGTTGTACCTCCTTTTCAGTTATGGCCTTTCTACCCAGTTAAATTACGAAGATGCTGAGGCCCATTTTCTGTGGCAGAAGCACAAACAATGGCTCCTTTATAAATGAGACCATCAAACCAGAGGTGTAACTAAAACCTTCAGGGCCCTTATGCAAGAAACCATGAAGGGCCCCCCTTCCCTCCAGGCCTGGGGCCCTTTACTCTCATTGTTTGGCCCTTTATTGTGGTCCCACAGTGGCCCCCTTCCTGCCATCTTGGACCCCCCAGGGTGGCAAAGCATCAGGGTCCAGTCGCAAGTGCAAACTTTTTGACCCTGATAGTTCTACCACTGTGTTCCACCTGTATTTAGGCACTGCCCTAAATGTTATAGATTTTACTGGCATGTAAGACCTGCACTCCGAGCATCCAAAAGACTTTGAAACAGGATGTTACTGATATGCTCAGTGGACCCTGAGCATATCACCCATGACAGGAGAACCAGCCCCATGAATATGAGCCGCAGTGTTGCATGAGGTGAGCTCTGACAGCAAGTGGCTCACACTGGGGACACTAATAGAAGATGGAGGGTCAGACTGGCAGCATTGAGCTAGCAGCAGTGGGCAGCGGCAGGGGGCCAAGTCAGGTGGTGGTTATCAGTACCAGCAGGACCAGTGCAAGAATTTTTGTCTACACAGACAAAGGTGCATTTTGATTTTTGATGCCCTTCCACCCCACTATCCTGCCACCCCTCTCTCCTGCACAATGCAACAACCCCTCCCCCACTACAGCCAAGCTGGGACATCCTTCACATTATGCCCGTATTTGTGATGGGGTGCAACGTGAAAGACATCTCTACAAATCCACCCAGGGCAAATCCACCCCCACCCAATCCCCCTTTTAGAAAAAATCCTCTCCCCATTTCTAGCACAGATCCTCTCCCCCAGGTCCTCCCTTCCAGCACAACCCCCTCCCCCATACTGGGTCAAATCCCCCCTCCCCATTCTCCCTAGCATGAATCCTTTTTGCCCTAAGCCAGAATACGTATTCTGTCCTGTTCTCTCACAAATCCTACTACCCAAATCCCCCTACTACACAAACCCCTCCAAAACACAAATCCTCTACCCTTCTAAAACAAATCCATACTTCCCAACTGTCCTGGTTTTGGTGTGATCTTCCTGAGATACAAATGAAATCCTGTGTATCCAGACTAATGGTCTGTTCCCACCAGGAAGCATGTGCATTTCCCACACTGCATTCAAAATGCACTGCCATAGTGATCTGTAGCAGGTGTTAACTTAATGACTCACCAAATACAGGTCACAAATGCAGTGTTTGCCTGCACCAGATGGAATGATCAGCAGTACGATGTGATCGAGTTGCTGTGTGTTTTGTAAAGTAGCGCATGCACAGCTCTTGGTGCAGACCGACACAATTTCAGCCCATTTAAATGGAAGGGCTGAAATCGCACAGCACCTGGAAAGCATTAGAATTGAACAGAAATGCACAGCACATTCCTTTGTGATTTGTGGTGTGAACTGGAGCCCAGTGCCAAAAACAGTTCAGGCACTTCCACTAACTCCACTAACTTGCCAGACAGGGGGGCACTAGTGTAGGCACATGAGGTGATTGCCCTGAATCTCTAAAGAGGTATCCTCAATAGCAGCCAGCATCTCTTTGAAGGGGGGAAGGGGGCAAGTTGTCAAAGAAGAATACTTGCAGTGATTTGGGGGGGATAAGAGGATGCTGTATGTGCTAGGTTGCACTTTGGGAGTGAAGAGAACTTGCGCTACAAGGGGGTTGAATAAAAAATCAGCTGAATGCCTTAAACCTACAATATTATCTCTCTAAAAACAAAAATATTTTTTTTCCTGTCCTTGGATGCAGAGTAGGCATTCGACAGGGTGGCCTGGAGCTATATGAGAGCAGGACTAACACATGTTGGCATTCGGCATAATATGCTGAATTTTATCCTTGCATTTTATTCTAAACCGACTGCTAATGTTAAGGTCAATGGTCACCTGTCGGGTGCCTTCTCCGTGTCTAACAGCGCCAGGCAAGGCTGCCCTCTGTCACCAATACTATTCGTTCTCACCCTGAAAGCTCTATTGAACCGACTCAGAAACAATCATAGTATCAAGGGGATTGAGGTTAAGTAGCCCACGTATAAAGTTGCAGCTTTTGCCGAAGATATTCTGCTTTTTTTTTTAGAATCCACAAACTACAATCCCCAACCTACTTAATGACTTTGCACAATACAACACCATATCTAACCTGAAAATTAACTTTTCTAAATTGTCTGCTTTAAACATGACGTTGCCAAAATCTGAGGTGAATGCATGCAAAGCTAAGTTCCCCTTTTTATGGCAGAAGCGATCCATCACCTACCTCGGAATCCAGCTCCCAACTTCTCTATCTAATCTTTACACGCTTAACTATATTTCTCTACTAAGTAATATCCAACAAGACCTTCTGAACTTGCACAAGGGTTCTGGTTCGAACAGGCACCTATAGTGAAAATGAACATACTCCCAGGTCTCTTATATGTCTTACAGAGAATCCCCATTCTCTTACCTAAAACATTCTTCCTAGTATACCGCAGAGCTTGCACCCTCTTTATATGGGGGTAAGAAACGTCCTAGAATTAGCTATGATACACTTACATTACCGAAACTGAAGGGAGGCAAAGGTCTACCAGATATCTATTAATATTACCTGGCGTGCCAGCTCACGAGAATAGTGGACTGGAATTTACACTCCGCCACGAAAGCATGGGTCAATCTAGAACAGGCAAACTCGATAGTCCCCTTACACTTGACTCCTTGGTTACCTAAGCAGCATTATCCTCAAGAATACATGAAACACCCGATAGTGGAACCATCCCAGATATGCTTCAAATTAACGTCCAAACTATTCGCCCTCTCTTCATCCCTAGGTCCACTTGCTCCTCTCCAATATAACCCAGACTTTTCCCCAGGTATGTCACCCCAGTTTCTGAAAGATATCTGGCCCTATAAAAAGATCCAAGTGGAACACTTCTTTCATAGAGGTAACTTTCTCTCCTATGAAACCTTAAAAGCTAAGATGCACATCTTTTCTCTTTTGGACCTACATTCAAGTACAGCACTTTTTTAACTACCCAAGAACTTCCCCTGATTGGTCACGTTCACACAACCCATTCGAGGATATTTGTTCCAGGTCCACTCCACAACGACATATGCTATCCTTGCTATACATACTTCTCTTCTCAGACAGATCCCTGAAGGCCTGTAGAATGTGCATCAAATGGGAAAAAGAACTTGATCTCAACCTCACAGATGAGGAATAGGACAGGATACTCTTCCACCTACATAAGGGCTCAATAATGGTAATGACCCAGGAAGCGCTACACATATGGTGGTCATGCACCAAATTACAACCGTTTTAGTCTGCAGTACACGCAGACATAACTAAAATAACCAGCTATACCCTTGATTTTACTTCTACCCAATACCTATTACACCATTCATCTCTACCAAAGTCTGTACAAATCGCTAGCTCTACATCTCGTAAATGCTGCCAGACATTGCATTTCTGCACATTGGAACTCCAAAAATCCCCCAAAACATGCAAAATGTTACAGCCGCATTTGTCAGACAGTGGAGATGGAGGAGTTGATCAGCGTGACGCGCAATGATCCCTCTAAATTTACACGCATGTGGGCATGCTGGCTCGACTTTAAAGAATCGCTACGTGTGGATAACTCACATTCTAATCAGGAGCCGGCATCGGACACCGCACAGACCACCTAAAATATGCTACCCAGTGACGGAAACAGTGATGGGTTCTCTCTTTCTGGCTTTCCCCTTTCTCTCCCCCCTCATTTCCTCTCTTCTTTTACACAACCCAAGAATGTTGCAACTACACAACCAAGCTCCCCCTTTTACCTCCCTGCCCTATAATAAGAAATTATAGGACACCACTTTAGAACAACGAGTTTACCTTGTGATCAGCTGACATTGAAGTATAATCTGGGACACATACTTATAATTTTAATACCATGTGGGCAGGACAGATATAACACGATGTCTATCAAGGTTTGATGTTCACAGTATTTTATCTGTTAATAACTATTTGAAATGATAATACTCAACTATCTTGGCAAGGCTACAGCATCCTCTTATCCCCCTCAAATCAAAATATTCTTCTTTGACAACTTGCCCCCCTTCTCTGAATCCATTTTCCTGTGTCTCCTTCCCCTGCAAGTGCTGAGCATTCAGTTTCAGTACAAACCTCAGATCAGCACATCCCCTCCCATTGATGCAGTGTCCATTCTCCTCCCCCTCTTCCTCCTGTCTGTGACATCCAAGCTGAGGAGGAGGGGGAGGGGGCTTCAGTCCATGCGTTAGTGTGAGACAGGAGGGGGGGTGAAAGGGGGAGCAGCATGTGGGACCTGAAACACCCCACACAAGCTGTGAGCCAGTCACTGGAGCCAAGTGGCAGAAGTGAGTAACAGCGGTGTTAGAGCTCACCTTCCTTTCAGCCGCTACATCAGGCGCCAGACCGGAAGTCTTTCGTGCTGTCTTGGGGCCCCCTTACAGTGACGGAACGCCAGGGCCCGGTTGGAAGTGCGACTGTTGCGACCCTGGTAGTTCCGCCACTGCATCAAACAATATTTGCCAGATTCATGGATAAATACCTTGTTAATAGCACTATTGTTATAACATTTTTTGTTATTTTATTTGAAGATCAGAAGTGTCCTCCGATTTGCACACAACATCAGTTAAAGCCACTACAGAATTAAAAATATATATTTATTAATACAAAAAATTCCTTATGGATATGTTATTAAAGCCGTGAATCTGACATTTACCAAACATTCTTTTCGGGTGAATCTACTAGTGAATGACTGATGACAATGTAAAAAATCAACCCTAATTAACTCCTTTCCTTTCTACCTTTAGTCGATGATATATAGGGTGGGCCATTTATATGGATACACCTTAATAAAATGGGAATGGTTGGTGATATTAACTTCCTGTTTGTGGCACATTCGTATATGTGAGGGGGGGAAACTTTTCAAGATGGGTGGTGACCATGGCGGCCATTTTGAAGTTGGCCATTTTGAATCCAACTTTTGTTTTTTCAATAGAAAGAGGGTCATGTGACACATCAAACTTATTGGGAATTTCACAAGAAAAACAATGGTATGCTTGGTTTTAACGTAACTTTATTCTTTCATGAGTTATTTACAAGTTTCTGACCACTTATAAAATGTGTTCAATGTGCTGCCCATTGTGTTGGATTGTCAATGCAACCCTCTTCTCCCACTCTTCACACACTGATAGCAACACCACAGGAGAAATGCTAGCACAGGCTTCCAGTATCCGTGGTTTCAGGTGCTGCACATCTCGTATCTTCACAGCATAGACAATTGCCTTCAGATGACCCCAAAGATAAAAGTCTAAGGGGGTCAGATCAGGAGACCTTGGGGGCCATTCAACTGGCCCACGGCGACCAATCCACTTTCCAGGAAACTGTTCATCTAGGAATGCTCGGACCTGACATCCATAATGTGGTGGTGCATCATCTTGCTGGAACTATGATGTCGGTGATAGGGAATTGCTGGCCATCAAGTCGGCTTTGGAGGAATGGCGGTACCTCCTGGAAGGAGCAGCTCACCCGGTATTGGTTTTTACTGACCATAAAAACCATAAAAAAACCATATGCTGTGAAGATACGAGATGTGCAGCACCTGAAACTACGGATACTGGAAGCCTGTGCTAGCATTTCTCCTGCGGTATTGCTCTCAGTGTGTGAAGAGTGGGAGAAGAGGGTTGCATTGACAATCCAACACAATGGGCAGCACATTGAACACATTTTATAAGTGGTCAGAAACTTGTAAATAACTCATGAAAGAATAAAGTTACGTTAAAACCAAACACACCATTGTTTTTCTTGTGAAATTCCCAATAAGTTTGATGTGTCACATGACCCTCTTCCTATTGAAAAAAACAAAAGTTGGATTCAAAATGGCCAACTTCAAAATGGCCGCCATGGTCACCACCCATCTTGAAAAGTTTCCCCCCTCACATATACTAATGTGCCACAAACAGGAAGTTAATATCACCAACCATTCCCATTTTATTAAGGTGTATCCATATAAATGGCCCACACTGTATATACAGTGCATGAAAAAGTATTTATGCACCTTGAAATTTTCCACATTTTGTCATGTTACAACCAAAAATGTAAATGTATTTTATTGGGATTTTATGTGATAGCCCAACACAAAGTGGCACATAATTGTGAAGTGGAAGGAAAATGATAAATGGTTTTCAAATTTTTTTACAAATAAATATGTGAAAAGTGTGGCGTGCATTTGTATTCAGCCCCCCGCGTAAATACTTTGTAGAACCACTTTTTACAGCAAATACAGCTGCAAATCTTTTTGGGGATGTCTTTTCTAGCTTTGCACATCTAGAGAGTGACATTTTTGACCATTCTTCTTTGCAAAATAGATCAAACTCTGTCAGATTGGATGGAGAGCGTCTGTGAACAGCAATTTTCAAGTCTTGCCACAGATTCTCAATTGGATTTAGGTCTGGACTTTGACTGGGCCATTGTAACACCTAAATATGCTTTGATCTAAACCATCCCATTGTAGTTCTGGATGTATGTTAATGGTCTCCTGCTGGAAGGTGAACCTCCGCTCCAATCTCAAGTCTTTTGCAGGCTTTAACACGTTTTCTTCTAAGATTGCCCTGTATTTGATCCACCCACCTTCCAATCAATTCTGACCAGCTTCCATGTCCCTGCTGAAGAAAAGCATTCCCACAACATGTTTGCTGTGTCCCCCACATGGCTTCTCGCAAACTGCAAACGAGGCTTCTTATGGCTTTCTTTCAACAATGGCTTTCTTCTTGCCACTCTTCCATAAAGGCCACATTTGCTAGACTAATAGATGTCCTGTGGACTGATGCTCCTACCTGAGTTGTGGATCTCTGCAGCTCCTCCAGAGTTACCATGGACCTCTTAGCTGCTTCTCTGATTAATGCTCTTCTTGCCCAGCCTGTCAGTTTAGGTGGACGGACATGTTTTGGTAGGTTTGCAGTTGTGTCATACTCTTTCCATTTTCAGATTATGGATTGAACAGTGCTCCGTGAGATGTTCAAAGCTTGGGATAATTTTTTATAGCCTAACCCTGCTTTAACCACTTACCAACCGGAAGGTTTTGCAGCTTTAGGACCAGAGCACTTTTTGCGATTCGGCGCTGCGTCGCTTTGACTGACAATTGCGCGGTCGTGCGATGTTGTACCCAAACAAAATTTGCGTCCTTTTTTCCCCACAAATAGAGCTTTCTTTTGGTGGTATTTGATCGCCTCTGCGTCATTTCTTATCGCCGCTATAAACAAAAGAAGAGCGACCATTTTGCAAAAAAACCCAAATTTCTTTCTTTTTGATAAAATTCAAATCCAAAAAAAAAATATAAAAAAACATTTTTTTTCACCGTTTTTGGCCGAATTATATAATTCCTCATATTTGCGATAAAAAAAATTGCAATCGGCGTTTATTGATTGGTTTGCGCAAAAGTGGCCGCGTTTACGGATGGTGAGAATTCATTTCTGGGGTTTTTATTTTTTTTTTATTTTTTACTAGTAATGGCGGCGATCTGCGATTTTTAGCGGTAATGCGATATTGGGGGGGACATGTCGGACCATTTTGACACTTTTTTGGGACCAATGACATTTATTCAGCGATCAGAAATTTAAATGTCCACTGATTACTGTATAAATGTCATTGGCAGTGAAGGGGTTAACCTGCAGGGGGAGAGCTAGGGGTTAATAGTGTTCCCTGGGTGTGTTCTTACTGTGGGGGGGTTGGGCTAACATGGGCATGAGAGATCTAACTGAACCCAGTGACAGGGATCAGTAGATCTCTCATGCCCCACTGACAGGGCGGGGAACCGCCGTGTTTACATCGGCGGTTCCCCGTTCTTTTCCCTGTAGCTGCTCATCGCGGCTCGCCGGCGGACATCGGGTCCGCCCG
>BLSH010481488.1:1060341-1088739 GCA_018402905.1 Glandirana rugosa
AAACAATCTCTTGGAACCACTTGTTTGTCGTAGTACTTACGGTTCCTTGTGTGGTCTGTCCAGTCCCTATTTCAACACCTCTTCAAAATTGACGAAGGGCTGGCGCGCGGCAGAAAAGTGCCGCCGTCAGTCCCTCGGGACGCGCTTAGCGGCATTTATTCGCCGCTAAACGTAAACCGGTGGTCCCCCGCGCGCCCCTCACACGGGCGCCGAGCCCGCCTGGGCTACAGGCGGCCGCTCGGCGCTACTCGTCGATGTCCCTTTTCTTGCCCCTTGGCGGCTACATTTGTGCCGCCAAGGGGCGGGACAGTCACCCCGTACTGGCGGGGAACCGCCGTGTTTACATCGGCGGTTCCCCGTTCTTTTCCCTGTAGCTGCTCATCGCGGCTCGCCGGCGGACATCGGGTCCGCCCGAGCCGCGGGCACACTCCCCGCGCGCCCCCTGGTGGCCAAATGCAAATCGCCGCTTATTTACGGCGATTCGCGCAGGGCTCCCTGACTGCCGCCGTGAAAAGACGGCGCGCGGTCGGGAAGCAGTTAAAACTTCTCCACAACTTTATCCCTGACCTGTCTGGTGTGTTCCTTGGCATTCATGATGCTGTTTGTTCACCAAGGTTCTCTAACAAACTTCTGAGGGCTTCACAGAACAGCTGTATTTATACTGAGATTAAATTACACACAGGTGGACTCTACTTACTAATTAGTGACTTCCGAATGTAATTGGTTCTACTGCATTTTAGTTAGGGGTATCAGAGTGAAGGGGGATGAATACAAATTTACACCACACTTTTCAGATATTTATTTGTAAAAAAACTTTGAAAACCATTTATCATTTCCCTTCCAATTCACAATTATGTGCCACTTTGTGTTGGGCTATCACATAAAATCCAAATAAAATACATTTACATTTTTGGTTGTAACATGACAAAATGTGGAAAATTTCAATTGGTATGAATACTTTTTCAAAGCACTGTATATATACAGTATACATATATATATTTTTTAACCATTTATATGTAAGAGCTCAGACACAGTATGACCTGCTGTGGTGTGTTATAAACTAAATGCACATTCATTAATGTACAATGCAGTAGGTCAGGCCATTCATTTGAATGGGTTGGCCAGCACAACACAGCAAAAAAAATCATTCAGCACATTTAGAGCAGAGCATTGCTCCACAATGCATGTTAGTGCGCTGTGCTGCGCTGCACATATTGAAAGTCCTGTCTGTCCAAAAGAAAAAAAAAATAGTTTATAAGCTCCACGAGCAGGGCCCTCCTATTCCTTCTGTATTGAACTGTATTGTAATTATACTGTGTCCCTTCTCTATTGTAAAGCGCTGCCCAAACTGTTGGCGCTATATAAATCCTGTATAATAATGTCCTAAGTAATTTCATAATTATTGCTAAATCATTAGACCTATAGTAGAAATGTAAATATTGCTAAGAGAAAGAATGTGACCTGGCATAGCCACAGTAATAAGCCTCCATCCCTGGCTATGAAGCATATAGAAAAAGGAGAGAAAGAGTGGGACTTTAAATGAGGCTAATTACTGCAATAATAGGTGTAAGGACAATACATATAATAATATAATATTAAAAATCTTTATTGTATCCAATACAGTTCCATGGTATAGAAATGCATAATACATTTTTTTAGTAGTATGTAATAATTGTATAATGTAAAAATTGCTCTGGTTCATACAGGTATAGAATCTGAAGTAGCTATAATATTTTCTCCACAGCTTTTGTTACATTACTGACCTGTAATGAAGGCTGCCTCATAATGTACATGCTCTGCTGGATTCTATAGAAATTTTCACTGCAGGGCTGCCCTGTCCTCTTCCTTCTGCTGGAATTTTGGTGCTTTGGGGGATTTCAGGTCTCCAGGCATAACTGTAATAAAGATGGTCTGATGGCGATCCGCCCTCTCCTGACTTCTCCTTCATTAAATAAAGTTCCTTCACTGATTACACTGCCCTAAACCCAATCTGTCAATGGAAGTAGAGAATTGTGTGACTGATCAGATTCTCCCCAATTCGCAGATCAGGTTTTGTCAATAGAGGAGAGTGAAGGAGGGGGCGTGTCCCTGTTTAGTGTAGCTAAGCCTGGAGACCCAAAGCTGTTACCTCCTACAGAAGTTCAGTAGCAGGAAGAGGACAGGGCAGCCCTGCAGTAAAGATTTCTACACAATCCAGCAGCCTGGGACATAAGTACTTCGGGTAAGTAACATAACTAAAGTTGTAGATGAAAAAATGTTTACTAACTTCAGCTTTAAAGGTTAACTGCACTTACATGGGAAAAAAATATAGCAAATATAAAAATAATAAAGCATGTACAATTGCTACACAAGCCATATTGAAATGTACTGTTAATAAAAACTGCCTTTCCTTTTCAATCTGCAGCGGCTGTAATTTTTTCTAAAATTCAATACAATATGGCAACCTGGAGGCCTTCTGTACACAGTTGATGTACAGAGCTTCCCCAGAAATGTCATTTCCTGCATGTGTGATTGATTTACTGATTTTCCCAGAAGTCTGCACTACAAGTCAGATTTTAGGCATTAGCTGAAAAAAATGTCATTTCCATGGCAGCATACCTGTGTAACCAAAGGGTTAATGATTTTGAAAGGGATGCTGACACTGCAACTTTTCTCAGATAAGAGCTGAAAGTCCCAGGAGCCGCACATCCCCATGAGTAAGCTCCAGTGGATGGAGTGAAATGCATTGGGGGCATGGCAGGTGGGGGTCCAGGCTGAGACTGCCACTTGTCTATACAAAGCGGGTCTTGTTCTGATATGCAGCTCCCGGGACCTTCAGTTCTAATCTGTCATTGTCTGAAGCATGGGCAGGCTCCTTCCCGACCAACACTCACAGCAGCAGGCACAGGACTACACTTCCTAGCAGCCTGTGTGGCTCACATACACACCATGGGTATGCAACTTTTCTCATTAGAACACTGCAGTGTATCAGCTGATCAGTGGCGGCCCGTCCATAGAGGACGATTCCACTCAGTTGTGTGACTGATGAAAATACATTTTTCGCTGTTTTCACACTACAGTTCCTCTCCGCCAATCAGGAGGCAGGTCGTGAGACCTGCTTCCCAATTGGCCAAAGCGCTAGGCGATCATATTAGATGCCTAGAGCTTAAAAGCAACAGGAGGAAGACACACAGCCATGGGAGGAGCAGACACCGGAGCCGCTGCCCACATCCCATCCCGGGAGAGGAGGAGATGACACTGCAGCAAGCCAGCCCTAGATCGGGTAGGTGTTGCGACGCCGTCCTCTGGAAGAGGAGTGGGTGATGTCACTGTCACGCCGCGGTCTGTGGGGGGGGTGGGTTTTGGCTGGTGTCCGGGGGGGGGGGGATGTTATCAGTGTCATGCCGAAGACTGCCTGGAGGGGGAGTGGGGGGGCTGCTGTCAGTGCCTCCCTCCCAAAAGAAAAACCCTCCAGCCGGCACTGCAGCTGATTAATAATGAAAAAGCCACTCCCATTCAGATTCACTCTGCACATTGACATAATAAGAGTTTTTTTAATTCAGAGCAGAAACAGGTAGGACTCAGTATAATCTATGCAATGTACATTGATCACCATGGGGGAATTTGCTTTTTTTCAAAATAAAAAATGGAGCTCCAAAAAAGTAGAGACAAGTCAAATCAGTCTATTTTTGTAAACATTCATTACTTAATAAATTTAATAGAAACAAAATAAGAGAACAACAGTAGGGAGAATAACAATATTTTATTTATTTGTATCTTTATTTATATATTTTAAGTATTAATACAGTTTAATATTGAACGCATTTAAAATCTGAAGACTAATTTACTTCCTGCTGCACTATGGTTATTTACTACATATTGTGATCTGGACATTTTTTTCACATTTATATTTGTATCTGTAAAATAGGAAATGCATGTTGCAACTTTGAATTTCAGGATTGTAGCCCTTTAAATGTTTGAAAAGGTCACTTGTTCCAATGTTAGTGACAGCACTCTATACTTAGCTAAAAATATACATTATGTGATTGATATGCTGTGTCAGTCTCTGACAGATTTACGGAGTGAATGCATGTTTCCCACAGTGTTAAATGTCAAGCATATTTCTGATTAGTGACCTCTTTATATTGTCTTTTCATGATTTCTTAACTTATAGTCACCTAACTTTCTAAATTGGAGATGAGCAAACTTCTCAGAACCTCTACTCCTCTATCTCTTCACTGATTACCCCCTAATAAGGCTTCTGATATGATGTCCAAGTTTTCCCCCTATGGGCTTTTATAGGGCAAGTGATTCTTTTATCCTAGGAAGGATTAAAAAAAAAAAAGTCTTTTACTTACCAACACTGTCCTCACCTGAACTGACATACAGAAAGGTATCCAGATAAGGATTTTAGAAGGGAAACGGATATGGCGAAGGTTTTGATGAAAGTATTCTTTCTTCATTTTTTCTTAGTTGTTGTACTAAGGACAATAGGAATGTAATTAAAGTGGTATTAAACCCAAAATAAATAAAACAATATAATATATTGCAGCTTACCAGTCCTGTAAGCTGGGTTCACACTGATGTGGCCGCGGATCCCAGCAGGGGGTCCGGTGCGTCGCTGTATACCGATTCAGGTGTGAATCAGGTCTGAATTTTTGCCTGAATTCCCACCTCAAACGAGGCCAAAGACACACAGGACCCCTTTTCCAATGCGAACCACAGCCGTCCCAGAGCTGTGTGAACGGGCTCTATTGAGAGCCGGACACACTCTCCTGTCATACAAATTGGGTTACCCGCATCCAATTTGCATAAGTGTGAACCCAGCCTTAAGGTTTTCTTTTCTCTATTTTCACCTGGTGATCTGGCCAAGTAACCAACCTCCTGTATTACAGTACCTACACTCTGGATGAATGAGCACAGGGGCACTTTTAGACAGCAGCGTTGTCAGTCTGGGGGGAGGGGTATGTTAGATTCACTATCACATTTAGATACACTAACAAACAAGCTGAACTCCAGCTCACACTTTATAAGCAGTTACAGCAAAGAGGATATTTTTTACCTTTTGTGATAAAGGTTTTACATAAATAAAAAAAAGCTTAGTCATCTTTCTGTTTAATATTAATTATATGTTGTATTGCAGCTATTAGCACCAATTGAGTGGAGTGATTTTTTTATAGGTGGTTCATCCTGATGATTGAGGCCTCATTCATAGAGTGGCAGAGATTAGTACAACTGGGCAGAGAACCTTGTTTATAGCCTGGGAGGCAAAGGTGGCCCGTACAGCCGTGTTGCGGTCACCCTATACAAAGCAATGCCAGGTGGACAGATGCATGGATCTTCATGGATCTTAACGTGTATCTCTCAGTGAACATCTACATGAGACAGATACCCTGCTCTACAATCTGAGTCTTGGTTACACTTGGGGATGCACGTAAAGATTCATGTAGGCGTCTACCTGATTTGAACAGGCTGGCTGCATGGACCACCTGCGCCTCTTGAGTGGGTAAGCAAGACCCTCTGGGTGGGTGTACTGATCAGTGAGCTCATGTGAATGAGGCCTTAACAACTCTTGTCCCCTAATTCATCTCAAAGGTGTTCTCTCGGGTTGAGGTCAGCACTCTGTGCAGGCCAGTCAAGTTCTTCCACCCCAAACTCGCTCATCCATGTCTTTATAGACCTTGCTTTGTGCACTGGTCCAAATCATTTGGTGGAGGGGGGATTATAGTGTGGGGTTGTTTTTCAAGGGTTGGGCTTGACCCCTTAGTTCCAGTGAAGGCAACTCTTAAGGCATCAGCATACCAAGACATTTTGGACAATTTCATGCTCTCAACTTTGTGGGAACAGTTTGGGGATGGCCCCTTCCTGTTCCAACATGACTGCACGCCAGTGCACAAAGCAAGGCCCATAAAGACATGGATGAGCGAGTTTGGGATTTAGGAACTTGACTGGCCTGCACAGAGTCCTGACCTCAACCCGCTAGAACACCTTTGGGGTGAATTAGAGTGGAGATTGTGAGCCAGGCCTTCTCATCCACATCAGTGTCTGACCTCACAAATGCACTTCTGGTAAAATGGTCAAACATTCCCATAGACACACTCCTAAATCTTGTGGACAGCCTTCCCAGAAGAGTTGAAGCTGTTATAGCTGCAAAGGGTGGGCCAACTCAATATTGAACCCTACAGACTAAGACTGGAAGGCCATTAAAGTGTATGTTAACCTAACAAAAAAAAACAGATCTTGTTCCCTTAAAGCCTGTTATACAGCACAGTGCTTGTGCTCTGTAATTTGGCCCATTCTATCACCTAAAAATCCTGGCTGATCCTGCCTGGTTCTGCCCTTCCCCCTGTAAACTGATCACAGTTTATCATGGCTGCTGAGCCCTGACACTGTGGTCAGTTAACATGCCTCTGTCCTCCGCAGCTCTGCTCTGCCCCCCCCCCCCCTTCCTGCCTGTCTGCTCGTGTCAGTGCCCGACCCCTCCCCTCCTGCTGTTCTCATAACTACTATAAAATAATGTAAAATAATGTAACATAACAATATGTGTCCCTGTGCCTGTGTTGTATAAAAGAATATGCTGATCTGTACCTATATCAGAGCATCTCCCGGCACTCACGCGACTCCTCGGCTCTCCCTCTCCTCTCTTCCCCTCCTCCCTGGCTGATGTCAGCAGGAGTGCTCGGCCCCGCCTACTGGAGCTGTCAGCCGGGCAGAGAAAAGAGCAGAGGAGTCACGTGAGCGCTGGGAGCTGCCCTGATATAAGGCACAAATCAGCATATTTTTTATATAACCCAGGCACAGGGGCACATATTGTTATGCTACAGAGGGGATAGGAGGTTTTTATAGTAGTGGCTTGACAACAACGTTAAAGCTCATGTGCTTGTAAAGGCAGGTATCCCAATAATTTTAGTAATATAGTGTATATACAGTATATATATATATGTATATATATATATATATATATAAATATATATATATATATACAGTTGTGCTCATAAGTTTACATACCCTGGCAGAATTTATAATTTCTTGGCCATTTTTCAGAGAATATGAATGATAACACAAAGACATTTCTTTCACTCATGGTTAGCGTTTGGCTGAAGCCATTTATTATCAATCAACTGTGTTTACTCTTTTTAAATTATAATGAAAGGTGCCAGGAAAAATTCAAACACAGGCGATCTCTGACCCTCTTTTTAGTTAAATTGGTTATGTTTCTCTAGTGATTGTATATTCAACTGAGAACTATTGGGTGAATTGTTATTAAGCTGGTGATGGTTTCCAACAACTTACCATATTGAAGACGTATCCTACTGATCTAGAAGAACTTATGAACTGCATTTTTTAAGGACTTTCACTTATTGTCACCTTTTAATGATTAGTATTTAGCACCTTCCACTTTACTTTGAATCGCTTTGAAGCATAAGCACTTTGCACTTTATTCTGTTACACAGTTACATAGTTTGTGAGGTTGAAAAAAGACACAAGTTCATCAAGTTCAACCTGTGTGTGTGCTTTTATGTCAATATTATATTGTATAACCTTGTATATTGTGGTCGTTTATGTTCCTATCCAATAGTTTTTTGAAATTATCCATACTCCCTGTTGAAAGCACTGCTTGGGGAAGAACATTCCACATCCTCACTGCTCTTACCGTAAATAACCCTCTACACAGTCTAAGATTAAACTGCATTTCTTCTAATTTTAGTGAATGGCTGCGTGTCTTTTTTATTCCCTTGCGCGGTAAAGTTTGCAAAATCCAGATATACCACATCTACGGGCCTTCCTTTGTCTAGATGGCAGCTCACCTCCACATAGAAGCTTAATAGATTAATAGGTGTGGCAAGAAAGATTCTTCATGAATCCATGCTGATTACTGCTAATTATGCAGTTCTCATTAATAAAATCTTTTTTGAAATCCCTTATTATCCCATCCAAAAGCTTGCATACTATTGACATTAGTCTAACTGGTCTGTAGTTCCCAGGAATATACTTTGGCCCTTTCTTAAATATTGGCGCTACATTGGCTTTTCTCCAATCAGCTGGTACCATACCAGCCTGTTGACTGCTTTTAAAAATTAGGAACAATGGTCCGGCAATTAGTTGACTGAGTTCCCTAAGGACCCTTGAGTGCAAGCCATTTGGTCCTGGTGACTTATTAATGTTAAGTTTTTCAAGTCTATTTCTAATTCTATCCTCTGTTAGCTATGACGTTGCCTCCTTGACGTGTCGTGAGGATAAACATTACAGTTTTGGTTACTGAAGCCCCCCGTTTCCCTCGCGAAGTCTGAGGAGAAGAATATATTATTCTATTATTATACGCTCCACAGCTTTTGTATGTTTTTGCTGTTTTGCTATTTTTGCTGTATAGCTCATGAATTTTTGCACTTTTTTGGTCATTTGGTAATAGTATAATAATTTAGTTTGTTTTTAGCGCCCCCTCATGCTTACACAATTCACAGTTTAGTATTATTCCTACACAATTGGGGAACAGCTTTAATTGGTCATATAGTTGCACCTTATATATCATATTTCGCTTATAATTGCAGTGGCGCGGGGTATCCCTAACATTTATGCACGCTTATGGTTGTGTGAATAATTTCATTCATACAAAAAAAAAAATGTTCCTATGAGCTTTATTTAAAAGCTTGCTTTCTTTGAAAGGCTATTTTTGTATCACATTTACAACACTGTGGTATACAATTTATGAATTAAAGCAATATTAAACCCAAAAACAAACATTTATTATATTGCAGCTTATCAATTCTTAGGTGGCTTGGCTGCATAGGTTTTCTTTCATTTTCACCTGGTGACCCAGCCATTAAGTCTGTTGTTTTTTTAACACAGCAAGCTCTCCTGCAAATATATTAGTTAAGAGTGCTGAGACAAACAATTTACCTTTGACAGGGGTGCTTACAATGATCAGCTTTTATTTATTTATGTAAAACCTTTATCACAAAAAAAACATTTGCTGTAACACACAGCATGAGCTGAAGTCTGGCTCCAATGTTTTAGTGTATCAAAACCTGCTAGTACATCTAGCACTCCCCTCCCCCCAGACTAACAATGCTGCTGTCCATAGGTTTTCCCATGTACTACTTCATCCAGAGTGGGGACACTCTAATGCCCCGTACACACGGGACGACGATCGCATTCAACAGGTCGTACTCACGACTGTTGTATGCGATATCGATCGTTCGTATGCGCGATTTGAACAGTCCAACATACGATGGTCGTACAAGGGAGTTGTATGAGCAGACTAGAAAACTTGGTCATACCAACAAGCTCTCATACGACCGTTGTATCGTGTGTACAGAGCAGTTGGTACAACAAAATGTATTGTGCAAAACACGCATGCTACAAAGTCAGGAATGGCTGGATGCTAATAACATGCACCTGAACGTTCTTTCCCCGGACGTACGATTGTGTAGTGCAGTCAGTATGCTGCATACAACAGCCAACATACGATTCAACACGGTCGTACGTGCGATCGTCCTCCCGTGTGTACGAGGCTTAATACAAGAGGTCTGTTACTTCTCAGATCATCAAGTGAAAATAGAGGGGGAAAAAGCCTAAAAAAAAAGAAATCTATTGCAGCCAACACATCTAATGATTGGTAAGCATTATAGTGAAAATGATAACGTTTTTCCGAGTTCACCTTAGTATAGCCCACAAAATATTTACCTTAAAATAGTTGTAAACCCTTGCTTTTTTAAAAAATAAAAATAACAAACATGCCTATACTTACCTGCTCTGTGCAATTGATCCTCTTTTTCTGGGGTGCCCCGCTGGTGCTCCAGGGTCCTCCTCATCATCCGGTACCACCACGGAACTCTGCTTTCCGTGTGGGTTCGCTCCCGAGTCCCACTGCGGCATCCATTGACACAGACAGCGGGGCTCAGCCCTGCCTCGGCTCCCGTGTCACTGGATTTGATTGACAGCAGCAGGAGCCAATGGCTCCCGCTGCTATCAATCTGTCCAATGAGGAGAGAGACAGTGTCTGGAGTCAATGCGCTGGATCGAATTGGGCTTAGGTAAGAAAAAGGGGGGCTCTGGCGGCAGCTGCAGCACAGAAGGTTTTCTACCTTAATGCATAGAATGCATTAAGGTGAAAAACCTTGAGGCTTTACAACCACTTTAAGTCTCGCTCTGGAAAACTTCACTGTGCAGCCTTGCTCGGCACCGCACAGCCTTTCCATGAAAAAGTCCCAGCGGAACCTTGCATCTACTGAGCAAGCACAATCACCTCATTCTTTCCATAGCTCTGCAGTCCTCCTACAGAAGACTGAGACTGTCATAAGCATGGTCCAGACATTTTACTAAGTGGAATAAATGGAGGGGGAAGAGGGACGGGGATGCTTTAAAGGAGTTCTGTAGTCACAGCATACACGTTATATCAGCATTTTAGTTGCAACACAAACAATAGTTATTTTCAATAATCCAATATAACCTTACTTGAAAAATCCCCTTTCTGGTTGTGAGTGTATTATAAATGATGATGTCACATGTGGTGGAATTCCTGTACTGACCCCGCCTCCTGACAGGAAAAAGGAAGGAAGTAAATGTGTAGGGATCTTCACAAAATAAGTTTTCAAGAATGTTCAGATTATTAGGAGTAGGCTAGAAATAAGTAAAATACAATATGGAAATGATTCTATGATTTTAAATGTTGACCATAGATATGCTTTGCTAAAATTGGAGTTGTCCCTTAATTTAGAATGTGTCAGTCAGTCTTCAAGAACTCCAAATTTTCCATTAACAAGCCGTGTAAAACTATATGAGTAATAAAGTTGTCACATATAAAAAGAAAATGCGTCTGAACCCAAGCCAACATATAAGTCAAAGATGCATACTGCTTTCAGATGTTTATATTGTAACTTGTATACGTTTAAAAATGGAAATGACTCAGCAGTCAAAGTCTCCTGTTGCATTATCATTTTGGTCATAAACAAATTTAGGAATTCTCAGTATAACAGTTTATGGATCTGTTGCGCTTATATTATAAAGATACGAATCCTGGGAACAGCTAGTATTTACTAAACTTGTTAACAGTGGAAGCAGGGGATGACTAGGATTTTTTGACCTTGGGTGCAAGCATAACCAACTAGGCCTTTCTTGTCAGGGGCGGTTTCCTATGCGCTAAAGAAAGTGCACCACACAATTTGTGACCTGATGCTGTCATGTTTGGGTGGCACGGTGAGTTGAACACTATGACTGCTGCCTTACGGAAATGACAGTAGCTCACCCAAATAAAATATTATAAAAAAAAATACCATGCCATCATCAAATAACTGTCACTGACTGAAGTTCCCTCTCTGATTGAGGTCTGAGTGGGTGAGTATCAGTCAGGGCCAACAGCTTTACATATTTCTTTTTACAAAGGAGTATAAAGGGGAAAGGTTAGGATTCTTCTGCTATTTGTATATCCATGGGGGGGATTCACTACCCTTTTTGAAATTATGAGAAAAAGCTCCACAATTGGAAATCTCAACTGCTGTTCTCATTTGGACATTTTTTTTTATAGAATAAAGCACACAAAGTACAGCATAATAGAAAGTAGAAGTCAAGCTATGAACATCAATAATCCATTAACATCAGACACACAGACACACAGTCTGGATCAGCCTTTCTCAACCTTTTGAATACGGAAGAACCCTTGAAATAGTTCTCTGGTCTCGGGGAACCCCTGTTAAAAATGAGAAATCTACAACTCATGACACATTAGTGTGATGGTCAGTGGGAAGAGTGCTCCTTACACTTGTGGTCATTGGAAAATAATACCTTCTTACAGATAGCTAAAAAAAGCAATGGTGTCTGTGAGAACTTATCTGAGAGGCAGAAATTGCTCATTGCTCAAGGACACCCCCTAGCAACCTCTGGAGGAACCCTGGTTGAGAATCACTGGTCTGGATAAACAAAGAGAAGAAGGTAACTTAGCATATTTACATGGTGAAAATCTCTGCATAATTAGAAGATGAGATAAAATATAAATGAAGCCCTGGTGAACAGAATATATTGAGGCAACTTACATTTACCTTTGGTTAGCAATGGAGATACTCTCATGAGTTTCAGAATGTGTATAGCTTTAGTATGGAATTTCAGTTGGCACACAAAGGGTATTGTCCTATTGTAATGGCCCGCTGGGTAGGGTCCAGCATGGATCAATAGAGTAAGGTGATGTTCCAGAAGTAGGAGAAAGGTAAGAGAGGGCGAAACCATATAAAACAAGGAAAAAGGGGGAAGAAGAGTTTTGGTGTAAAATCCATATGTTCAGTGTGTATGGCTGTGAAAAAATGTATTTAAATGAGGAGGAATCCAAAAATCTATCTTATTTGGAATAGTATTGTACCATCAAGTCAAATGCTATATGCATTGAGTAAACCATTCTGCAATCGTAAGGGTAGTCACGGATATCCAATGTCTGGAAATCACGTTTCTAGCAGCAATTAAAAATAAGAAAATTAGACCCATCCTGGCTAAGGAGATAGTACCTGGCATCAAGTAGAGTAAGGCTATGATTGGAGATTTGGGAGCCCATGGCTGAGTCGTAAGTCTAAAATATGCGGGGGCAAAAGTCCTATATAGCCACAAGATATGGAGTATGGAGCCTGGCAGCCCCCCACATCTCTAACAAACTGGGGAGAAAGAAGAAAATTCTGTGTAAAGTCACAGAACACCGGTCCCAGTCATTTGTAACTCTTGCATTGCTACCAAGACAGATGATTTATGATTTTATTTCAGAGTAAAAATTCTATTGAGGTCCCAATTCAGGAATCACATATTTCAATTCATCTCCCATTAGGGGGGCTTAGTATGACAGTAGTTTATCAACATGTTGTAGATCTGGGCTTTGGGAGGTGTGAGTGTCTAATCCTTAGGCAAAGAGATACAAAGAGGGTCATATCTCTATGGACTGGTGCGGTTTTTGAGAGGGAGGATATAAAATCGTGAACTGGAAAATATTGTCATTATCGTCCAGATTTGTGTGGCAAATTGGTGGTTAATACTGTAAGTGATTTCAGTTGCCTCTTGTGGAATGCTGAACTAATGGGTGATACAGTATATTGTCACAGGACGCCATCAGAAAGGAAGAACATATTTCCCCCAGCGGGAAGAGTGGGTTTCCCATAATGAAAGTCAGGGGTTCTATGTGAGTGGAAAATTAAACATGTTTCACTAAAGAGCCTCATGCCTGTAAGAGGAAGGGAACACAAAAAGGCAAAGTTGAAGGGAACGATATATGATCTGGGGTGATCCATGGAAGGGAGATAAAGGACGATATGTAGAGAGTTTTCTCAAGTAGGACCCAATGTTTGTCTTTAGCATGGAAGATCCAGTCCAGAATGTGAATTAGCAGGGATAATTTGTGATAGTATTCCAGATGTGGAAGACCTAGGCCTTTATCTTAGGAAGCCAAATCTATCATATCAGGACAGATTTCCATTTGGAAAAGAAGGAGGTAGGGAGTTTTATAGGCACTGCTTGGAATAAATAGAGGAAGTGGGGAAGCATATCCAGCTTGAACAGTGCCACCTTGTCCATCCAAGAGTGACGTAATTTGGCCCAATACCCGACCTATTTTGGCACTCCTCTCCTACATGTAAAAATCATAATTGTTTTGCTAGAAAATTACTCAGAACCCCCAAAAATTATATATTTAGCAGAGACTCTAGCAAATAAAATGGCAATCATTGCGACTTTTTATGTCACACGGTATTTGCGCAGGAATTTTTCAAAAGCGTTTTTTTTTTGGAAAAAAAAACAGTTTCATGAATTAAAATAAAACAAAACAGTAAAGTTAGCTCAATTTTTTTGTATAATATGAAAGATAATGTTACGCCGAGTAAATAGATACCTAGCATGTCATGCTTTAAAATTGCACACACACGTGGAATGGCGCCAAACTTTTGTACTTAAAAATCTCCATAGGCAACAGGTTACCTGTTTAGAATTACAGAGGAGGTCTAGTGCTAGAATTATTGCTGTCGCTCTAACGCACACGGTGATATCTCATATGTGTGGTTTGAACGCCGTTTACATATGCGGGCGTGACTTACATATGTGTTCTCTTCTCTGTGCGAGTTAATACTATTATTATTTATATTAACTTTTTTTTTTTTTTTTTACACCGTCTCTTTAATTTTTTTTTTATCATTCCTAATACAAGGAATGTAAACATCCCTTGTAATGGGAATAGTGCATGACAGGTACTCTTTATGGAGAGATATGGGGTCAATAAGACCCCACATCTCTCCTCCAGGCTGGAAAGACTGAGATAAAAAAAAAAACAGCGATCTCGGTCTTTCCATAATGTCGCGCCCGGGCCTCCAAGGGTCATAGAGATGGTCACCAGTCATCTCCCTGACAAACATCAGGCAGTGACGGATTCGTTCTCTGGGACGCCGATGGCAAGGATGGCCCTGGAGAAGCACCGAATGGCGGCGGGAGGGGGAGGATGTCCCCTTCCGCTGCCTATAAGAACTATCAAGCGGCTGAACTGCCATTATGATCATTCTTATGGTGCACAGAATCGCTGGCTCTAAAAAACAATATGGTGCCTGTAGCTGAAGGCATCATTCAGATATCACCACTCAAAGTCCAGGATGTCATATGACGTCCTTGGTATTGAATTAAAGTGGATTGTAGCAGTGTGTCAAAAAGAACTGTCTGACTTTGTGTTTGGCCTCATGCACACGAGAATATGCACATTATGTAGTTCATAGATGTATTTTAGAGCAGTGTTCAGGGGCATCCCATACTCCTGCATGCACATAAACGCATCTTAACGTGCGTACGCACCTAACAGCGAGCATATGCATGTAAATTTATTCTAATGGCTAGAATAAATTCATATTCTCTTAAACACTCATATGTATGCTCATATACACGCATAAAAAGGCAACACTGGAGGCATTTTTTTCTGCCAAGTTTTGGCAGAAAAAATGCAGCATAATTTCATATGTCCATGTGCCTCAGACCTCTATCAACCCTGTTCAGAGGGAAATACAGTGATACAAAGCAATAGTTACGTTAGTATCTACTTTGTTTCATTCATCTGTAAATCAAAGGCATTTTATTTTATTAACCATTATTTAAACTTTATTTTACTTTACTATTTTTTTAGTGTCACATTTAACCACTTGATTTACCACAAGATTTACTTCCCTTCATGACCAGGCCATTTTTTGTGATACGGCACTGCATTATTTTAACTGATAATTGCACGGTCATGCAATGTTGTACCCAACTAAAGTTTATGTCCTTTTTTCCTACAAGTAGAGCTTTCTTTTGGTGCTATTTGATCACCACTGTGTTTTTTCTTTTCTGTGCCATAAAAAAAAGCCCGACAATTTTGAAAAATAACAATATTTTTTTACTTTCTGCTAAAAAACATATCCAATAAAAAAAAATGGAAAAAAACAAATTTCTTCATAAATTTAGGCCAATATGTATTCTGCTACATATTTTTGGTAAAAAAACCCCAATAAGCGTATATTGATTGGTTTGCACAAAAGTTATATCTTCTACAAACTATGGTATATACAGTATATACTAGAATTTTTTTTTTTTTATACAAGTAAAGGCGGCGATCAGCAACTTATAATGGGACTGCAATATTGAGGCGGGCAATCGAACACCAACTGGCACTTTTGACACTCTATGGGAACCAGTGACACTAATACAGTGATCAGTGCTAAAAAAATATGCACTTCCACTATACTAATAACCAAGGGCGTTGCTAGGTTGGAAAAAGACCAGGGGCTCTAGCCTGAAGAAATGCGGTGCACAAATGGGTGTGGTCTAACCTAACAGTGGGTGTGGCTTAAAGGGGCATGGCTTTAGGGGTGTGGCTCATGTCTGAGATGAACGAGGGATGGAGGAAGGAAGAAATAAAGAGATAGGGAGGGAAGGAAAGAGAACAGAAGGAAGGAAAGAAGTTGGGATGGAGGGACAGCAGGCCCAGATCCTACACCACGATAACAATATGTGTATTCCAGAAAGTTTAACAATCAGCAGAAGATACTCCAAACACCTGGTGTTAGCGATTCAATCATCCCAGCACCATGGTTGGTATGGTGTCAGGATGATTGAAGCGCATTATTTCATTGTAATATAAAATGAAATAGTTCAACTCACCATAATGTAGAATCAGTGGGAGCCCCAAGTGTGTCACTTGCCACTGTCGCCTGCTACCAGATGCCATCAGGTGTTCCCAACGGAGTCCCTCCTTCCATCAGGTGCCCCCAGTGGAGTCCCTCCTTCCATCAGGTGCCCCCAGCAGAGTCACTCCTTCCATCAGGTGCCCCCAGTGGAGTCCCTCCTTCCATCAGGTGCCTCAAGTGGAGTTACTTCTTCCATCACAGATGTCGCCCAGTGGAGTGTCCCTCCTTACACAGGTGCCCCCAGTGGAGTCCCTCCTTCCATCAGGTGCCCCCAGTGGAGTTCCTCCTTATATCACAGGTGCCCCCCAGCGGAGTGTCCCTCCTTACACAGGTGTCCCTCGGTTGGAGTGTCCCTCCTTACACAGGTGTCCCCCAGTGGTGAGTGTCCCTCCTTACACAGGTGTCCCCCAGTGGAGTGTCCCTCTTTACACAGGTGTCCCCCAGCAGTGTGTCCCTCCTTACACGGGTGTCCCCCAGTGGTGAGTGTCCCTTCTTACACAGGTGTCCCCAGCGGTGAGTGTCACTCCTTACACAGATGTCCCCCAGCGGTGAGTGTCCCTCCTTACACAGGTGTCCCCCAGCAGTGTGTCCCTCCTTACACAGGTGTCCCCCAGCAGTGTGTCCCTCCTTACACAGGTGTCCCCCAGCGGTGTGTGTCCCTCCTTACACAGGTGTCCCCCAGCAGTGAGTGTCCCTCCTTACACAGGTGTCCCCCAGCGGTGTGTGTCCCTCCTTACACAGGTGTACCCCAGCAGTGTGTGTCCCTCCTTACACAGGTGTACCCCAGCAGTGTGTGTCCCTCCTTACACAGGTGTACCCAGCGGTGATTGTCCCTCCTTACACAGCGGTGTGTCCTGGAGAGAGGATATGTGGGGGGGGGGGCAGTGAGAGATGCTCCCGCCAGGCGGAAGAGCAGTGATGCGGGGTAGGCAGAGAGAGATGATGTCATCTCTGCCTGCCCACCCACTCGTAATCGCTCCCTTCTGCAGGCCGCTCGCGGCTCTGTAAAGCCCCCTACCCGCAGCCAGGGCCAGACTGGGAATAAAAACCAGCCCTGGAAAAAAATTCAGACCAGCTCAATAGCATTTTCATACCAGCCCAACCGCATAATGTCATTATTTTCTTGTTCATAAAAGGGAAAACCATGCATTTTAAAGCACATTTGAAGGATGTATTATATATAGATAAGAAAGCATAGGGCTAAAGTGGTAAAAGTGGAGCAATCATCAAGGGGGACCCCAAGAATGTGGAGGGGATTACTCACAGCAGAAGCGACCCACCGGAGGGGTAGGTGCGCTCCCTAGGCAGAAGTGCAGAATCATATATATACGTGATTCTGCACAGGAGGCCTGTGGCAGTATATGTGCCGTAGGGTAGTCCTTAAGTGGTTAAAAAAGTGCAAAATTAAAAAAAACATATTTCTTTTGTAAATAATTTTAATGCTTTGTGCCATAATTTAGTGTCATTTTAAACAGGAATAATTACAGAAAAATGAATCTTTAAATTTATAGTAACACCATATTTTTAAAAAAAACAAAACGCTGTTTAAAAAAAGAGGAAAAAAGGTGTTTTTTTATTTTTAGTTTTGTTCATTTTTTTTATCTAAAGATTGCATTAAAAATCATTTTTGCAAGGCAATATCATGAAAGAAAATCTTTGTCCCTGTATTGCTTTGTTATCAGTGTTACTAAACCCAAAACAGTAAAATCAGTCTGTATATGCAATAAAGCATGTTTGTTATACTCACATTGGAACCTAAGGGGCTAATCCTCTGCATTGTGTAAAAAGGCTGTCTGATCCTGTTTTCTCTGACCCTCCCCTTCTTTTACTGTCCCCAAGCCATCTGCTGATAGTACAGAGCCTTGGAGGCACTCTGCTCATGTTCAGTTTGGTGTGTATTGCGAGTTTTTTTTTTGGGGGGTCAGGGGTCCTGCAGCCTTATAGGACAGTCAAAGTAGAATGAAAACTCCTCCTACAAGCTTAAATCAGTGCTCAACTGGACACTGATAGAAGTCATAAGACTGCTATATAACTACAAAACAACAATTGCTCCATGCTTGCCAAAAATGAAAAAAATGCATAATTCCAAGTGGTGCAGCTCAGCACACAAGTGTGTGCAATCACCTCTAAGTAACAAACGACAACCATGCTAAAAATGAGACAACAGAAAAAAATGGTGATACTCTCCATATACTTAATACTACAGTGTAGTGACATTTGTACCCATATTGAAAAAAGAGAGAATACAATATGTGAATATTTCTATGGTGATAATGTTACATCAATGTCATTTGGTGCATGCGTCTTAAAAATAAACCATATGAACAATGTTCTCTCAAAGTCATTGTGAATAATTCCAGCCTTGTCTGAAGAAAGTCTCCAAAACCACACTCGTGCACCACAGTGTACCGTCACCTCACACTCTGGCCCCTTACCTCACATTAAGACCTACACAATGGTAAGGTCTAAAGCCGCTTGTCCCAATAATGGGTATCAGTCCACAGATATCTTCAGCCCCACTAAAGCATAAAAAGTTCAGAAAGACCACCATAGTGCAGTATCTTAAATAACATTTTTTTAAACTAGGGTAAATTACTTACAAGTATGGTGCACTAGTAACATCCAGTGCACCAGATGAAAGGCATGTCACAGCAATCATAAGAATAGAGTCCCCCTAAGGAAGAGCATTGATGGATGGATAGATGGATGTTGGAGTCTACCGAGAGACACGCAACCGGGTGTGCTGACGTCATGCGGCCCCGCCTACTGACGCGTTTCGTCACATAACCGTGATTTAATCATAGGATAGAAACAATTTTTTCTATTGTGTCAGTTTTAGTATGATTGTGGTTGTGCTGCACTATATAGATTTTTTTTTTATAAGACTGCTATATACTGCTGATGAGAAAAGTTACTTAGCAGTTTATGTTTACTAAAATAATTGTATTTCATGTTCTGTGTACGGTGGGAGACCATATATAGTGAGGTTTAGGGTTTAGTTTGGGTTTAGTAACACTTTAAGTAATGACAAAGTCATTGCCAAATATATATACTGTATATTGCCAAATATGCAGGTCCATAGCAGAAATGTGAAAATTGCTTTGTATAGGTGAAGTGGCTAAAGTGGAAGTTCAAGGAAACAGATAAAACACATGGTTAAGATACATAGATACATGTACTGTATGTGAGTGGTCCCCCCCCCCCCCCCAGTGTCATTTTCTTGTTCCCTTTTGAGGTCAACATAAGTTTCCTGTGTGTTCCTTTTTTTGTTTTATTTTCCTCCTTCACTCTCACTCTTTTCCCTTTTTCATGTATACCGTCATGGTTTTGATCTATATACCCCATGTGGGGGGAAGTTATATATAATTTTTTATTCATTTTTGGTATTGTAATATTGTATGTTTTTTTGTCAGCTACTAGAGTTAAGCGGACACCTGGATGTTTCGGATTCGGCGGGTTCGGCTGAACTTCGCGAAAAAGTTCGAGTTCAGCCCCAAACTTTTTGGGCACTAAAATGCCTCTAAAAAAGTCCTGGAAAGGGCTAGAGGGCTGCAAAAGGAAGCAAAATGGGGGTAAGAGTAGGGCAAGTGCCCAGCAAACAAACGTGGATAGGGAAATAACTTAAAATCACATAAAAAGAAATAAAAAATGGGGGAGGTGGTGGATGTGGAGTAGGGGGTTGAGGAGGCAGTGACCGTGGCGGTGTAGGTGGAAGTGGTGGTGGAGGAGGAGGAGGTAGCCAACACTGTTTTTTGTTTGTTTGTTTTTTTTTTTCTAATTGGGGTAGCCCCCAAAATATTGAGACATATTAAAAAGAAAAAAAGATCACTATCTGCAGACAAACCCAGAGATGTTCTAGCACGGGTTCACTTTTTCCATATAAAATGTACCATGGTTTATTTTTCATGTTTCTCCTGTTACAAATTCCAATGAAGACTTATGTTCTATAAAAAAAAAAAGAATAAGATCACTTAAGTATGCCAATGGCTGTGTGAGGCCGGTATAAATGTCTATTCTGCACAAGGTACAGACAAGTCTTGTGGGATCCATGCCTGGTTCATTTTAATAAACGTTAGCTTGTCCACGTTGGCTGTGGACAGGCGACTGCGCTTATCTGTGATAACGCCCCCTGCCATGCTAAACACACCTTCAGACAATACACTGGCTGCAGGGAAGGCCAGCACCTCCAAGGCATAAAGGGCAAGCTCAGGCCATGTGCCCAGTTTGGAGACCCAGAAGTTGAATGGGGCAGACCCATCAGTCAGTACGTGTAGGCGTGTGCACACATACTGTTCCACCATGTTGCTGAAATGCTGCCTCCTGCTAAGACCTTGCCTATCAGCTGGTGGTGCTGTTTGTTGTGTCTTCTGACAAAGCTTTTCCACATTTCGGCCATGCTAACCCTGCCTTCTGAGGTGCTGGCGGTGCCACAGCTGCGTTGACAACCTCTTCCTCCTCCTCCTCCGCCTTCGGCTTGTGCTTCCACTGAGCCCCCGGTGTCATTTGGGAATGCCCTCAGCAGCGCGTCTACCAGTGTGTGCTGGTAGTCACGCATCTTCCGATCACGCTCCAGTGAGGGAATTAAGGATGGAACGTTGTCCTTGTAACGGGGATCCAGCAGGGTGGCCACCCAGTAATCAGCAGTTACAATGTGGGCAACTCGGCTGTCTTTGCACAGGCACTGCAGCATGTAGTCGCTCATGTGTGCCAGGCTGCCCAGAGGCATAGACAAGCTGCCCTCTGTGGGAGGTGTATCTTCTGTGTCCTCCGTATCCCCCCAGCCACGCTCCAGTGATGCCCACAAGCTGCGTTGGGTGCCACCCTGCTGTGAACACGGTTTCTCCTCCTTCTCCTCCTCCTCATCATCATCATCCTCGTCCTCCTCATCCTCCAGAACTGTGCCCTGGCTTGAAAATTTTTTACCTGGCCTATGCTGGTGCAGGAACCCACTCTCCGAGCCACTTGTGAATGACTGGCCTGATAACCGTGGAAATGACCCCTCTTCCTCCTCCTCTTCCTCCTGTGCCACATCCTCTTCCATCATCGCCCGAGGGGTGTTTTTTCAAGGAGACCTAGAAGTGGGATAGTAACGCTGAGAACAGCGTCATCAGCACTGGCCATGTTGGTGGAGTACTCGAAACACCGCAATATGGATGTGCTGAAGTTGGTGGTGAAGGTGTTATGCTGATCGGATGAGGAGGTGGTAGAGGAGGAGGAAGCGGAGTAAGAGGAGGAGGCAACGAGAAATGCCCTGCAATCCTCGTTGGCGGAAGGACATGCGCCAAACTGCTATCTGCCTCAGGCCCACCCGCCACTACATTTACCCAGTGTGCAGTTAGGGAGATATAGCGTCCCTGCCCGTGCTTACTGGTCCACGTATCAGTGGTTATGTGGACCTTGCCACAGATGGCGTTGCACAGTGCACACTTGATCTTGTCCCCAACTTGTTTGTGCAGGGAAGGGATGGCTCGTCTGGAAAAGTAGTGGCGGCTGGGAACCACGTACTGAGAGACAAACACCGCCATCAGGTTTTTAAAACTGTCAGTGTCCACCAGACAGAATGACAGCATTTCAAAGGCCAGGAATTTTGAAATGCTGGCATTCAGGGCCAGGGATCGCGAGTGGGTAGGGGAGTACTTTGTCTTTCCCTCCAGTGTTTGGGAGATGGACAGCTGTAAGCTTCCATGGGACCGTGTAGAAATGCTTGGGGACGGTGGTGGACATGTTGGCATTGCTGTCACATCGTCTGTTTGCTGGGTGGCAGGTGACACTGGCACTGTAGAGGTGGAGGAAGAGGCCGAGGCAGCAGCAGAAGAGGAAGCAGGAGGAGCCCGAGACCTTTCTTGCATTTTGAGGTGCTTATTCCACTGCAGCTCGTGCTTTGCATGTAGATGTCTGGTCATGCAGGTTGTGCTTAGGTTTAGAACATTTATGCCTTGCTTCAGGCTCTGATTGCACAGCGTGCAAACCACTTGTGTCTTGTCGTCAGCACATTGTCTGAAGAACTACCACGCCAGGGAACTCCTTTGAGCTGCCTTTGGTGTGCAAGGTCTCTGGGTGCGGTGGGTAGTAGCAGGCGTACTGTCTAGGGGACGACCGCTCCGCTTTTACAACCTGCTTCCTTTTTTGCTGTGCTGGTGCCTCTGTGCAACCACCACCTCTTCCTCCAAACTGCACACGTCACTCGCATGACCTTCATTCCATGTGGGGTCTAGGACCTCCTCATCCTCCACATCATCTTCCACCCACTCTTCACCACTGCCCTCCTTGTCAGTCTGCACACTGTAGAAAGCCGCAGCAGTTGGCACCTGTGTTTCGTCATCATCAGAGACGTGCTGCGGTGGTGTTTCCATGTTCGCATCCTGAAACAGAGGTGGTTGGGCGTCGGTACACTCAATGTCTTCCACTTATGGGGCAGGGCTATGTGGATGTCCCACGGAAAGCACACCAGGAGAGTAATCAAAAAGCATAAGAGACTGCTGCATGACTTGGGGCTCAGACTGCTTGGCTGATTTACAAGGGGCTGAGGTGAAAGACAGATGACCATGGGGTTCAGGTGCCAACTCTGAGCTTTCAGCAAGGGACCGGGTGGGAGACAATGTGAAGGAACTGGAGGCATTGTCAGCCACCCAATCTACTATCGCCTGTACTTGTTCTGGCCTCACCATTCATTGAGCGGCATTCGGGCCTACCATATAACGTTGAAGGTTCTGTCGGCTACTCGCACCTGAGGAAGTTGTTTCAGTTGTGCGTGTAGCTGGCACAGATCTACCACGTCCTCTCCTTACAACAGGAGCTTCACCAACACCACCAACACCAGCAGCACCACGACCACTTCCCTTATTTGACGCTCTCCTCATTCTGGACGCAAATGTATTATTTAGCACAATTTTTTTTTTTTAATTATTTTTTAAGCCGGCAATGTAGACGCACTTTTTAATTTTGTGCAAGAAATGCACAGCAAGGTGCAAATGTACTATGTAGCAATATTTATTATTCTTTTTTTTAAACCAGCAATGTAGACGCACTTTTTATTTTTGTGCAAGAAATGCACCGCTGGCCACAAATGTAGTATTTAGAATATTTTTTTTTTAAACCAGCAATGTAGACGCACTTTTTATTTTTGTGCAAGAAATGCACTGCTGGCAGCAAATGTAGTATTTTGAATTATTATTATTATTTTTTTTTAACCAGCAATGTAGACACACTTTTTATTTTTGTGCTAGAAATGCATCGCTGGCCACAAATATAGTATTTAGAATTTTTTTTTTAAAAACCAGCAATGTAGACGCACTTTTTAATTTTGTGCAAGAAATGCACAGCAAGGTGCAAATGTACTATGTAGCACTATTTTTTTTTTTTTAAACCAGCAATGTCGACGCACTTTTTAATTTTGTGCAATAAATAGCACTATTTATTATTCTTTTTTTTAAAACCAGCAATGTGCAAATGTTTTATGTAGCACTATTTTTTTTTTTTTAAACCAGCAATGTTGACGCACTTTTTAATTTTGTGCAAGAAATGCACAGCAAGGTGCAAATGTACTATGTAGCACTATTTTTTTTTTTTTTTTTAAAACCAGCAATGTCGACGCACTTTTTAATTTTGTGCAATAAATAGCACTATTTATTATTCTTTTTTTTTTAAACCAGCAATGTCTACGCACTTTTTAATTTTGTGCAAGGAATGCACAGCAAGGTGCAAATGTACTATGTAGCACTATTTGTTATTTTTTTTAAACCAGCAATGTCGACGCACTTTTTAATTTTGTACAAGAAATGCACAGCAAGGTGCAAATGTACTATGTAGCACTATTTATTATTCTTTTTTTTTAAACCAGCAATGTAGACGCACTTTTTATTTTTGTGCAAAAAATGCACCGCTGGCCGCAAATGTAATATTTAGAATATTTTTTTTTTTAAACCAGCAACGTAGACGCACTTTTTATTTTTGTGCAAGAAATGCACCGCTGGCCACAAATGTAGCATTTAGAATATTTTTTTTTAATTCCAATAGTTCTTTATTGAGTTTTATCAAAGAACAAAACGACATAGGAGACAATAACATACAGCGAAGAGTGTACATTCTAGAGCAATTTACGTATTGAACAATAGAGCTGACCAGATGGATAGTGATAGTCTAAGTTTGAGGCGGGAGAATCAGACTGCAATTGGGTACTTATTTAGGTACCTGGGAAGTGTGGACCAGTCCCGCGTTCTCACCCTGGGTTTCGCCTCCCCCTTCCCGGCACCCCAATGGGAACATGCTGTGCCCTATGGGGAGGGGGTGGCAGGCGTTCTGTAGGGAGTCTTGAGGTATAGTGGTACTCATATATGATCATGTCTCTAGAACAACAAAACTAAACTTTAGTTGAGAACTGGTGGAGATGGGGTGGGAGGGGGGGACAGGGGGGGAAAAGGGGGGGGATCCGATATGCTGTTCCGTGTTCATGATGCTTAGGGTAGAGTTTGTGGTTAATCCACGTCTCCCAGCATACCAGGTTTTAAGAGGAGGAGGAATTGGCAGATGCTAAAGTTTTTTCCATGTCACATTGGAAGTTTAGCAGGCAAATTGTGTCAGTATATGATGGTATTACGGTGGACTTCCAGAGTTTTGTAATATTTGTTTTGGCGGCTAGCAGGAGGTGTATTATAATGGTACATACCTTGGGGGGGGGATGTGGGTATTCAGGTGTAGTAGTGCAAGCGCAGGATTTGGTTCAATTTGTTGGTTACATAGTTCTGAAATCAGGGAGAATATTTTATTCCAGAAGGATCTTAGAGATTTACAGGACCATAGGATATGGTATAATGTCCCTAGCTCTCCGCAATCTCTCCAGCATTGGGTGCTATGGTTTGGGAAAATTTTTGCCAATTTCAATGGGGTAAAGTACCATAAGTGGAGTGTTTTTTGGTAGTTTTCCCAGTGGTTAATACATTTCGTGGCAGAGTATGTTATTTGGAATGCTTTGTTCCACTCATCGTCTGGGAAGGATTGCCCTAGGGTATCTTCCCATTTGTGCATGGTGGATGTTTTCAGTGGAGAGGATTGGGCCTGAAGTACTTTGTAGAACAGTGATATGCCTTTCACTGTGGGGTTGATGTTGTTGAAGTAATTGTATATTGATAGAGGTAACTCTAGTGAGAGGGGAATTTTATGGGATGTGAGGTATTTTCTAATTCTGATGTAGTCAAATCGAGTGTGGTCTGGGATGTTATGTTTGTTCTGTAGAGTTACGAACGAACACATTTTGGAGCCTTCATAAAGGTGTTTTAGGAGGTTGATGCCTCTGTCACGCCATGTTGCTAAGTTGAGGTGAGGGATGGCGTAGTTGAGGACGGATATTGGGGTGTCAATTTTTTGGGTTGGTTCCTTTACGGGGTTGTTTGTGGTTAGTTCCTTCCATGTCTCAATTGAGATTAGTACTGTGGGGGAATTGGGGGTGACGGGTAGGGTGCCTACTTTGGATGCAATGAGCGTCATTTGTAGGTCTGCATGTGGCGTGGATGTTGCTTCCAGGTCTGTCCAGAGTTTGTGTCTGGGGGGGTTCCACCAGTGTTTTATTTGGTCTAAGATGCATGCCTTGTAGTAGGCAAGTACATTGGGAGCCCCTAGTCCCCCGACATTCTTGGCTCTCTTTATTATGTTAAATGAGCACCTGGGGGGTTTCCGTTTCCAGATGTATTGGTTAAAGTGTTTTTGGCTAGAGGACAAAATTATTTGGGTATAGGTATTATGAATGTTCTAAATAAATATAGAAGTTTGGGAAGTATCAGCATTTTTAATGTGGCTATTCTTCCAGCTGTGTTGAGTCCTTGTGTTCTAAGTTGTTGGAGTAGTTGCGGGTAACTATTAAGGAGGGGTTTAAAGTTGTGCTTATATAGTTGGGTGGAGTGGGCTGATAGATGGGTGCCTAGGAAGGGGATGGATTCTTTGGCCAATATTTTTTTTTAAACCTGCAATGTAGACACACTTTTTATTTTTGTGCAAGAAATGCACCGCTGGCCGCAAATGTAGTATTTAGAATATTTTTTTTTTTAAACCAGCAATGTAGACACACTTTATAATTTTGTGCAAGAAATGCCCCCTGGCCGCAAATGTAATATTTTGCACAAAAAAAAAAAAATTTAATTTGTCTAACTGCAATGTAAAAGCAGTATTTAAATATGCCAAAATGTTGCCAACTGAGCTAACAGAACAGATTAAAGTGGTGTCCCTGACACACAAGCAGTTGTAAGTGCACTGCACTTGCAAAAATGGCTGCAAACGCCCACCTAACAAACAGAAAAATTGCTTAGGTTTTATATGAGGCACTTTGCTTAGCAAACAAAATGTACTCTAGCAAACAAAAATCTCCTCTAGCACCCACCCACCAATAAATCGCTGTTTTTAACATATTTTCTAAAGCTAATCTGTCCCTCACAGCAGCAGCATCCTCTCCCTACACTAGTATGAGATGATGTGACATGCGGCACTACGTGACTCCAGCTTATATAGAGGCTGGGTCACATGATGCACTGGCCAATCACAGCAATGACATTAGTAGGCATGGCTGTGATGGCTTCTAAAGGCAAACAAGTGAAACGCTTGTTGATTGGCTGCTCTGCAGCTATTTAACAGGTGCGAAAAAATACCCGAACCCGGACTTTTTCTCAAATGTTCGGGTTCGGGACACGGACACCCTAAAGTCCGGTACGAACCCGAACTTTACAGTTCGGGTTCGCTCAACTCTATCTGCTACCACATATTATATTCAAGACAAGAAAGTGGATCCTGAAGAAGCTCTTGTCTTCATTATCATATTGAATAATATATGTATTTCTCCCCTGTTGCTTGGATGGTAGCGGACATAATGCAGTTTCTATAAAATAGATTATTATTGTATTAATAAAATTGTATATCTTTTACATATGTACTGTATTTTGTTTTCATATGTTTTGGTTTTGTGGCACATATAAATTCCCCTATACCAGGGGTCTCCAAACTTTCTAAACAAAGGGCCAGTTTATTGTCCTTCAGACACGAGGGAGGCCGGAGTGTGGTCCCCTGGGAGTAGAAAATACCCAAGCACCAATAGCAGTAAACAGTGCCTCTGATTTCATAGTCAATGGGAGTAAATAAAAAAGACATAACACCTCTGGTCAGTAGGAGTATAAATAGTGCCCTGTCATTGGTATTGGAGGAATATTGCCTCATCATTTATATCACTGGGAAGAATAGTGGCCCATTGTTGATGTCATTGGGAGGAATAGTGCCCCATCTTTGGTGTCATTGGGAGGAATAGTGCCCCATCGTTAGTGTCATTGGGAGGAATAGTGCCCCATCTTTGGTGTCATTTGGAGGAATAGTACCCCATCGTTAGTGTCATTGGGAGGAATAGTGCCCCATCTTTCGTGTCATTCGGAGGAATAGTGCCCTATCGTTAGTGTCATTGGGAGGAATAGTGCCCCATCATTGGTGTCATTGGGAGGAATAGTGCCCCATCGTTAGTGTCATTGGGAGGAATAGTGCCCCATCGTTGGTGTCATTGGGAGGAATGGTGCCTCAAGGGCTGGATAAAGGCAAGCAAAGGGCCATATTCGGCCCGCGGGCAGCAGTTTGGAGACCACTGCCCTATACCATTGTCTCATTTGTGGAATGATGGGATTTTTGGAATTAAAGATTTAACTATATTTATGGGGAAGGTGCCAGCTAATTTGTTTTTACATTTGGTGCTCCACCCATATTATACACTGAGAACATTGTTGTTCTGCTCTCTGCTCCTCTCAGGAAATGTTCAGTGTTTGATGAGCAACAGTGTGCAATAGAGTAAAGCCCTGATTTCCTTCCAGAGCTGGCCCTCCCTCTCCCAATCAGAGTCAGAGTTGGCAACCCAAAATGTATTTTTAATAGACAGCTACCCAAAAATTACAGATAACTGAACATTTTTATGGACACATCACCAAAACATTACTAAGCTGTCCACAATTATAAGGTAATCTAATTTTGGCAGGGGTCCTTAATACATAATACTAAAGCAATAATATTGTATATTAATATGATGCTAATATGTGTAATAGCTGCAATACATAGCTATGTTGACATCAAATAGAGAACATTGTAATATACAGGATACTCCCAACTATTAGGAAGGCCACAGCACATACATTTTCAGTTGTAAATTTCTCTTAAAATGTGGTTAAAATATTATGACTCACTGATAATCAACTGTAGAAAAAATATATATATTATTTCTAGTATGGCCCTGTTTAATACA
>BLSH010481488.1:1089872-1102103 GCA_018402905.1 Glandirana rugosa
GGTGTGTTCACTCCATAATGGCTCTTGCAATCTCGCTCTCGTTACTAAGATTGTGATCTGGAGGAGACATTGAGATTTGTACATTGGACATTTAAAAAAATTTCGTAACGGATACCTCTAAAAATTCATGGCTTCAAACCGTGGTATGGTACTCGAACGTGTTAAAATTGGTGAACGGCTGGCGGGCGGCGTCGCACTGCCGCTGTTCCACCAAGCAATAGCGCTTGGCGGCAGTGTCCTGCCGGCGGCGCTATTGATCGTAACACTCCCGCGCGTGCGAGTGACACAAGCCCCCCTCGGTCCCTCGACCACGCCGTCTGAGCTAGGGAAGGGAAGTGATCACAGCTTCCATGTAGAGGAAGGCTGTGATCACAGCCCTTCCCCCTCTCACAGAACGGAGGTCCGTGTTTACTTACACGGACCTCCGTTCTTTCAGCGCGGGGGGGGGGCCATCGCGGGTAGCCAGCGGCGATCGAGTCTGCCGCACCAGCTCCCTGGCTCCCCCCGAACACAGTGAGCGTGCGCGCCCTCACAATGCTAGTTATCGCGGCGGCCGTCCTGTGACGGCGGTTCGCGATAACGAACCACCTTGTCGCCGTCACGCTGCGGCGGGCGGTCGGCAAGTGGTTAAAATTGTGCAAGCTCATGGTATGGTGCCAAACTTCGGTACTTAAAAATCTCCATAGGCAATGCTTTAAAAAAATTTACAGGTTACATGTTTAGAGTTACAGAGGAGGTCTAGTGTTAGAATCATTGCTCTCGCTCTAACGTTCTCGGTAATACCTCACTTGTGTGGTTTGAACATACCACACATATGCATTCGCTTCTGAGTGCGAGCACGCGGGGACGGGGGCACTTTAATTTTTTTTTTATTATTGTTAATTTTATTTAAATTTTGTTATTTTTACATTTTCCCTTTAAAACGTCTTTTGATCACTTTTATTCCCTGGAAAGCCTGAGATAAAAAAAAAAAAAAAAGTCCCCGGCATTGTTTGCTTCTGCCGGCCCGAACATGACGTCATAACATCACACCCGGGCCTCCGAGAGCCATAGAGATTGCCAGGGACCGTGTGTCCCTTGGTTTTTTTCTATGGTTACCTTCCAGCACTGGCAAATTCCTTCTCTGGCTCGCACCGGAGGCCCCTCCCGCCGCCTGTAAGAACGATCAAGCCACTGAACTGAACAGCCGCTATGATTGTTCTTATGGTGTATGGAATAGCCGGCTGAAAAAAATGACATCTGAATGATGTCTGCAGCTGCCTTCAGATATAGCCACTGAAAGCCCAGGACATTATATGATGTTCAGCGGTATGGAAGTGGTTTTAAGGGACAACTGTATCTTTCAATCATTCTTTAATCAATTTCCCCCAACCCGTGCTGCCCACCTGGATAAATACTTACCTTTCTCCTCGATCAAGCAATCGTTGCTGTGTGGCCCTGTCTGACTTTTCTTTATTTTATTAGTAGACATACATGCTATAGCCCCATTAATTCCAATGGGTAAGCCACACTATGCTGGACCACGTGATCATTTTTAATATTAAACTCATTACATTAATATTAAACTCATTACATTACAATTAAACTCACCCATCCACCCATCCATCCATGTCTCCATGCTGAGAAATCACTTTGAAAAACATCCCCCTAGCATTTCTGGTTGTGGCCATCTTCTTGAGTAAGGGCAGAAATTCATGCAACATTTACTTTCAGGAATTTAATTTAGCTCAGGCATGCAAGGTAGGGCAAGGTTAGTTGAGAAAACCTCTCCCCCTCACTCTTGAATACTCCTGGAATGTATGACATCATTTGCCTAAGCCTGGAAACCAGGAAATACCTGAAGAAATTTTAAAACAGTTTAAAACAAGTGAAAAATATATACTTTCCTATCTATTTGCTAGCAGCATAGAGATTAAAAATAGTCAATGTTGTTTGAGAGAGTAAAGTTCCACTTCAAGGTTGCTGGATTGAAGAGAAATGTAAATATTTCAGCAGACGGGCTGCACTCGGTGGAATCGGGGGAATTGAATAAAGGACAACTATAGAGAAGCTAGTTGCTCTTTAACCACTTGCCGACCGCCAAGCGCAGGTTGATGGCAACAAGGTGGCTCAATATCACAAACCGCCGTCATACAACGGTGGCTGTGATATCATGCACTGTGAGCGCACGCGCACTGCCGGAGGCGCGCCCGCGCGCTCACTGTGTTGGGGGGGCCAGGGAGCGGGTGCGGCGGACTTGATCTCCGCCGGCTACCAGTGATGCCCCCCCCCCGCAGTGAAAGAACGGAGGTCTGTGTAAGTAAACACGGATCTCCGTTCTGTGAGAGGGGGAAGGGCTGTGATCACAGCCTTCCTCTATATGGAAGCTGTGATCACTATCCTTCCCCAGCTAGGGCAACCCACACACAGTTAGAACATGCCCAGGGAACACAGTTAACCCTTAGAGCGCCCCCCTAGGTTAACCCCTTCACTGCCAATGGCATTTACACAGTAATCAGTGCATTTTTATAGCACTGATCGCTGTATAAATGCCAATGGTCCCAAAAAAGTGTCAAAATGGTCCGACATGTCTGCTGCAATATTGCAGTACCGCTAAAAATCGCAGATCGCCGCCATTACTAGTTAAAAAAAAAAAAAAACAGAAATGAACTCTCATCATCCGTAAACGCGGCCACTTTTGCGCAAACCAATCAATAAACGCCGATTGCAATTTTTTGTTATCACAAATATGAGGAAGAATATAAATCGGCCAAAACCATGAAAAAAATGTTTTTTTATATTTTTTTTTTTGGATTTGTATTTTAGAAAAAAGTAAGAAATTTGGGTTTTTTTGCAAAATTGTCGCTCTTCTTTTGTTTATAGCGCCGATCAGAAATGACGCAGTGGTGATCAAATACCACCAAAAGAAAGCTCTATTTGTGGGGAAAAAAAGGACGCACATTTAATTTGGGTGCAACGTCGCATGACTGCGCAATTGTCAGTTAAAGCGACACAGCGCCGAATCGCAAAAAGTGCTCTGGTCCTAAAGTGTGAAATCCTTCCGGGGCTGAAGTGGTTAAATGCAATATAGATGTTATCAGTCTCATTATCAGATTTTTTTAAAAATGTATATTAATTTACTATAACTCCTAAACAATAGTGCTTCCCTTATCAAAAACTGAATGTGTTGATGAGGGAATCGAGCTTCCACCCTTAGTAGTAGATTTGCTTGGAAATGTGGCATTAGCCTTTGGCTATATATAGAGCACTAACCATAAGATTAGCTAAACTGAATTGCAATTTTTTTTTCAGACAGCATATTTAGCTATTTGTCCAGGGGTCTGTATAAAAATAAGTATTACACCTAATCATAAATGGAAGAGGATGAAATGTTCACAGCTTGTATTAGATGGGTGCGATGTATGTCAAACACATTTAGGAAATGCAATTTTTGTTATGAAGTTTCTTCAAACCATTCACACTTTTGGGCCTGATTCATTCAAAATGGAGAAAAAAAAAAAACAAGCATAAAAGGGGTGCTGTTGTCTATAGTTGCAAATTAGAATTCTTATTTAATAAAATAAATAAATAAATAAAGGGGACTCCTAACTGCATGCTAATGTCAACTGCTTTTCTGTGCTCATTTTCTTTTCAGCCCGGGAAGGTTTCACCCCCTTCCTGACCAGAGCATTTTTTGCAATTTGGCACTGCGCTACTTGTAACTTGTAACTAACTGATAATTGTGCGGTCATGCAATTAGAATTAGAATTAGAATATAACACCCTGCATCCACCTACTTCTAATGATGGGCATATATGCAATGTGGGCTGAACAGAAAAAAGAACCTGACAGATTCCTCCATTCGATCGATGTGGATGAAGAAATCTCTGCCAAGAAAAGTGAAAAAATATATATGCCGAAGCATAGGGGCGATATGCCCTCTGTCCACCCCAGCCCCTATGCTTTGGTATATATGCTCTCTTTTTTAACTGTGGTGGTGTAATCACCTCCTACAGCGCTGTAGTCACCTATGTACATATGCTGCAGCTGAATGGTGTAACTACAAAGCAAACAACAGTTAACAATAAAACACTGTAACAATAAAACATTATCTCAATAAAACAAGAGCTTTTTTATTGCAATCTCCCAATAAGAGTAAAAAATATATGGCGAAGCATAGAGGCAATCCACCCTCTGTCCACCCCAGTCTCTATGCTTCATCATATATGCTCTTTTTTTAACTTGGTTGTGAAATAACCTCCTACATACCTGTAGTCACTGATTTATGTATTGGGAAAGCAAACCCTGTTGCTGTCAGAATAAACAGATCAGTGCTGCAACTGAATAGTGTACCTGCAAAGCAAACAATGGTTAACAATAAAACACAGTAACAATAAAACATTACAATATAGCAGTATAGTATACAGTACAGTAAAACAGTAGAATGGCATACCCGCAAAGCAAACAATGGTTAACAATAAAGACCACAGTAAAAATCAAACATTACAGTATAGCAGGATAGTATAAAGTACAGCAAAACAGTAAGAACAGAACATTAACTCAATAAAACAATAACTATTTTTGGCTTTTTTATTTACTTATTTATTTTCATTTTTATTTTTTTTACACTTTTTTAACTATAAAAAACTTTAAACGTTCCAGGCTAGGGTCTCTCAAAATGCATTAGCCATCTAACATCTTTCGAGACCTTGTGTGCCCTAGACTGTGCCATGCTGTACCTTATTGTAATAATCCACTAGTGTGTGGTAGCGACGGAAACAGTCCTGGATGCAGAGACCAGGTTAGCCAGGACGGAGGGGCAAAAATAGCGGGTGACACGACTATATTCGCTTTTGCTACAGACACATCTTTTTTGGGGGGCCCTTTGGATAGGGGTACCAGGGAGGACATCCAGAAAATGCCTCTCATGCTGCCGGCTTACTGCATCTGGATTGGGAAATTGGACCACAGCACCTTCTGAAAACAAAAGGGCTGTGATGATCTCTTCCTGGAATTTTAGGAAGGTTCCACTTCTTCCTGACGCTTCGTATAGTACATAAGCATTGAACAGAGCCAATTGGAATAAATATACAGACACTTTCTTGTACCAGCGCCTGGCCTTACGGGCAACTAAATATGGCCCCATCATCTGGTCATTGAAGCCCACCTCTCCCAAGTTAATGTTATAGTTGTGGACACAGAGGGACTTCTCAACAACACCAGTCGCCGTTGCAGTTTGGACTGTCGTATCTGTGTGAATGGAAGACAGGACATAAACATTCCGTTTGTCCTTCCACCTCACCGCAAGCAATTCATTACATTTCAAGCAGGCTCTCTCCCCCATCTAAGTGGGGCATTTATAAGCCGTTGGGGGAAGCCCTGGTGATTAGGTTGCACAGTACCAGATGCGCCAATTCAAAATTCAAATAGGTGTCTAAGAAGTCGCCACACTTGTGTAATAATTGTCCACTTATAAGTGGTACCCCTTTCCAAATAATGGTGACACCAATTCCCAAACAATCTTGCCGTTGCTCCCTATGTAGTCTTGGCAATTGCGGGGCACCGCACTGCTATCTTTTTCCTCATAAACTAGAAAACTCCATGTATAGTCTGTTGCCCTGTAACAGAGCTTATACATTTTGATATATCTGGCATGCTTGCTGGGGAGAAACTGTTTGAAAACAAGGCGGCCAGAAAATGTAATTAGGGACTCATTTATGCAGACTGATTTTTGGGGTGTATACAAGGCTGCAAATTTTTGGTTCAAGTGGTTTTCAAGGGGGCGCATTTTGTGGAGCCGATTATATCCAAGACGACAGAGGCGATAAATTGATTGGCCTATAAATTGCTTTGGTCCACAATAGATTCAAACAGATCTGCCGTTAAAAAACAGCTAAAAAAACTAAGGGGAGTTAAATCTGCTAATTCCACCTGAATTCCGAGTTGGCCAGTGAATGGGGGAAGTATGGGCGCTGCAGAATTTGTGGGTTCCCAATCAGGATTTGCAAAAGCAGCGAGAAGGGCACTATGGGCTCTACGGGTCTGTAATTTAATTCTTGGGGGCTGCAGGACACTACTTGTGTTAGCCACCGCACCAGCTTGAACTGCACTTATGTACTAGGCCGCTGATGCTCGCCAGTTCACCAAAAGGTAGAGCAGCACTAGTACTGCATACGAGAATCAAGCGAATTGTAGCACCTCAGCAAACTGGGAATGGGGTCGGGTACACCTGACCTTAGCAGGGGCCTCTTCTCCATCATCAGGACTATCTGTTAGGGTGCCGTTGTTCTCTACAGGTTCAAATACTGAGTCTGATTCTGACAGTGAGGACTCCCCATCACTCTCATATGTCATGCTCAGCACCTTGTAGGCCTCTTCACTAGCGTACCTTTCATTGGACATTTTGGCCACTAAATTTATAGGTGCCTAATTTGAATTGCAGGTAAAAAAATAAAAAAACACCTGGTTGTCAAGGGCTGTTTGAACCGCAAAAAAAAAATGCCTGACTCTGCTAATGCTGTGGTTTTGTGTACTGTGTATCAGAAGTGACAGTGAACCACTGACACTGCACTAGTTGGGGGTCGCAGGTGGAGGGGCTAAATGCAGGTGCTGGCAGGTGTCAGGGCTGATCTAACGTGGCATTTTAGGGAACACTATACTATTGGGGAAGCTAGTATAGTCCTGATCTCATCAAAGATATTGATCCGTTCAGACACTATACTAGTAATGGAGGTGTATAGTGTCTGTGTGTGTGTTAGTGTTACTGGTAATGGGATTGACGCTAACTGGCGCTAACACTATCTAGCGTCACCCACGACACTAATACAGTGATCAGAAAAAAATCTGTACACTGTACTAATGACACTGTGACAGGGCAGTAAAAGTGTTAACTGGGGGTGATCAGTGGGTTAAAACTTTATTAGGCGAGTACCCTGACCCTATCTGGGACTGATGCTAACTGAAGTTAAAACTGAAGCAAACTGCCACTAACACTATCTAGCGTCACCAGTGACAATAATACAGTGATCAGTAAAATATCTGTACACTGTACCTAATGACACTGTGACAGGGAGTGAAAGGCTTAACTAGGGGGGGATGATCAAGGGGTTAAATGTACCTAACTATGGGTTCAGGTGTCAGCGTATTGCTTGTACTCACAGTAGAGAAAAAAAAGATGGGGTTGAGGCTTTAAATGAGGTGAGTAATTATGGCTAAGAGATGAGTCAGTATTGAGAACAATTTTTTTATTCTTGGATTCAATAAAAAATATGACCAAATACAGGATACATGCAAAGACATATGAACTTATCGTATTCATAGGGATGAGGTGCTTTCTCCCTTCCCTCATGCATGTGTCCTCCCTATTTCTAGGGTACGACATTGGAACACATTGACTTACTCATGGTCCCCTTTTTTGTATATTACTGTACACCTGCCCCTGAAGAGTAATCGTATTCACGAAACGCGTCGGCATACTTTGGATGCACAATGTCCTTGTTAATGTTTCTATTCATTCCATCACTTTGAATTCACCTTATAACTGTGTATTTTTTCAATGTTTTTACCATACCTAGGATCATTATTTCATATCACATTAGGAGTGGCCAATTGCTAACACTGTTTTATATCCATATGGCCTGTACCAGGTGATAGACCAGTTCATATGTCTCTGCATGTATCACATTTTTGTTCATTTGTTTTATAGTGTACTGGTCAATTGCCAACACTATTTTATGGTCTGTACCAGGTGTTCGATAAGTTCATATGTATTTGCATGTATCCTGTATTGTTCTCAATATTGACTCTTAGCCATTATTACTCACCTCATTTAAAGTCCCAACCCCCTCTTTTTTGTATTCAGATACATGGATGGAGACATGTGATCACACATGTTTCATTCAAAGCCCCAAACCCCCTCCTATTAGCACTCTCACAAGATGCTCTCTTCTCTCACGCTGGAATCGGAAAGGACTCCAGGAGAGAAGATTACATAATTTCATTTACATTACACAGGCACAGAACGTTCTGTCATTCATGAAAACTGATCAGCAAGTCCAGGCCATAAATCATTGGCCTGGGCCTGATGACTGATCGGTTCTGAATCTAATCCGATCATCGCCGGGCCGGCGGGCACGATTCATGTATAGGTACGTGATTTCACGCAGAGCGGCCACCCTGCCACAGTAAATATATGTGGGGTGGTCCAGAAGTGGTTAATGTCCATTGCAAACATACTGATCAACTTTATTATCCACTTGCAGACCGCCCCATGCACATATACAGCAACCGAGCAGTCGCTCTGCACTGGATCATGTGCATGTACGTGATCCGGCATCTTCGGGTAGGGGGGCATGTGTGCTGCCCCATCTGTGCTGTGATTCGGTACAGCACAAGTTAGTCAGTGATTTATGACCAGGACCCTCTGATCGGCTTTGCGAAGCACAGCACAGAGCCCTGTGTTTACTAACAACACAGGGCTCTGTACACAGTGATTCGGCTGTTTTTTTTCTCTCTGCAAAGCAGGGAGAAAAATCAGCCACATTGATTAGTACAAGCAGCACATATTACAAACATTACACATTGTTAGGCACACAGTTAACCCCTTTATTGCCCCTAGATGTTAACCCCCTCCCGAGCCAGTGTCATTAGTACAGTGACAGTGTATAGTATTAAAACTGATCACTGTGTCACTGGTGATGTCAGTGTCAGGTAGTCAGTTCCCACCCAGTGTCAGTTAGTGTCAGATTGCCAGCTGCACTTTCACAATCCCACTATAATTCGCTGATCACTGTCATTGCTCGTATAAAAAATAAATAAATAAAAATTCCAGTGTATATGGACACCATCATTTGCAGATGCTATTCTATCAAAGACTTTTTTTATTGAATTTGTTTCATAGCAGAAAGTAAAAAAAATATAGTTTTTTTTTTTAATTTTCTGTCTTTATTGCTTTATATAATAGAAAAAAAAAAAAACAGTGATGATCAATGACCACCAAAAGAAAGCTCTATTTGTGTGTAAAAAAATACATAAATTTAATTTGGGTCCAGTGTTGCATGACTGCAAATTACCAGTTAAAGTAGAACAGTGCCGGATAGCAAAAAATGCCCTGATCATGAAGGGGGTAAAATCTTTTGGAGGTCAAGTGATTAAAGTAGACTTGAACCCAATTGTCATTTTTTTAATATTATATTTGATTCCACTTCATGTCATCCTTTCTTAGGGTACATCTCAGTGAAACTGATTCCTTGCAGCCTCTTTGCAACCATTTTGTCTACCTGTATTGCAGTGATAGCTGCATGCCATTTTTTAGTGCAGGTTTTCTGATTTTGGGAACAGAGGAATATACAGTATCTGTGCATTGTGTATCAACACAGCTACTTTGAATCTCCACTAGGGGTTCATATGACAGAGTGAGCACACAGGAGAACAGTTGGAGGACAGGGACAGAGTGCTGTCACCCTATAACAGCACCACCAGGTATTATTTAAATGAAAGCTGAATATATTTAAAAATATTCTAAAATACTTTTGAAATTACATTATCATGTTAAAGTTATATGAGATTTCAGTGATTAGATTTACATGAATTATTATATTATGTAAATGAACAATGAATATATTTAAAATATTAAAAATGATTTTTGAAATTACATTATCATGGTAAAGCATATATGAGATTTCGGTAATTGGATTTACATACATATTTTACTTACACGTTTTGCTATAAAGTTGAACTCCAGGCAAACAGATAAACACACAGTTGAAACACACATATAGAAACACAGATAATTGCACAGCCAAATATTAAATCATTCCTGCGCTCAAGGAGAGGAGGCTTCTCCACAATGGTGAACAGGGGGTATCTGCTTGTGATATCACCGGGTAATGCGCCGCCGTGCTGCCTCTTGACAGACTGGGGGAGTCCTGACACACTGGAAGAACAAAAAAGCACACAAGTGCGCACTAGCCTAGCGCATTATCCTCGGTAAAAACAAATTTATTGTAAAATCATAAAAACATACTCACAAATAAAATCAGATAACAGGCATTTCAAGTAGTTGACGGCTTCTCATCCAATCCACCGTTCACTGATGGTGTCCTAAACAGGCTGGCTAATGCGTTTCGAGTCTAGGCTCTGAGGAAATGGCTGCGGCCTCGAAATGTGTTAGCCAGCCTGCTTAGGACACCATCAGTGAACGGTGGATTGGATGAGAAGCCGTCAACTGCTTGAAATGCCTGTTATCTGATCTAGTTTGTGAGTATGTTTTTATGATTTTACAATAAATTCATTTTTACCCAGGATAATGCGCTAGGCCAGTGAGCCCTTGTGTGCTTTTTTGTTCTTATAGAAACAAAGATGTAAGGGGCGAGTGGAGACCCTAAGGTAAGGGCGGGACACGGATATAAAGGTCCTCCCTTATATCAGTGTCCTCTCTCCCCTCTTACATCAGTGAACCACTTTACCTTAGTTTATTCACTGTAATCTCTGATGTAAGGGGGGGGGGCACTCTGGTGACTGGGGTTCTGGTGTCTTACACCAGAGTTCCCCTGTACATCACAGTCTACAACATTCCCTTTTACCTCAGGGTCTGCAGAATTCCCCTTTACATCAGGGCCTGCAGAGTTCCCCTTTACATTAGGGTCCACATATTTCCCATTTGCACTGTAAGGCAAACCGTGCATACGCTGATGAACTGTAAAGGGGAACTCTGATGTAAAGGGGACTCTGGGTATATTGGGAACTCTGATGTAAGGGGGGATTCTAATGTAAGAGCAGGAAGTGGGCCCGCTGCAGAATATGTGAAAGGGTCCTGCTGTGGAACCATAATAAAGGGCATCGCAATGGGAGTAAAGGGCCCCGGGCTCGGGTAGGGGGACCTTCTTGTTTTTTTGCACCCTGAAGGTTCTAGTTACCGCTCTGCAGCATGACTTTATTTTAGAGGTGACAGGACACCTTAACGCTGCTGTGTGCAGGCAGAGTTAAGAGCCCTGTCACACTTACCTCTTGCGAAATCTAAGACTACTGGAGCTCTGGAGCTTATTTTAGTCATTATGGGCATGAGTAGGGCCTCATGTCTAAGTTTTACCTAAGGCCTCACAAAGCCTAGAGCCACCTCTGAATCCAGCTATGTTATTTACTACAATTAGCAAACATTAATTTTACTAACCGCAAATACCCTTTTCCAATCCCTGTACATAATCTATATTGTTTATTAAAGCGGAGTTCCACCCAGTTAAAAGTCAGCAGCTACAAAAAGTGTAGCTGCTGACTTTTAACAATCGGACAATCACCTATCCCTGGCTGCAGCAATGCGGTCGCCCAAGGTCTCACTCTTCTCCCCCTCCCATCAGCGGCGCTGGCATCACAAGTGTGGGCACCCGACTTTGGCATTAAAGCGGGCACGCACTGCGCATGCGCAATTCAGTCATGCGTGAGTCACGCTGCGCCTTGCGAATGGCCGGCGTATCTTCTGGGTAACAAAAATGAATGCAGTGGTGTAACTGCTATGAAATAAATTAAGTTAATGATATTGACCTGTATACCATGCCGGTAAGACGTCTATAGCTAATGACAACTAACAAAAAAAGGCAATCCCAAGAAAGGGCAAAAAGTGGCTATTTTTGCGTCTATGTAGTGAACCAGGTCAATGAGAAAAATAATTATGCAAATAAATTTATTATAAATATATGATACAAAAATACAATGGAGAAGAGCATGCAGTACTTGTAAAGCTCAATTCGTTGCAACACACTTGGGAAACACTGAACAAAAGGACCACGGACTGACATACAGTGACAATACAGATAACAAATAAAAGACTTCCGGACGCCGGAGAGACTAGAATACCTGGACCACCCAAAAGGTGAAAAACTTGTCACCCCGCGGGTGCGGAAAAAAGTAGGTTAGGGTGGTGCCAGTTATCACAGTGCCTCAGTATGGATAGACCAGATGCTGGTTAGTACCCCTTACGGCAGTGGTTCTCAACTCCGGTCCTCGGGACCCCCCAACAGGCCAGGTTTGCAGGATAACTGAAATACATCACAGGTGATATCATTTGCTGCTCAGTGATTGCAGTATTCTAGTCTGCATCTCCATAAGGTAATACTTAAAATCTGGCCTGTTGGTGGGTCCCGAGGACCGGATTTGAGAACCACTGTCTTACGGGGTGTTTAAACCAGGGGGATTTTAATGCAAAGCATTGTAGTGTTCTCTGGTCAAGGGAAGTGACCAGGGGGGGGGGGGGGGGGG
>BLSH010481488.1:1112464-1124347 GCA_018402905.1 Glandirana rugosa
ATCTCATCTCTCTCCCTCCCCTCATTCTCTCTCTTCTCTCTTTCTCCCCCTCTCTCTCTGCGCTGTGCTGGGATCCCCCAACTCTCCTTCCTCAGTGGATAATGTGAAATGATTCAGTGACAGTGACCCCTTCCCCATTCTCCCAAGACAGAGGAAATTCCTAGAGGGGTTTTCACCTTGCCTCAGATGTCCTAGATGTTGCATTGGCTGCATATGTCTGATGAATAAGGAGGATGCCCTGGAAGTGGTGCTGATCCACCTGTGTGCTAGATACGTGCATCTTTCTGCAGGCATTTTTCTTGGGTACATTTTTTTTCCATTATGGGTGGTGAGTGGGGCCTCATGACTAAGTTTTGCCTAAGGCCTCACAAAGTCTAGAGCCGCCTCTGCTCAAATCCCCTCAGACTGCCGACAGCTGAGCGTCCCTACGCTGAAGCCCCATCCGATCCTCTCAGGCAAAAAAAGATCTCAAACAAGTTGCCGTACAACCAGATCATCAGACATGTTTAGTCGAACTGACTTCTACTGTGATGAGCTGTATGGCTAGAGCAACTAGAGATAATTAAAATACCCGCCCATATGCAAATTAGGATCAGGTCTGTCTCACTCCCAGGCTGTGACACCTGCATGTGTCTGACCACTTGTTTTTTCTGCAACTTTTGAAAATGAATAAAGAGTTTTCTAAAAAAAAAAAAAAAGTGCAAAATACACATCTCACAGTCAAACAGATTTAACGGCGTTAACGTTCCCTATCTCTAACTACAGGCTTGAGTGCTGCCCCGGCATTCCTGCTCCCAGTTCAGAACTTACATTCTGGTGCTGATGAATAGCTTCCTTTTGCTCCTCGCAAGTATCATTCTCTATTGCCCTCCATAATGGGTGCACAATCTCTCTCTTCTGTAAGGGGAAAACTGGGGCTCTGGTTAGGGGGAAGCTCCAAACTCTCCTTCCTTGGACGGAATCTGGACCTCTCTGCTCCAGGGAGTTCTCTCATGCCAGACCACTGTCCCATATTTATATACCACAGGACTAGTGGGCCAGAAGCCTACCCAGAGAAGAACCCGCTAAAAGACCAACCAACCAGGAAAGGCATTAACTCCTAACCTCTAGGCTGGGACAGCACATAACTAACTATTTCAACCTGCCCACATGCTGGTTCTTCCCACCAGCCATGATCTGACTGTGTTGCATAAAGAAGAACAAAGAGCCAGTGAATTTTTGGTCAGATTTTCTGGTAATATAAACCTGACTTTATTGTATGACAAGAGGGTCAACTAGTTCTGGTAAGTAGGGATCTTCACTTTCCTACAACACTCGGTGGTATGTGGAGGAACTGAAAGTTTGTTGTGTTATACAAAGAGAATAAGCACAAGGCACTTTATCATCATAGTGTGAGGACACAAGGTTGCAGAGCAGTACTTGTTCACCTAACATTGAACTGTTGGTACACACTGCTCAAAAGCAGTTGCCTATGTGGACTATTGCTAATAAGCAGAAATATTATCTTAATTTGCATGGTTTGCACTTTATGATTGCTATGCAGCAGCTGTTTTTTTGATTATTAAGGACACACATTTTTGATGATTTTTTAAATGAATTTTTATACATGAATTTGCACGCTCAGCACTTTATTTAGTTTCACATATATTTTGGATATGTATTGGGTTTGCACAGCACTTGATATATTACAATTGATTTATGGTAATTACAGTTATGTAATTCATGATATTTTGCACATGAGTTTGCACGTAGAGCACTTTATTAGTATAACATATAACATAGATTGGGTGATATCAGCAATTTTGCAGTAAATAATTTATTATAAGTGAACCACCAGTCAAACATTGGGCAAGCGCTACCTACACACAAGGTATTGACCTAGGTACTCACAATTTATACATTTTAGCACCTGTTTAAGGTTGGGATAGCAGCTGCCAATAATTTGTAACCTTTGGCACGAGAGCATTTTTTCTTTATTTTTGACTGTTCCCTTTAGAGGCAGAAACAGGGAATCAACTGACATGCATTAAATAATGAGTGTGAATTGACCAGTTAGTGAACACAACACATATAGGCAATGAGTAAATGCTCAGTCTTGTAAGGTGAGGCTGCAAATTGTAGTCATCCAATAACGTGTAAGCAGAAATCCTGCTTTTTCAGTGGGTAAGCTAATTGAACGATCTCTTAGCTGCCATGACCTTGATGTATTTCAAGCAATCATTATTCTTACAAACAGTACATCAAGCAGTAAAATGCAGATACAACTAAACAGTTATTCACATTGCACATTTATGTCTGCAGATTGTGTGTTTTCTCAATATTCCTTTAAAATTTTTAGCACGACTGTGATAATTGAAATAAGCTGGCTGTAACCACACCATTCTGTATACAGTCTTTTATAGTTTTGCACTTAATATATAAAAAAAATATGAATGCTATAATAATGCTTATTATAGAATAAAGTTGGTAACTTTAGTGAGGTCTTTACTTTTCCATTAACAGCTAAAAAGATGTCTGCAAGTTCCTCAATTTTTCTGGACACCAGAAGAGTCTCAGGACCCAAGGCATTCAATAGTGATTTGTCTAAAGGTTTGGGACTCAAAATTGCCAGCCTTCTACCCTTCTCTGTTGGGTACAGAGCCTGGGAGCATTACATTTGTGCATGGAAGAGATTATGAGTTGGCAGAGATCCAGAGCTGGAAGCAGATTTTGCATATTGTGCATACCAGGGTTGTGGCTCCTGGAGTGCTTTGGATAATAGCCAAGGCACAACTCATCTGCATTTAATTGTTAGTGTCAGCTTAAACTCTGTTATCAAACAATAACAATTAGCCTGGGTTCATACTTGTGCGGTGCAGGGCCCCGCATGTGATTCGGCTGGTAATCACACCACATTCTTATTCAAATCACATGCAATTCTTTGCAATGTGATTTGAGCCCATTCTTTTTGTATGGGCTCAGTTCGCACCGCACAAAAAAAAGGTGCAGGCATCTTTTTTTTTCCCCGCACTGGAATTGGATTCTTGCAATCACACTGCATTTTGTGACCCGTTTTGGCATGTCATTAATTTAACATTGACACGGGTGGCAGATCGCATGAATGGAGCACGATTTCAATGCAGTGTGGGAAACACTCAGGATTTGATGCATTTCCCACACCACATATAGATGAATTGGGGCTTAAGGTTGCTGTTGGATAGCAGGCACCATAAGGTGACATATCATAACTGTGATGGTAACAGTTCACCTCCCCAGGGTACTGTCTCAGAGTTTCTATGCAAATTACGACTTTCTGATGGTTGGTATTTTCATGGACATTCTCCTCCATCTCCTACTTTAGCAATGCTCAGCATAGATATTCGTCACTCAGGCACTGGGTAATGCTTTAGGGTAGGCAGATGGGATGTACCTATTCTCCCTATATCCAGACATAGGGAAGGAGCTCCTGCAGTGCTCCACGGAACAGTAATGTTGCAGTATAAATGGCTATAGACATTAGTGGACATTTATGCACAGCCTCTAAGTGCTGGTTCAGTGCCTAAGTGCACGCAAACAATTCCAGTGCCAGTAAAAATAAGGCAGACCATAGATGATGCAGTTTTCTTTTTCTGCAACCACGGGTTGAAGGAAAGAACATTGCTTGATTCCCCCCTCAGCACAGTCAGTGTTGATAGGGGAATCCCTCCTGCAGAGCTATCGTGTTCTCCCTCCTGCAGAGCTATCGTGTTCTCCCAACTGGAGACATCCCAGGCGGGTGAGCATTGTGATTATTACTAGTGGCTATAGCCTCTGGCAATAATTCCATGTCACAAATCCAACATGCTGGTTGTACCCAAGTCGATCAATGGATCAACTTGGGTATAATCAACCAACCCATAGATGGATCAAATCTCGATCAGTCCCTGCTGAACAGACCAATAAAAAAAATATTTGCTATGGTGAAATCATTACCTAGAGTTCCAAACTACTTGTCATACCTTTGCATTAAATCAGTTTAAAAATGTTTTAATTATATTCAAAAAAGTACCTTCTACTGCTGTCAGGCTCCTCCAAATCCCTTTTTTTTTTTGCTGCTGTGATCATTCTTTATGGTCCCAATTTAGGAACATAGCCACCCCTTCTTTTGCTCGCTCCCAAGATGGACTATGGACTATGGGAATTGTAGTGTGCATAGAGCAGTGCATATGACTGCAACTAATCTGTACTACTTGTTCTAAACAAACAGAAGTGAGGAGTGGGGGAAGCAGAAGTTCAGGAGCTCAAGGAGGACTTTACAAGAAGGCAGAAAAACACAGTAAGAAACAATTTCATGAAAAATAGATTATAGGGCCATTAAAGGAGAAGTATGGCCAAAGCATTTTTGGCCCTACTTCTATGGATCACAGGATTCTAAAGCCTGCTGTTGGCTGATGTTACAGTCAGGACCCAGACAGTAGCCTGGATCAGCAGCTGCCTCAGTCTCTCAGCCACTGGGAGACTAAGCCAGCTGCGCCTGCCCTCTTTTCAGCCCATTACTCCAATGTGCAATGGAGTGGCGTTGCAGAGAGCTGGTGACTTACAGTCACTGCTCTCTGCTTAGAGCGAAGGGGAACACTGAAAGATCAATGGTGTTTAATCACTCAATTCTCATTGCAGAGGTAGCGGAAGACAAATGCAGCATCCACCTTGATGAGTCTAATTTCTTTTTTTGGGGGGGGGGGGAAACCCATACTTCACTTTTAAGTAGTGGATATGTGTGGATTGTTTTTGACAAATAAAGATATAATTTAGCATCCCTATAATAACTAACTATCTGGCCTGACTACAGGCCTTTTTATTAGAGCATATAGTAAATGTGTTTACTGTCATGTATGGGTTACCCTTACTTTTTTATCTTCTGAAGTCATAGTAAGGTCATGGTAAATATTAATAACCCCCTACTTTGAGTTCGTGCAATAAGCCAATATTAGGCACCACCAGGCATTTACATAGACAGAAAATAAAAGCATACTTCATTCAAAATAAGTGACTTTAAATTCTTTTTATATTCAATAACCTTGCTAACTGCAGTGTAAGCGCAGTGTTCTCTAAATATTTTCTCATTATCTGTAATTGTTTGCTGGCTTTGTTGTTTTGAACATTCAGAAGTCAAATGGAGAAATATAACACTGTAGACACTTTTAAGCATTTCCATTTGTGTCATCTGAAAAGTTATTAAAACAATAGGTGAGGGGTTAATTCATTAGAAGACATTAATTTGCATTCAAAGCCACATGCCTGCAAACCACAACTTGTATATGGCTTTCCATAGATCTCATGATAGCTTGAGAGGTCTTTTAATCTCTTTCTGTTTATAACTGTATTGTTTGACCTTTTAGAGCAAGGTCTCATGTATATAAAATGCCAGAGAACAGATTAAATATGTGGGACAAAGAAATGGTTTAATTAAAAATAGTCTTCAGAGGATAAGAATAGCCAACTGGTCCAGACAAATATTTAACAACAGATCAGTATTTATGGCAGTGAGCGGACAAATTTAAGTTAATGGAGGAGCAAACATTACATTATTAGTGTGCACTGTTTTATTTTTAATTTCTGGTAATAATCCAATATGGTCATTTAAGCATGAGGGATGTCAATCCACATATTTGTATTCTTTTACATTTTTACTACTCTTACTTAGGTGATAATATTCATAACTAATACCTTATTACTTATATTTGGAAGCTCATATATATTCTTACAACAAATAAAACTATTACTATTATAGGTGTTGCTGTTGTTATTATGATGATTATTATTATTTACACAGTGGGCAGCACAATGGCAGTGGTTAGCCCTTGGGCACTGAGTCCATTTCCCACCAGGAACTGCATGCACAAAATCTTTGGTGAAACATTTTTCATTTTTTTAAACCAGAGAAAGGTTGTAAAAACACAATTTGATCACCAAAAAGTACAAAGCAAAATCAGGATATCTTGTCAGAGTTTTTCTCCTGTAGTTTTCAAAGTGTGTTATCTTGAATTTATGTTTACTTTCATTGTGTGTGTGTTTTTTTTTTTCAAACTAGATGATCAGCAGTTAGGATGGATTGAAAGGATCCTGTCATTTTCCAAATACAGCTAAGCCAAGAGCCCATGGCCTGTGGCAGCATATGAAAATGCATGCATCATACACTTTCATGCGCCCCTTTTGGTTCCATTGATGGAAAAATAAAAACACGTCTAAACTATTTTGCTTGACATACCCTAATGCATATGTATTGTATAAACCAGACCCATTGCAAACAATGGACCGTTGCACGAAACAATGCATAGGTGGGAGCCTAAAGGATTCCTCTACGTTTAAAATACATAATTTATTATAATATACATAGGGATACCATGCAACCTTGCAAATATTAACCTTTACCTCTTTGTAATCTTACTCTATGCTTTGAAAACTGAGATCACATTCCCTGTTCGGTGTAAACATTGCATTCTCCTAACTACTGTACATTTTTCACATAGCTCAGTAAAGCTGTATCCACTTCTAACATTCAATCATATGCAAAGGAATGTGTATTTTTAGGAGTTTTTTTGCAAATGATCGGATGATCAAAGGGAACCCAAGTTCACTTGGCTAAGAGGAAAATGTACTCTTAGAGTATAATCAGTATTAAACATGACCATCACTGCCTACCACCAGAGTCTCTTGCTCATCTAATGTATAACCAATCAATGCTGATGATCACTCCTTGAATCTTTGATCCTATTCCTCCTGGTTGACCCTTTATGTCTTATCTGTCTTGTTTTGTTTGACTCAAAGCTCCTGTCCATGTCATCTTTTTCTTTTTTTCAGTCTATCACTAAAAACATTCATCTTTTCAACAGCTGTATAGTTTTCCATAGTTCTACAATTATTTCCATTTAGTTCCATTAGGCTGACTATACATATCAAGGAAGTACAATATTCAGATTAACCAACAACTAGGTACACGAGGGACTGCCTCATTGCATATAGACTGAATGGATTATTTAATTTTTTCTCTTTGCCCATCTTAAGCCTCGTACACACTACTGCTGGGTTGAACACCATTGGCCGAGAGCTCTGATTGTGAGCCGATCAGCAGACCTTTTTTTGGACATGCCCCCGGACCAACTTTAGTACACACAGGGCAAAAGTCGGACGGTTTCGGCTGATGTCGTCCAACATTCAGCCCGTGTGTACTAGGCTTTAGGTTGTTTATCATTTGTCTGGAGTACCTTTTTAGGCATAATCTTGTTCATCTTTCCTTTTCTTAACTTGCCACTGGACAAAATAGCATGGCTCACGCTGCCTACTGTATGTTATCCACAGCTAACTTCTTTTGACCTACAAGCAATAGTGCATGGTAAACATAACTACAATTTTTACATTATACATTGTTTAAAAAGTAAATTATCAAGTGAAAGGTTTTAGTATTTTTTAACAGTATTGTTATGTTGGGACTGGTGGGTGAAATAATAAATTGTGTTTGTTTAACTTCAGATATGTCTGCATTTCAAATATTGCATGAATGTCTCCTTTAATGGAGCCTGCTGGCTGCATATCTTAGAGGCATCTTAGGAGTTCTTCACAGACACCAATGTATGCTGTATAAGATCAATGTCAGACAGGCAGGGGCAAGATTAATATGTATCGACAAATCCTGGGAGTTAATACAAAACAATTATCCAAATCATACCTCGTAGACAACAACCAGCTGAAAAATATATTTGCAGTTTATGGGGAGTTTTCATGGTCTTCACACTTAATTATTTAAGTTTAGGCAAATATATATTTTTTAGATTTTGGATAAAGTGACAAAAGGTTAGACACGGTCTAGTTTTGTTTTGCAGTCTGTGTCCCCTCTGGGGAGATTCACTACTCTATTTGTTCCGGTAACCATTGCCACCAAGAAAGAAAGGGGAAATCCAACATTTTAGAGTTGTCCTTATTATAAGCGATAAGAGAAAATCCTCCAATGTGGTCACCTGTTTCGGGGGCAACTGTCTGAGAAGAAAATTCCCTTCATGAGGTTCTCTTGGGCAGGTTCTCTTGCGTCTCTTGGACAGTGAAACTTCCCCAATGGCACACAGACAGCAAAAAAATAAACTGACGGGTGTTTTAACCACTATTCCTATCCCTATCCCCTATTCTATCCAAAACAAAAGAAAATAAAGAAAAGTTTGGCTATACATACAATTTAAAAAGTTCTGAGAGTAAATCTAAAATATGCCGTTTACAAAAGACCCCCTAAAAATATCTCTGAATTAAAAGTGTTTTGCAAGTAAAGATGAAAATAAAACTTCATAAGGACAACAGGAAACTGGTACCTGCATACAAGAAATATTTGGAATCTGCCATTTGTCTGGTAGATTCAGCAAATATATAGAATTTGTGGATTATAATCTACAGATGTACTGTGTGTCATGCTTAGGCCTCATACATACTGGACATTTTGCTATCTCTCCTAAATGTCTATCCTTCTGGCATTAGCGTTTTGACTGAAGAAACACTTGACACTTGTAAACGCGTGTAACGCATTTAGGTGCATCAAGCACTTGGGCGTTAATTAATTTCATTGGTCAGAAAAATAATTTAAATTAATAATACTGACTGGTGACAGCATTTAAAAATATATATTTTTTATTAATATTTTAAACATTTATTTTTCTTTTTTTATTTACATACTCTCATCAGAGTAGTTCAGTGTTACCATAGTGACCCTGTTCTACTCTGGCTGGGTGATCAGGGATTTTCTTATTTTCACAGTATTATTGCTTATAGCAATGATGGTCATTATAAGCAATAGTTTTAGCTGTCATGAATGGCTTTCATTTATGACAGCTTGCTTACTATTGTGATCTGTGATTGCCTACTGATACTCACATGGTACAGGGTACTATGATTGCCCCAGGTACCATGTGACAGCTGTGGGCCAATCACAACATTACAATAGTAAGCAAACAGTCATAAATGGAATACATTCATGATGGTTTAGCTTACATGTAATAATGTAATTGCTATGATTGGTCATAGCAATCACATGATACCCCGACCACTCACAGCGGCCAAGTACTGATTGCCGTAATCCACTGTATCTACCAGAAACAGCAGTCACAGGATCGCTACGTTCTGCATGTGCCCACTGTCAGCTAAATCTGGGTCACAAGAGAGCATAAGTAAGTGTATTCCTGTGTCCCACAAGAGAAATATGGCCAACAAAGCTTTGGCCATACTTCTCTTATAATAAATGCATGCCAGCTCCATGCACCACCTCTGTGCCAACTTTCTCACAGGCACACTCACCAGCTATAAATGACCTCTAGTTGTTAAGCAAGTTCAAAATAACAAAAGTGTAGCAGTCAACCTGAAATTAGTGACTAATAATTATGTAATATAAAATCAGATAAACCAACTAGATAAAGTTGCTAAGCGCAACAATTCCAAATTGACTCATCCATAATATGTCAAATGCAATTAGTCTAAAAAAAGCTCAAACAGTTATGCAGTTAAAAAGGATGTGCAAAAAAAATTCAAATAAAAATAGTATACCAAAAAATGAGTTCATCTATAATAAAATGTGCAGTAATCCGTGAATAATTCAAAAAATTGCAACAAGAGAAAAGAGATGTGCAAAAGTGTAAAAATGTGCAAAAAATGTGCAAAAAAGTTCATCAATAATGTTCAAATAGAATTGGTATTACAGGAAATAAATGGTGGATTCAAGTGAATGACATGCAAATTGTGATTTTTTTCACAAGTCTATTCTTCTCTTTCAATTCTGGGCAAATCTATTACTACTGCTACTACTACTAGAAAATGAGAATTAACACTCACTAATATGGAATGGCACAAGATGGCTGTTGTGCAGAGAACAATGATACAAATTTAAATGGTAAACATGGACCAACAATGATTCAAGAGACACTTAGGCTGTGTCACGCTCCTGGTGGGGGAGTCTGTCTTGTGCAGGAAGCAACCACTCTTACGGCCCTGGTTCTGGAACCCCTGGTAGAGCAGACAGAGGGTTCCAGAGCACAGGGGGGCACGAGGGCTGGACAGGAGCACTGGTGGTGATGTGATGGGTCCGTCAGTGGCTCGTGCAATCCGTAGAGTAGTGAGGCAGGCAAGCGGTACAGAAGGTGCAGGCTGAAGAGTCGTCGGGTACAGGCAGGGTCGTTAACAGGTGGGCAGCGAGGTACAAAAGGGTCAGGCAGAAGAGTCGTCATGGGCAAGCTGGGGGTCGGTGCAGGCGGAGGTCAATCAAGGTCAGACAAGCCGGATGACAGGAACGGAGATCAGGATACAGGTTGTGCTCAGAAACACACACTAACGCTGTAGAATGGACAGCACTGGCTGCTGGGCGTTGTTAGCTTAAATAGAGCCGTTTGGTGCCGTTTCCGGCGTGTGCATGCACACAGGCGCGTGCATAAGCGCGCAAGTCCATCTCAAAGCACAGGTCTTTCCTAACAGGCTGGCCATACATTATACAATCTTCTTGTACAATTGTCCTTTACCAAAACCATATAATATAAGGTAAAACCTAAACACTTTCAATTTGTAAAAGGCAGGCCTTTTTTACATAGTTGAAAATAAATCTAAAATAAAATGGATAAGAAAATTGTATAATGTATGGCCAGCTAGTGGTTAGTGCTATAAGCAGTGGCAAGGTGAGTCTTCTTTAATTTATTTCAATGGAAAACGACTGATTGGGAAAAGGGGTTAAAAGGCTGTATAGTGTATGTAAGTGTTATTTTTTTATCTGACCCTCATGGAAATGTATCCATTGACCACTTAGGGGTCCACAGACCCCAGGTTGAGAACTCCTGCTATAGAAGATTCAAATGGAGCTACGTAATGTCATTGCACAAACCAGGAAGCAGAAGTAAGCTGTTTTCATATGGTGTTGCCGAAATTGATTCTTAAGGGGCAATCCAGTCATTTTAAAGCAACCTGTTCCAAGTGCACTGGATGCGGGTGCACTTTACTTGTGAGTGTATTCCTATTTATTTTAAAATAAAGAAAATTGTTTAACATATAATATACAATGATGACACTTTATTAATTTGGGCAACAATTGAGAAGTGGAGAAGCCACATTATAGCACCTGGATACCTGGAGTTGGAAGAGTGAGGAGATGTGAGGCTGTTATATCTGATGATATCCACATCTAGTGATACATTTTGTGATATCCATAGAGACCGAAGACCCCTAATTATAGAGCAAGGCACATTATGCCCTATGTATGTATGGGACGGTACCTAAAGGTGAGAAGAGGGTGTGGCTGGTGACGAAGCACAGGTGGTGATAATTGGATATAATTCACACATATGCAAGGTGGAGGATTGATGCACTTTATTATCAATTTTATATACACGTTTGTAAATATTTTATTATATCTGAAGTGAGTGTATAGCTTGTATAACAGTGTACATTTGCTGTCCCCTCAAAATTACTCAACACACAGCCATTACTGTTTAAACCACTGGCAACAAAAGTGAGTACACCTCTAAGTGAAAATATCCAAATTGGGCTCAAAGTGTCAATATTTTGTGTGGCCAACATTATTTTTCAGCACTGCCTTAACGCTCTTGGGCATGGAGTTCACCACAGCTTCACAGGTTGCCACTGGTGTTCTCTTCCACTCCTCCATGATGACATCACGGAGCTGGTGGATGTTAGAGACCTTGCGCTCCTCCACCTTCCATTTAAAGATGCCCCACAGATGCTCAATAGGTTTTAGGTCTAGTGACATGCTTGGCAAGTCCATCATCTTTACTCTCAGCTTCTTTAGCAAGGCAGCGGTTGTCTGGAAGGTGTGTTTGGGGTCGTTATCATGTTGAAATACTGCCCTGCAGCCCAGTCTCCAAAGGGAGAGGATAATGCTCTGCTTCAGTA
>BLSH010481488.1:1126011-1137538 GCA_018402905.1 Glandirana rugosa
TTGAAGGACAAACACCGTGTAATCATATACACTCCCCCTTTGAAAAGTTCTACCCACCACTGGTACCGCCGATAAAACTTCAACCGGTAAAACTTAGGTTGAAAACAAAAAAGTTATCCTTCCCCCAGTACACTGTGTAGTTTGAATAACTCTTAAAGTGAATAATTCCACATAGGTATATTTACCGGGTGGGACATATATATACAATATATATATATGTCATATAACACTATAATTCTTTCCGCTCCACTAGCTACCTCAATACAAAGTGGAGCGTACCCAAGTAAAAGTCACTTGATTTCGTTTTAGACGTGAAACATAACTCCATCGATCACCTCGCCTTTCTTAATATCACAATATACTGTATATATATATAACATATATATACAGGGTGGGCCATTTATATGGATACACCTTAATAAGTGAAATTCTCAATAAGTTTGATGTGTCACATGACCCCCTTCCTATTGAAAAAACAAAAGTTGGATTCAAAATGGCCAACTTCAAAATAGCCGCCATGGTCACCACCCATCTTGAAAAGTTTCCCCCTCACATATACTAATGTGCCACAAACAGGAAGTTAATATCACCAACCATTCCCATTTTATTTAGGTGTATCCATATAAATGGCCCATCCTGTATATTAAAAGCATTGGTGTTGAAACATCATTTTTGCCGTATTTCATGTATAAAATATGCACACAGCTGGGTTTAATAGAGGAAAATGTATTAGAGATATATAAGGTATATTTGTATTTATGATATTGTACTATATATAGTACTGGATGAATTTACGGTGATAACAAGTTGCGCTGAACTCTATTAAGTATAAATGCAAGGTAATGGTACCAATTATAAAATTAAATAGATTTACTATTTATACACAATGCAACCAAAGGGGGTTAAATATAGAATTGGACAAAGATTGTTTTATATCCAATTATTAAATAGGGGCTACATAGAGATGGAATTACATTAATAAGAACAGGAACTATTTGGTTATATGTGTACTGTAATTATACTTATATTTATCTATGTTATTCACATACACTAAATTAAGGATGATGAATTAATGTCTTCAATGATTTTATATTTATGTTTCATAATTTTTTATGTTTTCTATCATTTTTATAGCCTTTTGATTGGTCTATATGTACCTTTTATATATTTTTGCATGCATATGCATCTGCTTGTTCATGTTGCAAATGTAAATTCGTGCAAAATTGTTGCAAAAGTAGATCAGTGCAATATATTTTATTAACCAATGGAGAACTTTGGTTTTATTATTTGTGCGATTGGATCCATTATAGTAACGTGCAGTATGGCTTGGAACTTAATTGACTAAAGGGTTAAGAAAAAGTGTTTAAGGATTTTTCACTATGCCGTTTTTCCCTTGCCATTCTTATTTTTAACTGCTGAGATGAAGAAATAAGGATAGGAGTATAAACGGAGTGTACTTACGGGGGAATTGCTGCATTAATACCCACAAGTGCTTTATGATCTTTCTTAAAAAAAAAAAAAAAGGAGGAACACGGAGGTGACAGTGGATTGCATTACTGCGAACTGCTTCAGCGCTATTTGTTTGTAACTTTACTAAGTTCATGGATTCAGCGTTTTGCTTGTTTTGTTTTGTTTTTTTTTTACAATTTTGGTGTATTATATTATCAGTTAGTCACTTATATATAAGACAAGCACTGGGCATATGGTAGCATACAGCATATCGATTATATATATTTTTATTTTTTTAATGAAGGTACAGATGCTTAAAATGTTTGGGTGAGGGTATAGTGTGGAGTTATCCAGAGTGCTTTAACACTGAGGTTTTGGGAAAATGTCAGAATGGTGACAGTTGGGACAGGCTTGAACACAACATACCTACCATTAGTTTACGCATTATCTACCTACCCCTGCCCCAGCTACAGAAACAGAGGCACGTTATTTATAGGTTTATAGAATATATAATTATTATTATTATTATTTAGCAAACAATGTATAAAAAAAACTTTTCTTCACAGTACCTTTCTTTACTCCTTAAAATGCATAGCACTGCATCTATGTTAAACCTACAAAAGATAATTCAAAAATACATATGATGTTTGCTCTAATGGCAAGCAACCTTAACCAATATGCATGGTGTCCATTTAATTTAGAGAATGGCACTTCCAACAATAGAATTGTTATTTCTTTTCTTGTTATTCCTTTTAGCCTGCAACATAAAGAACGTTTAAGTACTTTCCAATTTACGATTCCTGATCAATGGATTGACTTCCTCTGTTCACTGTAATTCCAGAAGAGACAATGGCATGATGAACAGGGGAAACCTTTCAATAATTGATAGTTTCTTTTTGTGTCCGCCACAGTCATACTCACTAATGTTCTAGTAAGGTTTTTTCTTAAGCTTAAAAGGTAATTGTTAGAATTTTTACCTAGCGAGTAGTTGAGTGGTTTTACAATTTGCATTTGCTGCCAGTCTTGTACATGCAGTAGGCATTATTATTGGTAAGATCGCAGGTCTCTGGCGCTCCCTAGAGGTGGGCCCAATTGCAGCTGTTTGTCCTGCCATGCCTGTAGGCACACCTATGATTTAGAAATCTGAACAACTCTAGCACTAGAAATGATAGAACCGTGTTTAAAGTAGGGTTCTTTAAAATCTGCTGTAAGTAGACAAAATATGATCACTACGCTTTTCCTAAAGATATGTGCTATAAGTATAGATTTGCTAAGTATAGATTTGCCTCTAGCCAGATGGGAATACTGCCAATAAACCGTCTAAGTGGTTTCTATTTCTCTAAATATTATAACTGGAATATCACCGACTACATCAAGCAATCTCAATGTAGGTGAACAGCTTATAAAGGAATACAGTTTTATCTGCCTGACCCAACAACAAAGATAAAAGTATTACATTTCATCCACTGATACCTCAATGGATTGCTAAACTGGAGGAGAGTCATCAGCTCATACAATTTTATTACATTATATTTACCATGTTAAATAATAAATGAAACATTAACAAGAGAAAACTGAGGTACTGCAAAGCCTGAAAATAAACATTTGTTAATGAAATAAAAAGAAATATTTAAATTTGATTGAATGCATGTTTACAGACCTTGCTGTAAAGGAAGATAAATTAGTCACATTGTATTCAAATCATCCTTGGAAATGAGACGTGTTCAGCACATAAGCATATGGACAGATCGAATATTTTTGCTTTCTTGACACATTAAATTAAAGCACTGTATGGCTGCTGTCACAAGCTGGGGAAACCCAACAGTTTATTTCATGGTATAATAGTGTCATCTAGTGGTCAAAGCACAGTTGTATTTATGGTTCACAGAAAGTAAAATGTATTAACGCAGGAATGGCAGATTTATTTAACAAGGCAGCATAAAGAGCCAGGATCAGTAACCCAAAACAGTCAATCAGATTTCACATTTAAAGAGAACTAGTCATAATATGGTTTATTTAAGAATCTTTAAATACAGCCTTACATTATTATAACTGTGCAGGCTTAAATATGAGAAATGTATGATTGCATCTTTATTTGCTAAGGAATGGCAGTATAAGTTATGCCAATTAAAAGTTATTTTTTAGGTGTAGGTTGGGCCTGAGTCAGTCCCTATATGGTTTGGATAGGCCAACAGCAAGATCTCCCTACCATTATTCCAGGCATTGTTCCTATATGACTTTTAAGTGTTCCTAACCACTAGTGTGTGTTCCAGCAACCCCTGTTCCCTTTTAAAATATTTTGAAACAAGTTTGAAATCTAACAGAGTGTGGTACCTCCTTGAAAAAGCTATAGAAGATGTGCAAACCCAGAAACTCAATCACAAAGATATCACTAATATCATAGGTGTGCGCAGCCTATTGCATTAGGGTGTGCACCACTAGAGTTGAGCGGATACCTGGATGTTCTGGTTCATCAGGTTCAGCCGAACTTTGCGGAAAAGTTTGGGTTCGGCACCGACTTGACCCGAACTTGACCCCGAACCCCATTGAAGTCAATGGTGACCCGAACTTTTGGGCACAAAAATGGCTGTAAAAAAGTCCTGGAAAGGGTTAGAGGGCTGCAAAAGGAAGCAAAATGAGGGTAAGAGTAGGACAAGTGCCCTGCAAAAAAATGTGGATAGGGAAATAACTTAAAATCACATAAAAAAAAAGGAGCAGGAGGTGGATGTGGAGTAGGAGGTTGGATAGGCCGTGACCATGGCGGTGTAGGTGGAAGTGGCGGCGGAGGAGGAGAAGGTAGCCAACACTGTTTTAAGTTTGTTTGTTTTTTTTTTCTAATATGGGTAGCCCCCAAAATATTGAGACATATTAAAAAAAACAAGTATATCAATGGCTGTGTGAGACCACTCTAAATGTCTATTCTGCACAAGGTACAGACAAGTCTTTTGGGATCCATGCCTGGTTCATTTTAATAAACATTAGCTTGTCCATGTTGGCTGTGCACAGGTGGCTGCGCTTGTCTATGATAATGCCCCCTGCCGTGTTAAACACACGTTCAGACAATACACTGGCTGCAAGGCAGGCCAGCACCTCCAAGGCATAAAGGGCAAGCTCAGGCCATGTGCCCAATTTGGAGACCCAGAAGTTGAATGGGGCAGACCCATCAGTCAGTACGTGTAGGTGTGTCCACACATACTGTTCCACTATGTTGCTGAAATGCTGCCTCCTTCTAAGACGTTGCCTATCAGCTGGTGGTGCTGTTTGTTGTGGCATGCTGCTGACAAAGCTTTTCCACATTTCAGCCATGCTAACCCTGCCTTCTGAGGTGCTGGCGGTGGCACAGCTGCGTTGGTGACCGCTTCCTCCTCTGCCTTCGCCTTGTGCTTCCACTGAGGCCCATGTGTCATTTGGGAATGCCCCCAGCAGCGCGTCTACCAGCATGCGCTTGTAGTCGCGCATCTTTGGATCATGCTCCAGTGAGGGAATTAAGGAGCCATGTTGTCCTTGTAACGGGGGTCCAGCAGGGTAGCCATCCAGTAATCAGCACAAGTTAAAATGTGGGCAACTCGGCTGTCATTGAGCAGGCACTGCAGCATGTAGTCGCTCATGTGTGCCAGGCTGCCCAGAGGCAAAGACAAGCTGTCCTCTGTGGGAGGTGTATCATCTGTGTCCTCCGTGTCCCCCCAGCCATGCTCCAGTGATGCCCAGGAGCTGTGTTGGGTGCCACCCTGCTGTGAACATGGTTCCTCCTCCTCCTCATCATCCTCGCCCTCCTCATCCTCCAGAACTGTGCCCTGGCTTGAAAATGTTTTACCTGGCCTATGCTGGTGCAGGAGCCCACCCTCCGAGCCACTTGTGAATGACTGGCCTGATAACCGTGGAAATTACCCCTCTTCCTCCTCCTCTTCCTCCTGTACCACATCCTCTTCCATCATCGCCCAAAGTGTTTTTTCAAGGAGACATAGAAGTGGGATAGTAAGGCTGAGAACAGCGTCATCGGCTCTGGCCATGTTGGGGGAGTACTCGAAACACCGCAATACACAGGTACACAGGTCTCGCATGGAGGCCCACTTGTTGGTGGTGAAGTGGTGCTGTTCCGCAGAGCAACTCACCCGTGCTTGCTGCAGCTGAAACTCCGCTATTGCCTGCTGCTGCTCGCACAGTCTCTCCAGCATGTGCAAGGTGGAGTTCCACCTTGAGGGCACATCGTATAGGAGGCGGTGAGCGGGAAGGCCGAAGTTCCGCTGCAGCGCAGACAGACGAGCAGCAGCAGGGTGAGAAAGCCGAAAACCCGCACAGACGGCCCGCACTTTCTGCAGCAGCTCTGACATATCGGGTAGTTATTTAGAAATGTCTGCACCACCAAATTCAGCACATGCGCCAGGCAAGGGATGTGCGTCAAACCGGCTAGGCCCAGAGCTGCTACAAGATTTTGCCCATTATCGCACACCACCAGGCCGGGCTTGGGGCTATGTGGCAAAAACCACTTATCGTCTGTTGTTCAATGCCTGTCCACAGCTGCTGCACAGGGTGGGGTTTTAAAACAGCCTGCTGTCATTTCCCCCTGGATGTGCTGAAGTTGGTGGTGAAGGTGTTACGCTGAGCGGATGAGGAGGTATTAGAGGAGGAGGAAGCGCAGTAGGATGAGGGGGCAACAGGAGGCAAAGAGAAATGCCCTGCAATCCTCGGTGGACATGCGCCAAATGGCTTGCCGCCTCAGGCCCACCTGCCACTACATTTGCCCAGTGTGCAGTGGTTATGTGGACCTTGCCACTGATGGCATTGCTCAGTGCACACTTGATCTCGTCCCCGACTTGTTTGTGCAGGGAAGGGATGGCTCGCCTGGAAACGTAGTGGCGGCTGGGTACCACGTACTGTGGGACATCAAGCACCATCAGGTTTTTAAAACTGTCCGTGTCCACCAGACGGAATGACAGCATTTCAAAGGCCAGGAATTTTGAAATGCTGGCATTTAGGGCAAGGGATCGCGGGTGGGTAGGGGGGTACTTCCTCTTTCTCTCCAGTGTTTGGGAGATGGAGAGTTGTAAGCTTCCATGGGACCGTGTGGAAATGCTTGGGGACGATGGTGGACATGGTGGCGTTGCTGTCACATGGTCTGCTTGCTGGGTGGCAGGTGACACTGGCACTGTAGAGGTGGAGGAAGAGGCCGAGGCAGCAGCAGAAGAGGAAGCAGGAGGAGGCCGAGACCTTTCTTTGATTTTGAGGTGCTTATTCCACTGCAGCTCGTGCTTTGCATGTAGATGCCTGGTCATGCAGGTTGTGCTTAGGTTTAGAACATTTATGCCTCCCTTCAGGCTCGCATTGCACAGCATGCAAACCACTTGTGTCTTGTCATCAGCACATTGTCTGAAGAACTGCCACGGCGGGGAACGCCTTTGAGCTGCCTTTGGTGTGCTAGGTCCCTGGGTGCGGTGGGTAGTAGCAGGCGTACTGTCTAGGGGATGGTCGCTCCGCTTTTGCAACCTGCTTCCTCTTTTGCTGTGCTGGTGCCTCTGTGTGACCACCACCTCTTCCTCCAAACTGCACACGTCACTCGCATAACCTTCATTCCATGTGGGGTCTAGGACCTCATCATCCTCCTCCACATCATCTTCCACCCACCCTTCACCACTGCCCTCCTTGTCAGTCTGCACACTGTGGAAAGCCACAGCAGTTGGCACCTGTGTTTCGTCATCATCAGAGACGTGCTGTGGTGGTGTTTCCATGTCCTCATCCTGCAACAGAAGTGGTTGGGCATCAGTGCACTCAATGTCTTGCACTTCTGGGGCAGGGCTATGTGGATGGCCCATGGAAAGCACACCAGGAGAGTCATCAAAAAGCATAAGAGACTGCTGCATGACTTGGGGCTCAGACTGCTTGGCTGATTTACAAGGGGCTGCGGTGAAAGACAGATGGCCATGGGGTTCAGGTGCCAACTCTGAGCTTTCATCAAGGAACTGGGTGGGAGACAATGTGAAGGAACTGGAGGCATTGTCAGCCACCCATCTACTATCGCCTGTACTTGTTCTGGCCTCACCATTCGTTGAGCGGCATTCGGGCCTGCCATATAACTTTGAAGGTTCTGTTGGCTACTTGCACCTGAGGAAGGTGTTTCACTTTTGCGTGTAGCTGGCACAAATCGACCACGTCCTCTCCTTGCAACAGGAACTTCACCAACACCACCAACACCAGCAGCACCACGACCATGTCCCTTATTTGACGCTCTCCTCATTCTGGATGCAAATGTACTATGTAGCACTATTTATTAATACAAAAAAAAAGAAGAAGAAATTATTCTTTTTTTTTAAAACAACAACGTAGACGCACGTTTTATTTTTGTGCAAGAAATGCACCGCTCACACCAGCAGCAGGAACCTCTCCCTACAGCAGTATGAGATGATTTTAGAACAATAATCTGTCCCTCACAGGAGCAGCAGGAATCTCTCCCTATAGCAGTATGATATGATTTTAGAACAATAATCTGTCCCTCACACCAGCCGCAGGAACATCTCCCTATAGCACTATGAGATGATTTTAGAACAATAATCTGTCCCTCATAGGAGCAGCAGGAGCCTCTCCCTATAGCAGTATGATATGATTTTAGAACAATAATCTGTCCCTCACAGCAGCAGCAGGAACCTCTCCCTATAGCACTATGAGATTATTTTAGAACAATAATCTGTCCCTCACAGGAGCAGCAGGAACCTCTCCCTATAGCAGTATGATATGATTTTAGAACAATAATCTGCCCCTCACAGGAGCAGAAGGAACCTCTCCCTATAGCAGTATGATATGTTTTTAGATCAATAATCTGCCCCTCACAGGAGCAGAAGGAACCTCTCCTTATAGCAGTATGAGATGATTTTAGACCAATAATCTGTCCCTCACAGGAGCAGAAGGAACCTCTCCCTATAGCAGTATGAGATGATTTTAGATCAATAATCTGCCCCTCACAGGAGCAGCAGGAACCTCTCCCTATAGCAGTATGAGATGATTTTAGAACAATAATCTGTCCCTCACAGGAGCAGCAGAAACCTCTCCCTATAGCAGTATGAGATGATTTTAGAACAATAATCTGTCCCTCACAGGAGCAGCAGGAACCTCTCCCTATAGCAGTATGATATGATTTTAGAACAGTAATCTGTCCCTCACACCAGCAGCAGGAACCTCTCCTTATAGCAGTATGATATGATTTTATAACAATAATCTGTCCCTCACAGGAGCAGCAGGAACCTCTCCCTATAGCAGTATAATATGATTTTAGAACAATAATCTGTCCCTCACAGCAGCAGCAGGAATGTCTCCCTATAGCACTATGAGATGATTTTAGAACAATAATCTGTTGCTCACAGGAGCAGCAGGAACCTCACCCTATAGCAGTATGATATGATTTTAGAACAATAATCTGTCCCTCACACCAGCAGCAGGAACCTCTCCCTATAGCACTATGAGATGATTTTAGAACAATAATCTGTCCCTCACAGGAGCAGCAGGAACCTCTCCCTATAGCGCTATGAGATGATTTTAGAACAATAATCTGTCCCTCACACCAGCAGCAGGAACCTCTCCCTATAGCACTATGAGATGAATTTAGAACATTAATCTGTCCCTCACAGCAGCAGCAGGAACCTCTCCCTCTAGCACTATGATATGATTTTAGAACAATAATCTGTCCCTCACAGCAGCAGCAGGAACCTCTCCCTATAGCACTATGATATGATTTTAGAACAATAATCTGTCCCTCACACCAGCAGCAGGAACCTCTCCCTATAGCACTATGAGATGAATTTAGAACAATAATCTGTCCCTCACAGCAGCAGCAGGGACCTCTCTCTCTAGCACTATGATATGATTTTAGAACAATAATCTGTCCCTCACAGCAGCAGCAGGAACCTCTCCCTATAGCACTATGATATGATTTTAGAACAATAATCTGTCCCTCACAGGAGCAGAAGGAACCTCTCCCTATAGCACTATGAGATGATTTTAGAACAATAATCTGTCCCTCACAGGAGCAGCAGGAACCTCTCCCTATAGCACTATGAGATGATTTTAGAACAATAATCTGTCCCTCACACCAGCAGCAGGAACCTCTCCCTATAGCACTATGAGATGATTTTAGAACAATAATCTGTCCCTCACAGCAGCAGCAGGAACCTCTCCCTATATCACTATGAGATGATTTTAGAACAATAATCTGTCCCTCACAGCACCTGTAAACTGTACCTACTCCAGTATCAGATGGTTTTAGAATGCTAACCTTTCCCCTCACAGCACCACCAGGAACCCGTCTGTAATGCAGGATGAGATGATATTAGATCGGTAATCTATCCCTCACAGCACTAGTAAACTGTATTTAGTCCAGTATCAGATGGTTTTAAAATGCTAATCTTTCGCCTCACAGCACTGCTAGGAACCTGTCTGTAATGCAGGATGAGATCATATTAGATCGGTAATCTATCCCTCACAGCGGCGGTAGCATGCTCTCCCTACACTATCCTGAGACGATGTGACATGCAGCACTACGTGACTCCAGCTCATATAGAGGCTGGGTCACATAATGCAATAGCCAATCACAGCCATGCCATTAGTAGGCATGGCTGTGATGGCTTCTAAGGGAAAACGAGTGAAACGCTTGTTGATTGGCTGCCCTGCAGCTATAGAAAAGGTACGAAAAATACCCGAACCCGAACTCTGACTTTTTTTCAAATGTCCGGGTTCGGGGCACGGACACCCCAAAGTCCGGTACAAACCCGAACTTTACAGTCCGGATTCGCTCAACTCTATGCACCACAAAGCGCAAACAAACATCAGTGTCTGTGTGTATATATGTCAGAAGGGCAGAGGATGGTGTCAGTAGGGCAGAGATAGGTGTCAGCAGTTTATTTTTTTTTTATTTTTTTTTTTACAATTTCATTTTTTTATTATTTTTTACAATGGTATATATATATATAAATATATATATATATATATATATATATATATTATTTTTTTTTTACAAAGCCCCCCTGCTGGGGGGCTTTTGTGAAATATCAGGGGTCGAAACAGAGACAGAGAAATAGACTGAGGACAGAGATTTCCCAGTCCCTTTCTCTGCAGCCAGGCAGCAGGGGGAATCTGCACAGTACTGGGTGATTAGGGTGTGCCCAGGCACACCCTCCACCCTATGTGCACACGCCTATGACTAATATCAGTTCTTGGTGAAGTACATAAGTGCAGCACTGTCATCTATCAATTTACAGTCGAAGGGGGCAAAAGATTGGATTACTTCAGCGAAATAACATGTTTGGGTTTTGTAAAGCCAAACAAAATTCACAAAGAAGTGAACAACAGTTATAAGAAACCGTCAAGATGTCCAATATCTGTTCTTGGCGGAGTGCATAATAAGTGCATCACCATCATCATTCAACTGCAAGTTGAAGGGGGCAAAAGATTGAATTACTTCAAAATAGTTCTAAAACATGATTGGGGGCTGTAAAAACTAGGGACAGAAATAGAGACAGAGAAATATAATACAAGCCAAACCACTCTATAGTTTAGTAGTTAATTCAAGTGTTCTCATAGTTGAAGTCATAAATGATTGGATCAGAGAGTGGAAAGAGAGAGGAAAGCTGCTTAATCAGTTGTGCTGGTTCACGTGGCGCTCAGGTGTTGGAGTTGCAGAGAACAATGGGATCTGGCGAGGACCTGTCTAGTGAATAAGGATCAAAAAAATGGAGGTCTATGGTAAAAGGTCCATATCACAGAACAGTAAGAAGGCGCCTCAATAAAAGTGAGACTATTCAGAGATTAGACAGTAATACAAGACTGTTTCAGAGGTCATGGGGCCTAAAGTTTGATAGTCCAAAATGACCGCTATGGCGGCATCCTTTTTCAGAGATAGCTTCTGTGAAAGGACTGAAAACCCTAACTCATATAGGTACTGCTATAAGCAATTTACAATATGAACTATATTGGGCATTGGGCTGTGTAGGAATTACAACAGTTTGTATATGCGCCTCCCACTTTTTAAGGGACCAAAAGTAATGGGACAGATTAACAATCATAAATCAAACTTTCACTTTTTAATACTTGGTTG
>BLSH010481489.1:9024-23666 GCA_018402905.1 Glandirana rugosa
AACGGTGCTAAACGCAAAAATTTAGACGGATCGTTTTTTTTAAAAAACTTTTTTTACGTTTTGCGTTTAGTACCGTTTTAGCGTCATTTTAACACCATTTTGTGTCATTTTCGGCACCTTTCGTGTCGTTTTTCGTGACGTTTTTACGACTTTTCGTTTTACGTATCTACACTTAGCTCGGATTATGATTTAGACTTTAGGGAAAGGGCAAGGGAATGTCACAATCTTAATCGTTATTTGTTAGAATTTATGTTATATGTCGGTCCAGGTATTTGTAACCCTGTAGATGAGTTAAGATCACAACTCGCTTGGGCCTGACATTGCAAGCCCAGGCATGGCTTGAACCGAACCCGAACGATTTTTGAAATGTCCGGGTCCGGGTCCGTGCCACGGACACCCTAAAGTTCGGTACGGACCCGAACGTTACAGTCCGGGTTCGCTCAACACTAGAATTGAGTAGATGTCCCAATGTTTATGGACCTGGCTGTATATTGTATTTAAGATTGTTTATTGCTAATTCTAACACTGTAAGGGAACGGGAAAGGGATTTCAGATTTAGTATTAGGCTCGATTCACATCTATGCATTTTGCTTTTCAGCATTTTTGCAGTGCTTTTTGCTGTGCTTTCCACGGCTTTTACTGTGTTTTACCACAATTTTACTGCGATTTTGCCATGATTTGCGTTTTGCATTTTTTTCAAAAAATTTTTTTTGCTAGGCAGATTTAAAAACGCAAATCGTGGCAAAATTGTGGCAAAATGGTGGTAAAAACACAGCATTTTTCTTGCATGCCCATTGAAGTCTATTACATGCAAAACGCTGCATTTTGCGGGAAAAAAAGTCCCTGACCCTTTCCAAAAATTCAGAGGCACAATAATGCATTAATGGGATCATGTTCCATAGGAACCCATGTTTAAAAAATTCCCTGCATTTTTGCAAAATGCATTAAAAAACACATTAGTGTGCATAGAGCCTAGTCAGTAAGTAAATCACTCAAAAAATAAGTAAATGGGTTACATTTCTGACATTCTTCTTAGGACTAGCTGTCTGTCTCTTGAGTTTCCAGTTTGAATCTAGGCATGGACAGGCTAAGGCCGCATCCCTCAGACCACTAGTGTGTCCACTTTATTATTTTAGGGCTTGAGGATAACCAGATTCAACTTCAAAACAGAAATCTGACCCTTAAGCTGCTTGAAAGGTAACACAAACATAGGGTGGCACAGATGTTTCATTGGACCAGAGCTGGGGGAAGCAAAAGGAAAACCAGGACCGTGAAATGAGGAATACTTTATCATAGAGCCACTCTACCCCACTATTTATAAAACCACCTAAAATTTTGTGGTTTCTAAAGATCTTTAACAATGAACATGCAGAGACCTTCATGAAAGGATAGGCCATTGGTAGGCTACTAAGAGTATAAACTGGGCAAAGGAGTGGATACATTGCTTAAACCTTCATCTGTTAGTGGACCCTATCTTAATGTCTATGCATACAATTACACAGTCCATTAGAGCATCAGATATACCTGCTCTGTGATAGGAAGTGGTACATCCTACAGGATGTAGGAATCTAGTGCCCCGCAGAGGCAGCAACATGGACCCTGCATAATTGTGAATAAGAAGACAGTTGGTGCCAAATAGTAAAGAACTGAATGCAGAAGAAATGAGCAGGTTTCTAGGACAATGCATATGATGGTCTTTGACTCAAGAGCAAACAGTTATAGAGAGTAACTTCTTTGGAGTCCTTAAAGTGAAGTTCTGGACAAAATATAGCTATGAAGCTACCGTTTTTATATAATTTATGTTGCTTCTGCTTTCCACAAGAAGTTCCCAGGAGCACTGAAATTGAAGTTACTCTGTAATGAAAATAATGGTCAGCATTCCCATGTTTCCCTATTCATTAGTGGGGCCACTCATCACAGCAATGGGACAACATTGAGGCGTGAGAGGTGGGAGGCAGCAGGCCAAAGCTTATGAATATGGGAGGTGGTGGATATTTACTGGTTAGTTATTCTGTCACATCACCACGCACGCAGGCAGTGTTCCGCAGCGGGGCTTGGAGATGTATATTTTGCTTGTCATATTGCTTGCTGTGTAAGTGCAATGTCTTCTTCTTATTATTATTTTTTTTAAATGTACTGCACTATGAAGCTTCTTCTGTGTCTTATCTATTGATAGCTTTTGGCTGAGAGCGGTGTGTAAAAAGGAGTGCTTGGTCCTGGATATCCTGGTGGTGGTAAAGACTCTGGAGCCAGACAGTGGATTGCCTGCCTTGTAGCAGCTCAAGTGCATTAGATCTCCTTTGTTGAGATCTTCATGGCTGGTAAGAGGCTTTGCATGGGAATTGCACCCATTGGTTAGTTGCAGCACCTTTTTCTGGCAGACTGTCAGGGCTGGGCTCAGCCCACCCTTTTTAGAGCTCAGGTTGCTCAGCTGTTCATGGTTCCTGACAGTAGATGAAGGCCATGAATTCAGAAGATGCAGGCAATCCACCTAGTGGTAATATTTTTTCCAGGTTGAATAAGCAGGATCACCATATGGATCAGTTTGCCATAGCGTTACAGATGCTCCTTATTCACATTGCTCACCTGGATCCTCCCAGTGTGGCTGTTCCGGTACAAAGTACAAACAGATAAATCAGTGCTACTAACCATACAACACATAAATAGTAGAGCTCCCGGGTGCTCGATCCACAGTCCCTGGCTGAGTAGAGTAAGGTGGGAAAGATGATCCGCACTCCGGTTGTTGCTCTTTAAAAAAAAAATCTTCATTTTATTGAAAAGCCACAGTGTACAAACGCAGATAAAATCAGTTGACGCATTTCAGCCTATAAGGCCTTAGTCATAACCACATTGCAGACATAAAACTTTGAAATAAATAGTAGCTCTAAAGATCACAGGCTCCACCCATTAATTGTCTTGATTGACCGCAGGTAATTCTCAAAAAAAAGAATCAGCTGCAATACATAGTGAGTGGTCTATGTGTATGCCAATAGATTTCACACGCCTTGTGGTGTTAATATGCACATGTATGTACACACATATATATGGGCGATCTTTCCTCATTTTGCTTCAGAGAAATAGAAAGGTTGTCTAACTCGCACAGTGGAGGTGATAGGGAGAGAAGGCTACTGGGGAGAGAAGCATGGTGGATTTTTAGATTATAAACTAGATTGTTTCAGGGGTTTAAACTGAGGTGGGACCTGGATTTGCGTCTACATTAAAATGCCTCTCCCCAGTGCCTTTTCTCTCTTCTGGGTCTTTTTCACATACCTGGATTGTTATTGCCATTTTTCTTATTTAATGTTTGTTTTTTTAATTTTATGGTGTTTTTTCTTATGCATATGTATATATATGTATATGTGTATGAATATATGCGTGTGTGTGTGTGTGTGTATATATGTGTGTGCATACATGTGCATATTATCAGCACAAGGTGTGTGAAAATTTGTGGCATACACATGGACCACCCAGTATTTATTGCAGTTGATTCTGTTTTTTTGATAATTGCCTGTGCTCAATCAAGACAATTAATCAGTGGAGCCTGTGATCTTTAGAGCTACTATTTATTTCAAAGTTTTATGTCTGTAATGTGGTTATGACTAAGGCCTTATAGGCTGAAAAGCGTCAACTGATTTTATCTGTGGCTTTTCAATAAACTGAAGATTCTTTAAGAGCAACAACCGGAGTGCAGATCATCTTTTCTACGCTGTTCCGGTACAACCTGTGTTGCAGGCCAATCCTGCTGCTGCTCCAGTACCTGTGCAGGTATCCGCCTAAAATATTACCTCTGTAAGAGGTATGTCTGCTTGCCCAGTGATTTGGGGGCAATCCAGGTCAATGCAGAGGGTTTCTCAACCAGGTTGGGATATACTTTGAGATGCTGCCCCAGGCGTTCCCCACAGACAGAAGCAAAGTAGGCTTCATTATTTCTTTGCTTTCTGATAAAGCCTTGGCCTGGACAAACCCTCTATGGGAGATGCAAAGACCCATTGTCTTGAGTTACCCTGAGTTTGTGGCTTCCTTTAAAAGGGTATTTGACATTCCCGCAAGCCCCACCTCTGCTGCCAAGAGCCTCACACAGCAAGCCTGTCCATCAAACAGAGTACAAGAACTGTTACCGATTACGCCATTGAATTCTGTACTCTAGCAGCAGAGGTCGCTTGAGGTCAATGAGATAGCAGTCCAAAACATACCTACAGATCTGGAGAAGTTGATCACGTTTGCCATTCTCATTGACTTAAGAGACAGACCTTCCTTTAAGGAGTGCTCTCTGGCAGAGGAGTACCGCAAATTTGGCGATGTCTTTGACAAAGATCAAGCCGGTAGTTTGCCTCCACAAAGGGCTTATGATTGCGCAATTGACCTTCAACCTGGTGCCATGCTCCCTGGCCTGGTTTACCCTTTATCTGTCATCATCAGCAAATCCTCATCTCCTGCTGGTGCTGGGTTCTTCTTTGTGAAAAGGAAGAATAGTGAACTGAGACCTTGTATCAATTATAGGGGTCTAAATCGCATCACGATTAAAAATGCTTACCCAATTCCATTGATTACGGAATTATTTGACCACCTCAAGGGAGCAACGGTTTTCACGAAGCTTGATCTGAGAGGGGCATAAAATCTTATGAGTATCAAGGAGGGCGATGAGTGGAAAACTGCATTTAATACCAGGACAGGCCATTATGAATACCTCATAATGCAGTTTGGTGTTTGCAACACTCCTGCAGTTTTTCAGGAATTCATCAAAGATGTCCTCCGAGATATGTTGCAGCAATGTGTGGTGGTTTATCTTGAAAGTATTCTCATATATTCTAAATCCCTAGAGCCACCACACAGATGTCTCCCGTGTGCTACAGAGGCTGAGAGATAATAACCTGTATTGCAAGTTGAAAAAGTCCGAGTTCCATCGTGAACAGGTTCAATTTCTGGGTTATGTCATTTCCACTGCTGGTTTTTCGATGGGCTCAGAGAAACTATCTGCAGTTCTACACTGGCCTCAACCAGTAGGTCTATGTCCGCTACAAAGTTTTATTGGCTTTGCCAATTATTATCGGAAATGTATTTGCAGAAAGGAGGATAACACACAGAATTGGTCTCCAGATTCCATTAAAGCCTTTGAGTCTCTCAAGGTTGCCTTTGTTTCAGCTCCCGTGTTGGCACATTCTGATTCTACTTTACCCTTCATTCTTGAGATTGATGCATCGGAGACTGGAGTTGGTGCCCTTCTGTCTTAACATCCTACCACTGAGAGCGCTATGCATCCTTGTGGCTACTTTTCCAAGAAATTGTCTCCTGTGGAATGCAATTACGAGATTGGGGACAGAGAGTTGCTAGCGATCATTTTAGCTCTTAAGGAATGGAGGCATCTCCTCGAAGGTACCACTGTGCCGGTCTCAGGGCCGGCCCTACCATGGGTCCCACTGGGTCCACTGGACCCAGGCAGAACTTTGAGAGGGGCGGCAAATTGACACCCAAGATTTTTTTTTCCACCAGTTTTGTGTACTGGGACTGGGCCGGGGGGCAACGTGAGAACTGCCTGTCCATATATTACCCTAGCCTGGCTATATACTACCCTAGCCTATCCATATACTACCCTAGCCTTTCTATATACTACCCTAGCCTGTCCATTTACTACCCTAGCCTGTCTGTATACTACCCTAGCCTATCCATATACTACTCTAGCCTGCCCATATACTATCCTAGCCTGTCCATTTACTACCCTAGCCTGTCCATATACTACCCTAGCATGCCCATATACTAGTCTAGCCTGTCTATATACTACCCTAGCTTGTCCCTATACTGCCCTAGCCCGTCCCTATACTGCCCTAGTCCCCCCTATACTGCCCTACCCCGCCCCTTGGAATTGAACCTAACAGTATGTCAAATAATTTTGCATATAGAAAAGGTGCTGTTGCATGTAAATCTGACCATTTATCCTGATAAATGTAATTTTAGTTTTAATTATCATGATATAAAATAATGGATGTGGGGGACTTTTGTTGGCATAATCTTTTTTTGGGGGGGGATTCTTACATTCTTGTCTGAGACAAAACACTTCCTCCCAGAAGGCAGCGATGGGCTCTTTTTCTGTCAAGCTTCAATTACATAGTTTCATTCTTACCCGGTACTAAGAATGGAAGGGCTGATGCATTGTCGCCAGTTTTCCTCTGCTTCCAAGATGGAGTCACTCCCTGTGATACCTCCCGACCGTATTCTGGCTATTGTTCGTACCAGTCTCACTTCACATTTGGGTGACAGAATTCTTACCGCTTACCATTCTCCTCCCAAGAAACATTGTGACCACTGTTTTGTCCCTGAAATTTTCTGCACTGCTTTGCTCCAGACTTACCATTCTCCCAAGGCTGCTGGCCACCCAGGGAATAATCAACTCATTTGGGCTATTTCTCAACAATTCTGGTGGCCTAGTATCTGCGCTGATGTAGCTGCCTTCAAGCTGCTTGTTCCGCGTGTGCTCAGAGTAAGACATCATGACACCTTCCAGTCGGCCTCCTACAACCCAATGGAGAGAGGCCTTGGACCCACCTGTATATGGATTTTATTGTGGAGTTACCCAACTCCCAGGGCAACACAGTTATCCTTATGGTGGTTGACCAGTTCTCAAAAATGTCACATTGTATTCCACTTAAGAAGTTGCTCACATCCAAAGAACTGGCATCCATTTTTGCTTGGGAGATCTTTTGCTTACATGGGCTAATCAAGGTTATCATCTCAGACAGGGGTAGCCAGTTTGTCTCCAGGTTTTGGCAAGCCTTTTGTGCACAGTTGGGAATTCAGCTTTCCTTCTCTTCTGTGTATCACCCGCAGTCCAGCAGCAGTTTTTACGTTGCTATATTTCTGACCACCATAACAACTGGTCAAACCTCCTACCTTGGCTTATGCATTAGACCTTCCTTCTAATATGCGAATTTCAAATGTATTCCATGTCTCCTTATTAAAACCTTTGTTATGCAAACGCTTCACCACATCCTCGCCCGGTTCAGGTTGAGAACCATGAAGAGTATGAAATACAATCACTGATTGACTCCCATAGGTTCCGTGGGCACATACAGTACCAGGTTCATTGGAAAGGGTACAGTCTGGAGGAAACCTCTTGGGTTTCATCCTCAGACGTACATACTCCTGTCCTCCTCCATGCTTTTCATAAACCTTTTTCTCTCAAACCTGGTGGCCCTCTGAGGGTGAGGGGTTGTTGAGGAGGGGATACTGTCAGGGCTGGGCTCAGCCCTCCCTTCTCAGAGCTCAAGTTGCTCAGCTGTCAGTTAATTGCCAGTACTCATCATTCCACAGTGATTCACCTGGTGATCATTTCCTGTTCGTCAGCCAGCCCCTCCTGGCTATTTAAACTACCTGGTTCAGTTCTCCTGTGCCTTCACCTTCATAAACATATTTAGAGAATCTCTGCTGTGTTCCTGTTGAAGATTTGCCTGGCTGACGTCCCTTCTGGTTCCTGATCCTGTCTGCTGCCAAGGACCACACTGATCTCTGGCTTCCCAATTTCTTGGCTTAGTCTGATTACCCAATTTGGCTACCAAACCCTGGCTTGTTTTGACTACGTTTACTATTTGAACCATTTTCACCATTTTATTAAAAGGTGTGATTTTTACTGCCTTTTCTGTCTCAGTCTGATTTATGGTTCCCGACACAGACTAAGTGTGAGTTTATTATACCATCTGATATTTACTTAACAGAGCCCCCAAGTGCTCAGTGCTATCAGATGCTTTACAGGTGTAACATACCCTCTTAGGAGCTGCAAGTAAACTGGGATCCCCCACCCTGCACAGCCAGACACACTACATTTTCACAGGCACTCTTCAGACAAAGTCTGTGACTTTGTTTTTTTGTTATTTATTGAGGGTAATAACTTGGATAGTGATGGAAGGTTATGGGATTCCCACTTGACTTCAATAACAACTTCAACAACTCCACTTCTTCCTCCAGCACTCACTTGCTTGCAGAACACACCTGGAACACTCTGAATATCTGGCAGTCACTCAGATTAAAGCAATGGCCCATTACAGGCAGGAACTCGAGGCCCCTTAGTTGTTTAGCAAAATTTCAGTGTCCAGCTTGCATCACTCCTGTGGCTACCGATCCCAACAACACCTCTTCAGGCACTGCCAACCCGCATGGCTGCCCCTTTCACCAGCCCACCCAGCTGACTCTCAGGAGATCTCCCAGATGTGCTGACCTGCTCCTGCTGTCCTCTCTCCTTGCTCCCGTGCCTTCAGGAAGGGGTTTCTCCATGTGTTTTGGTAGGATCTTTCCAGCACCCGAGCCCCAGGCCTCAGGTCACCCCCCCAGACTAGGGGGAACCCTCAACGGCCACTGACAGCCTCATTAGTATTCCATCTCCATCTTTCACCCAACTGCCCCCTCTGGCATGACTCATGCCTATTTATGAAGTGGCCTGCCCCCTGCCAGCCCCTCATGAATATTCTAAGCATCTCCTCATAACCTCCACCCACTATGTCTGGAACATTCTCCAATGTCCCAGAAAACAGGGGAAGGCACCAGAGAGGCTACTAGGATGAGTCAGCCAGCCCGAAACTAAAGTAACCCTGCTCCAGATTACACAGCTTAGACTTAGCCCTGAGCTAACTATGATTTGCCTGTGTCACAATCCTGGTGGTGGAGTCTGGCTTGTGCAGGAAACAACCACTCTTGCGCACCCAATTCAGGGACCCCTGGTAGAGCAGACCAGGATGGTCATACAGGCTGGATCGGCAGCTGGTTGGCGGTGCGGTACAAGGGATCAAGCAAGAGAATGGTCAAGTCCAAGCAAAGTTTGTTAAGGGGCTGGCAGCAGAAGTACAGAAGGATCAGACAATCGGGTGGTCGGGTCAAGCTGGGTCAAACAGGAAACATGAAGCAACACAGGAACTGGAAAACAGAATCAGGGCTGGGGCTCACAGGTACTCAGATGCTGTAGAACGGACAGCACTTGCTGCAAGGCACAGGGGGTTCAAATAGCACAGTTTGGCGCCGTTTCCACATAGGCACCAAAGTCAGCAAAAAGCGCCAATTTTCTCCTAACAGCATGTCCTAACAGCCCTACACTAACAAACCTAAATTAACTCTAGCACTCTTCTAGAGGGTGCTACATAGGAAAGCAGAACCAAAGTGCAAGCACCTGAAAGTACCTGCTATGTCAGGTGCTTGAGGTTTCATTATTTAATTCAAACCAAAAACAAAAAAATGTTTCTGCCAAGAGTGAAGGGTTGCATTTTTCTACTTTTCTATTTCTCTTACTACGAGCAATCATACAATTAGGAAACATGTTGCTTTCACCAGTTCGCCATGGACAAGAGTTACAACATATTTTACACACAGGATGCATTTCTGCCCACAAAAGTTTCACTTTTTGAGTTTTACTGAATATAATTCAGTCATATGAGGTAGGCAATATTGCCCAATAGGCAATATATATATATATATATATATATATATATGTATATATATATATATATATATATATATATACCGTATATACTCGAGTATAAGCCGAGTTTTTCAGCACATTTTTTGTGCTGAAAAAGACCCCCCTCGGCTTATACTCGAGTCAGTGTCTGTGGGTGATCAGTAGATTCACATTAAACAGAGCCCTGCTGCTTCTAAGAGCCGTTCTGTGCTGTGTAACTGTGATTAAACACATTGGAATGCAGAGAATGCTGAGAGAGGTGTCAGATTCTCAGCTTGATGTCGGGAGGTGGGGGAGGTGGGCGGGACAAGCTTGTGAAGAGCTGCAGCTCTCTCTCTGCATTCTTTGCATTCCAATGTGTTTAATCACAGTTACACAGCACAGAACGGCTCTTAGAAGCAGCACAGCTCTGTTTAATGTGAATCTACATTACTCATCCCTTATGTGCTCTGGCTACAGTCTGTGTCCTGGATAAAATCCCTGTGTCCGGGCTACAATACCTGTGTTCTGGCTACAGTCTGTGTCCTGTATAAAATCCCTGTGTCCTGGCTACAATACCTGTGTTCTGGCTACAGTCTGTGTCCTGTATAAAATCCCTGTGTCCTGGCTACAATACCTGTGTTCTGGCTACAGTCTCTGTGTCCTGGCTACAATCCCTGAGTTCTGGCTACAATTCCTGTGTTTTGGCTCCCTGTCCCTGTGTTCTGGCTACAATTCCTGTGTTCTGGTTGCTGCATTTGCCACCCTAGGCTTATACTCGGGTCAATAACTTTTCCCAGTTTTTTGTGGTAAAATTAGGTGCCTCGGCTTATATTCGGGTCGGCTTATACTCTAGTATATACGGTATATATATATATACAATACATTATCCATTCCAGAAGAAGTTAATAGGAAGGCTAACATGACAAGCCACCCTAATTTGGTTAGGGTGCATCAGCTTGTTACTTTTCAGCTCCAGAGATATGAATCCTTCTAAAACTTATCAGTGGCTTTTTAGTATGCCCAGTCATGGTTTTTTTGGATTGAAAGGGGATTGAGCATCATCTACAGTTATCTACTTGATGTTATTATTATTATTATTATACAGGATTTATATAGTGCAGACAGTTTACGCAGCACTTTACAATAGGGCCCTGCTCATGGAGCTTACAATCTGAAAGGAGGGGGAGGTGGTACAAAAGGTAATAGCTGCAGGGGATGATCTGATGAAGGTGACTCAGGTACAGTTCTTAGGTAGAGGAGGGGTTGGCTTCCTTTAATAAGTGAGTTTAATAATACTCTAATAATAATAATACTTCCTGATAAGGAATCATAAGAGTGTCTTCAGGTAAAAAGTCCATTACACTGGAAGTGGTTAATATTGGTACAGATACATATCGATAAGTGGCATATATTGGTTATGACAATAATTAATCCTCCATTTCATATAAGCAGTTAAGATGGGTTTTGAACATGTCCAGACATGTCATTTCTTCTTAGAACATGTCATCTGGTAAACATAGAAAGTAACAGTAGGTAAACTGTTGGGTGATAACGTGTGTTGTTTGTGATGAGAAACCCTATAAAAGGGTGGTCTGAGATCTATCTCATCAGAGCATACTCTGACGGCCATGTATGTGTGTGCTCTCCGTAATTATGTACAGCAATAATTACGTAATAAAGAAATATAATTTGGACCCTCACGTCTGAAGGTTGATTTCTTAGGATTCCTGTAGAAAAGGGAACTAGAGATAAAAATCTCTATTCACAAGGATTTCCTAAAGGCGGACAGGGTAGGAGCTGACCGGACATACTGGGGCAGGGAGTTCCAGAGGATGGGAGAGGCTCTGGAGAAGTCCTGGAGGCAAGCATGGGAGGAGGTGACAAGGGAGCTATAGAGCAGGGGGTCTTGGGAGGAGCAGAGAGGGCGATTTGGGTGATATCTGCAGAAGAGGTTGGTGATGTAGCTGGGGCCGATGTTGTATGGCCTTGTATGTTGTGGTTAGTAATTTGGATTTTATACAATGGAGTAGGGGAAGCCAGTGAAGAGATTGGCAGAGAGGGGCAGCAGTCACAGATCGGTTAGTAAGGTGTATTAGTGTAGAAGCAGCGTTCATAATAAACTGAAGGGGGGATAGCCTGTGTAAAGGTAGGCCAGTGAGGAGAAAGTTGCAGTAGTCAAGGCGGGAAATGACCAAGGAGTGAATAAGTAATATTGTGGTGTCAATAGGAAGGGACAAATTGTGGAAATGTTGCGGATGTTAAGGTGGCAAGATTTAGCCAGCGATTGGATGTGGGGGGCTGAAGGAGAGGTCAGGATTTAGGATTAAAACATTATATAACTAATGCGCAAATCAAAGGGAATAAACAATAATAAGGGGGTAGCAGGAACAATTAACAAGGTCACCAACAAAAACCAGAAATAAATTGTATATAAATTAATGTGGCGGTAACTCAAATCAATAAATAGTTGATGATAACTGTAAATTCAACACCAAAATTTATCGCCAAATTCATTTGTATACAGAATTTAGGATTACACCCAGCACCCTGGCGTGTGTGGAGGGACCAATAGTTGTGCCATTGATATCAATAGTAAAGTCATGGGGAGCGGATCCGGGAGGAGGAAATATTACAAGCTCAGTTTTAGAAAGATTGAGTTTGAGGAAGTGGTGTGACATGCATACTGATGTGTTGCTCAGTGGGTTAAGGAGTTGAGAGATAGATCTGGGTGTTCAGCATAGAGGTGGTATTGGTATCAATGGGAGGTTATCAACTGGCCCAGGGAAGAAGCATAGAGAGAGAGAATAGGAGGGGCCCAAGGATGGAGCCTTGAGATACCCCAACAGAAAGAGGAAGAAGAGCGGAGGTGATGGTGTCGTATGTGACACTGAAAGTGCACTGAGATAGGTAAGAGGAGAACCAGGAAAGAGCACTGAGGCTATGGGAGTGGAGTTTATTGAGGAGGAGTGTGTACATGGTTGCCTAACTATGTGAAGCATGGGAGCGGCAGCATAATTCTACACATATTTTTTTTTTTTTTTTTTGCAGCCCTGTTTCATCTTCTGGCACCTAAACTCTACAGGAGAACTTCAGTTCCAAAATCTGATCGAACACAGCCGATCACATGGGTAAAAGAGCCGCGGCATCGGCTCTTTACCAAGATCGGGGTCATATGACGTTGTACCAGAACGAAAGGGGATCTCGCCCACTGTCATTTTACTATACCGCAGGCGGGAGGAGATTAAATGTAGCTTAAAGGCCAACTATGAAAATACACAAATCCTTTAAATGACATGCATGAGGGATGTTGTAAAGCTGCATGTGAAGACACCTAACAGTAGGAGTTAACCCTTTAAAAGTGACATTAAGAAAACTACCACAGTCAAATGACAGATCCCTGGGCGCCTTCTGTTTATAATCAAACTGGCTCGGAGATCTGTCATGTAACCTCAGTGGCAATACCACTGCTAAATGGAAGATCCCTGGCCAGCTTATGTTGTAAACAAACTGACAAAATTTTAATGGGGGGGTAATAAGCCAATTCTTTTTCTACCAGTCCCTAGTCACACTTTGGCACATGTAGTGCAAGCACAAAGTTTTCCTCCTAAATGTTATTGTTATGGTTAGGATAAACCATACTTCACAAGAAAATCTGCACTGAAGACATCTGTCCAAAAAGTTCCACAAAGGTTTTGTAGTTTGCCATTTTGAAGTGTCGCAGGTTCTTTGTCAAGCATGAAGTACAGTATATGGGTAAATTCCATGCTTGATAAACGACCTGTGATAACTCAAAATATTGCTGTTCTTATGGAGGATTTTTAACTATGTACTGCCTTATGATGGACTGAATAATACATTTTTACCTTGTGAAGTAAAATGTTTGTGGTAGCCCTACAGATGACTATAGGTTAGTGCAGGGGCGGATCTAGAGCCTAGTCTCGGGAGGGGCACTGCCAGAAAATAAGGTCTTTCACGGGCAATTTGTCGGGGCAATGGCTGGTGTTGGCGCTTCAATAATCATGGCACCATGGTTGTTATGGTGTCAGGATGATTGAAGAGCATTATTTCTATTATTACATTGTAATATAAAATGAAATAATTCAACTCACCATAATGCAGAATCAGTGTTAACCCTGAATGTGCCACTTGCCACCTTCACCTGCCACCAGATGCAGCGTGTCACTTGCCTGCCACCAGATGCAGCTTTTCACTTGCCTGCCACCAGATGCAGCTTGTCACTTGCCTGCCACCAGATGCAGCTTGTCACTTGCCTGCCACCAGATGCAGCTTTTCACTTGCCTGCCACCAGATGCAGCTTGTCACTTGCCTGCCACCAGATGCAGCTTGTCACTTGCCACGTTACTTGCCACCAGATGAGGATTGTCACTTGCCACATTGCCTGCCACCAGATGCACCTTATCACTTGCTATGTTACTTGCCACCAGATAAGGATTGTCACTTGCCACGTCACCTGCCACCAGATGCAGCTTGTCACTTGCCACGTCACCTGCCACCAGATGCAGCTTGTCACTTGCCATGTTACTTGCAACCAGATACAGATTGTCACTTGCCACGTCACCTGCCACCAGATGCAGCTTGTCACTTGCCACGTCACCTGCCATCAGATGCAGCTTGTCACTTGCCATGTTACTTGCCACCAGATACGGATTGTCACTTACAACGTCACCTGTCACCAGATGCAGCTTGTCACTTGCCTGCCGCCAGATGCAGCATGTTACTTGCCATGTTACTTGCCACCAGATACGGATTGTCACTTTCCACGTCACCTGTCACTAGATGCAGCTTGTCACTTGCCACATTGCCTGCCACCAGATGCAGCTTGTCACTTGCCACCATTGCCTGCCACCAGATACCCATTGTCACTATCCTGCAGTAACAGTGACTACAGAGAAACAGGCTTCTCTCACCAGCTTTTCAGCACATGTGAGGGCGGGCAGTGAGAGATGATGTAATCCCCCACATTCTCTGTATGGTCCCCGACTTCTCTGGTCACCCCCCCTCTCAGGTCCCCCCACATGTTCTGTATGGTACCCCTGCTTCTCTGGTCACCCCCCCTCAGGTCCCCCCATTTTCTGTATGGTTCCCCGCTTCTATGGTCACCCCCCTCTCAGGTCCCCCCACATGTTCTGTATGGTCCCCCGCTTCTATGGTCACCCTCCTCTCAGGTCCCCCCACATGTTCTTTATGGTCCCCTGCTTCTATG
>BLSH010481489.1:62332-80843 GCA_018402905.1 Glandirana rugosa
GAGACTGACAGAGGACAAGGTACAGGCGTCAGAGACTGGCAGAGGACATGATACAGACGTCAGAGACTGGTAGTCAGAGACTGCAGACGTAGTACAGGAGATGGTCAGAGACTGCAGACACGATCCAGGAGATGGTCAGAGACTGCAGACGTGATACAGGAGACAGTCAGAGACTGCAGACGTGATACAGGAGACAGTCAGAGACTGCGGGTATGATACAGGAGATGGTCAGAAACTGCAGACATGGTACAGGAGACAGTCAGAGACTGCAGACATGGTACAGGAGACGGTCAGAGACTGCGGACATGTTACAGGGTACGGTCAGAGACTGCTGACATGGTACAGGAGATGGTCAGAGACTGCAGACATAGTACAGGAGACGGTCAGAGACTGCGGACATGGAACAGGAGACAGTCAGAGACTGCAGACATAGTATAGGAGACGGTCAGAGACTGCGGACATGGAACAGGAGACAGTCAGAGACTGCATACATAGCACAGGAGACAGTCAGAGACTGCGGGCATGGTACAGGAAAAGGTCAGAGACTGCATACATGGCCCAAGAGACTGTCAGAAACTGCATACATGGCTCAAGAGCATAAGGACCTAGTGGGGAACCCCTAATCTGATTCCAGGGGGGGCAATTGCCCCCCCTTGCCCCTACCTGCGGACGCCCATGTGTACTGACGTCCTTAGTAGGGTAAGTTGCAAGATTGTGAGAAGGACAATTATTACAGAAGGGATACTGATAGAAAGGCAGGTATTTCCTTCATTCAAACTTATAATTCACGGGCTGATCACATAAAACCAACAATAGGATCTGACCAACTCTGTCATGTCATGTGCATTGTCATCTGTGTCCTATTGGAGATATTTCCTTTTACTTCCTGCCATATAGGCAAAACAGGAAGTAGAGGAAATTCCTTTGAAGTGAAGGAATCACTGTTTGTCACCAGAACAATTGTTCTTATTTTCAATATTTCCCCTTTATTGCCATTCTGGTGTCAACCCAACATTTGAAATTTTCTTTTAATACCTCTTTAGGTGTTAACATTAAACATGACAAGTAGAAAGGGTGAATCTCCCTCACGGGGAGAACAGAAAGCAATTAAACCTAACAGGTGTTCTAACCCCTCTCCACTGTGTCCAAAACTAGAAAAACAAAGTCTTACTTGTAGTTATACTTTATACTTCAAGTAAGTTTTACTTACTTTTAGGGGCCAGTTAAGGGTTAGGTGTCCCTGCAGGGTAAGGTTAGGTGTAAGAGAAGTGCTTTAGTGAGGAGGATAAAACGCTGTTCAGCTATGCTTGTCACACTATTTCTCGAAAATTGGAAGCCTCAGAAAAAAACTACTACTAGGCTTTCAGCACTAGGAACAAATACTGTAGCTAGATGGCCAGAAATACAAATCCTTTGTTAAGGGAAACAGTTTGCATGAACCTAGTCCATCTGTGAAATTAGCTGCTTGTGTGGAGTTCAGCTCTGCAATTGCTGATTGCTAATCCAGATATAGATGTCTGACTTTTCTCCATGTTTCCTGATACAGTAGGCCTGTCACTCATAACGTGTTGATGCCAGCATTTATTATAGACAAATAGGATTTTCTAAAGGTGGTCAGCAATGGCAAGAAAGTTTACATTAATAACCCTCAAATAAACATGACCATGTCCTCCCTACTGACCCTGCTCAGCAGATTTTTATACATAAATAAATTTAACATTAATCAATGGAGCATTTATTGGTCAGTAATAACATATATGAATAAATTGAAGAAAATTTTGCAAAGAGAAATGCAAGCTGCCAACACTTTCACTAGACCTATAGTGAAAGCAAAGAATACAGAGATATTAATGTGTGGCGCTAATCAAAAGTGCAACATATCTCAGTGTTAGTGACTTCCAAGAATAACTGAGTAAGGATTAGGAAACTAGATAATTTAAAGTGCAAGGTGACTGAATGGTGAATTATGAACACAATATTAAATATCTCATAATGGAGTATAAAAGCGTATAGGGCACAGTCTTACGTGATGTCCAAAGTGGTCCCTATGGGCTAAATGTTGAAGGGTAACATATAGAAGTAATATACATATGCCACTGGTAAACATAAAATTGGTGGTGTTGATATGTTATGTTTACCAGTGGCATATGTATATTACTTCTATATTTTACCCTTCAACATTTAGCCTATAGGGACCACTTCGGACAACACGTAAGACTGTGCCCTATACACTTTTGTACTCCATTATGAGATATTTAGTATTGTGTTTATAATTCACCATTCAGTCACCTTGCACTTTAAATTACCTAGTTTCCTAATCCTTACTCAGTTATTTTTGGAAGTCACTCACACTGAGATATGTTGCACTTTTGATTAGCACCCCACATTATTATCTCAATAACACATATGAATGCCTTTATAAAGTACAGGTACAATGCTATTATTATTAATATTCAGGATTTATATAGCACCAACAGTATGTGCAGCGCTTTACAACACGAGGGCAGATAGTATAGTTACAATACAATTTAGTACAGGAGGAATCAGTGGGCCCTGCTTGTTAGAACTTACAATCTAAGAGGGAGAGTTAAGTGATATAAAAGACAATAACTGTGGGGGATAAGCTAATGGAGAAAATAAAAGTACAGTTGTTAGGTGGGGAAGGAAAGGCTTCTCTGAAGAGAAGGGTTTTTAGGGATCGTCTAAAAGTGGACAGAGTAGGAGATAGCAGAACAGATTGGGGTAGGGAGTTCAATAGGATGGGAGAGGCTCAGAAAAAGTCCTGGAGGCAAGCATGGGTGGAGGGGACAAAGGAGCTAGAGAGCAGGAGGTCTTGGAGGAACATGGAGAATGATTTGGTTAATATTTTGAGACCAAGTTAGTGATGTAGCTGAGTTGTTGATGGCTTTCTAAGTTGTTGTTAGTATTTTTAATTTAATTTGCTGGGTGAGTTGAAGCCTGCGGAGGGATTGGCAGAGAGTAGTAGCAGACATTGAACGGTTGGTAAGGAGGATGAGTCTGGCAGGAGCATTCATGATGGGCTGAAGGGGGGATAGCCTTTATAAAGGTAATCCAATGAAGAGAGAGTTGCAGTAGTCGAGGTAAGACATGACCAGGGAGTGAATTACAAGCTTAGTGGTGTCATTGGTTAGGAAAGGGCATATTTTGGAGCTGTTGTGTAGGTTGAGGTGGCAAGCTTGGGACAGTGATTGGATAAGGGGCTAAAAGGATAGTTCAGGATAGTCCAGGATAACATCTACCACCTTCGAAGGCGGAGATGGGTTGATAGATGTGTCATTGATCTTGACCACGAAGTTAGGGGAAGAAGCATGTGAGGGAGAAAACATTATGAGCTCAGTTTTGGATAGATAGAGTTTGAGGAAGTGGTGTGACATCCAGACTGATATGTCCGTCAGTCAATTAGTAATATGTGTGGAGACTGATGGAGTGAGCTGAGGGGTAGAGAGATTGATTTGGGTGTCATCAGCATAGAAATGGTATTAAAAGTCATGGGAGGCTATCAACTGATCCAGGGAGGAGGTTTAGATTGAGAATGGGAGAGGTCCAAGAACAGAACCTTGGGGAACCCCAATGGAGAAAGGGAGAGGAGAGGAGGAAGTAAAATTGTAAGTGACAATGAAGGTGCAGTGGGATAGGTAGGATGAGAACCAGCAAAGAGTACAGTCATCCACTCCAACATGAGTGGAGTTTTTTGAGGAAGAGGGGGTGGTCCACTGTGTCAAAGGCAGCAGAGAGGTCCAGAAGTAGTAGTACAGAATAGTGTTAATTGGTTTTAGCCATTAGTAGATTGTTTGAGAGCAATTTATGTGGAGTGTTGAGGGCAAAATTTATACTGAATTGGATCAAGAAGCCTATCCTCTGTGAGATAGTTGCTCAGTCAGTTGTAGGCCAGATGTTCAAGGAGTTTGGAGGAAAAGGGGAGCCAATGAGGGCTTTTTAAATATGGCGGTACACTAGAATCTCAACATTGAATCAGATGTGTATATAAGGGAAATAAGGATACGAATAAGAAAATAAGGCTCTTTCCTTCTGGCTTTACCTGCTATTTGCCTCTTCCTCACAGAAAACCTAACTGTTATGGAGATTATTTGTTATAATTAAACTGATAGATCAAGCCATAGAGGGGCAATAGTTATCACAACTCCCTACTGCACATTACATCCTGCAAACCATATGAAGTGCAAGGGGATGTGTTACCTGGAGTCCTAAGGTTTTATAGATTTGTTTGAACCACTTCAATATTTGTTTTTTGTTTTTTTATTTTAGTTTGCATTGGTAAAAAAAAAGTCTTTCTTTCTTGAGTTAAAGTGTATCTAGCCATTTTGGTTTAGTTTTTACTGCTATCTGGAGCTCCGTTAAGCTCATCGTACACATTACAATCTGATTGTGCAATCATCGTTCTAATTTACCTGAGTTATGTAATATGAAGATATACCTAATTTATGTTTTTAATTTGTATCCAATCAGGCAGTCACTTGCACATAGTTGTTGGTAGATCTAAAGGAGAGTGTACAGTCATATTGTAAAGTGTGTGGTGAACTTTAGAGTGATCTCCCTTCACTTAATGTCATGTAGCAAGGGTTTCAGTAGATAGAAAATGAGGAAAAATCTGCAACAGGGCTTTAGACAACAATAAAAATATGACTTTCCCCTAATCTATATATATGTTATAAAGTCAATAATATATTCTCTGTATATTTTAAATAAATACATGTATAATATGAATAGAACAATAACATGAATTTAATGCCAAATTTGTTCTTTCAGTATTCTTCCAGGAGAGGGCACCAGAGCTCTAACTAGAGACAAATATTTAAATTGTGCACACAGTTCATTACATTACAATTCTTAGAACGTACTCCTATCTGTACATCTCTGCATGAATGAAGTAAACAGAAACTGCAATACAAAAAAATAAGTAATAATGTATTACCAGAAATAATAATAATGATGATAATGTTTTTTTTACTATTAGCATAACTAATAACCAACTGCATCTTAAATGGGGAATGGGTTGGCACGGTTGGAGGTACATAGGAGATGGTGGGTTTTTTTGGTGTAATTCAAGAGAAAGGTAAACCAGGAAGAAGAGAATACATAAGAATTCTAAGGAATTTGGACTGCGTGTGTCCCAAATGTTCACACTGATGGGAAAATGTTATGTTGAGATGTTTTGGTTGCACAATTTGTTGAACTGGTTAATAGTATGGAGTTGTCTATAACCACAACATATCTCCCAACTTTCTGAGGTGGGAACGAGGGACACCTCTTAGCAAAAGTATGTAGGCATAGGGCACACCCCCTGTCGCACGCACTTAAAGGACAATTATAAAAGAAAAATGATTAGTTAAAGTGCTTTTTTATTAATACTATTCCTTTATATTGGCTTTTGACATTTACAAATACAACAATTTAGAAATTGGATGAAAGGTTTAGCACTGGGAAACACTTTTTTAACCACCTAGCCCCAGAAGGATTTACCCCCTTCCTGACCAGAGCGCTCTTCATGATTCGGCACTGCATCACTTTAACTGACAATTGCGCGGTCATGCGACGTTGCACCCAAACAAAATTGACGTCCTTTTTTTCCCACAAATAGAGCTTTCTTTTGGTGGTATTTGATCACCTCTGCATTTTTTTATTTTTGCGCTATAAACAAAGAGCTACAATTTTGAAAAAAAAAAACAATATTTTTTACTTTTTGCTATAATACATATCCAAAAAGAAATATAAAAAAAGCATTCATCAGTTTAGGCCAAAATGTATTCTTCTACATATTTTTGGTAAATAAAATTGCAAAAAGGGTTTATTGATTGGTTTGTGCAAAAGTTATTGTGTCTACAAACTATGAGAATTGAGAGAATTGATTTATGGCGTTTTTTTATTATTTTTTTTTTTTTACTGGTAATGGCGGCGATCTGCAATTTTTATCGGGACTGCATTATTGCGGCGGACAGATCAGACACTTTTGAAAATTTTTTGTGACCATTGACATTTATACAGCGATCAGAGCTAAAAATAACCACGGATTACTGTATAAATGTCATTGGCAGGGAAAGGGTTAACACTAGGGGGGCAATCAAAGGGTTAAATGTGTTCCCTGAGCGTGTTCTAACTGTGTGGGGGCTGGGCTGGCAGGGGCATGACAGATCTCACTGATCCTGATTACAGGGTTCAGTTGATCTCTGTCATGTCCCCGACAGAACAGGAAACCGCCGTGTTTACATCGTCAGTTCCCGATTCTGGCTCTGTAGTAGGAGATCGCGGGTCACCAGGCACATCGAGTCCGCCCGACCCGCTGCATGGGCACGCCCGCCAGTAACTGTGGCTGCAGGAATCGCCATTTATAGTTGGCAATTTGTGCAGCAGAGCCACTTTGCCACAATGATATGGTATGGTTTGTTTTAGATTTAACATGTGATATCATGGGTAATAGGGGGTAAGGGTATATAGCACTGTCTGTTATTAAGGTTTTATTTATAAATAAAGGAGCACCACACTGGAGATTCAAAGTTTAGTTTGCTTTTGAATTTTTTACTAATTACTTACCTCTGGCCGTGGTATGCTGTATGTGGCAGCAGTGAGATAGGCCTTATTCTGTGCTTCCATATACAATATATGCATACCTGTTTTGATCTGGAGTCATTTTTCACTCACATGTGCCCCGGCACTGTGACCACACTGTCACAGACAACTCCTGGTCACAAAACAGTGATTAGGAACCAATAGTATAGGCACTCAATCATATGATGACTGTGACAGCCAATCACAGTGATTTTATTGAAGATGTTGCTGTGTTTATTTACTTTTAACTCTTACTGGGAAAGAGTACTAAGGGGTACTATTGCACCCCAAACTCATTCTCCATTTGGGGGGGGGGACTGGGGGCCCTCTTATTATAAAGAGAGTTACCAAATTCCCAAAGTCCTCCTCCACAACCCCCCTACTGACTTGAGAATGTGAGGATGAGGCGCTTGTCCCCTCAATATAGGAACAAGGTTCTGCACAAGAAAGGGGAGTCTTTGCTGCCCCTTTTCCCCCCTCCAAAGTACCCACTCTGTGTTGAAGGCATGTGGCCTAGTATGATTCTAGAAGGGAGGCACATGCCCACTACCCTCCCTTTCCTGACCACCCAGGCTGCATGCCTGAATAAGAGTCTGGTATGACTTGTAAGAGGAATCCTGTTACTTTTTTCCCATTTAAAAAACAAACTGTGATGTCCCTTTAAAAAAAATGACATAGGGTCCTCCTTAAATATCATACTACACCCTAATCCAGGCATGCAGTCTGGGTGGCCAGGAAATAGGCATATGAGCCCTTTAACATTCATAAGGCACCTTGCAAGAGCCCTTGCCAATATGTTGAGGGGAAAAGGGCCTCATCCCAATATTCTGTCCTCAAAACAGATGTGGGAATGTGTATGGGGTCTTATTAGAATCTGGAAGCCCCCTTTATAATAAGAGGGCCCCAGATAAATGACCACCCATGGGTAAATGAGTACCCCTTTTTAATCATTCCCAGAAAAAGTAAAAAATAATTAAACACACCAACACCTAAGTTAAAGTCCTTTAATTAACGCTTGCCTTTCCAAAGAATGTAAACAATGCCCTCCAGGGATGTAAAATCGTTTAAATAATGATGATCCGATGCTACAATGTCACCCAGCCAGAAAATGACAGACACATGGTTGTTTTTTTGTTTTTTTGCAAACAACAGCTGGCTATTTGCGCAGGCAAACTGGGCAAAAAAGGCAGTTTGTTTGGCAGTTTGCCAAACCGTGAACAGTCTGAGTTTGGGATACACTCATTTTCAACTGGAACCCAAAGCTCATCCCAATTCCTAGTTGTTCTGTTAATTATTATTCTATCATTTCTTCAATTAAAATACAATTGGTTCACGCTCAAGATCAGATTTCAAACACAAGGATGGGGTTAGACATAAACCTTTATAGCTGGCCACTGCTAGCTGTGGCCAAAGCAGGAATTTGTGTAGACGATTGTTAATGCCAGTTCTTGTTTTCTCATTTAGCTTCTTTAATTCTGTTCTGGCAATAGGTCACTCAAGTACTGAACTCTGTTCTGTGGAATAGTAGAGAAAGTCTTCACATTTGCCCTAAACCCAGAAATTGTTTTTGGAGTATGCAACAGGAGAGAGGTAGCAATGTAAAGATGTGATAGGGCACTACATAGAGTGTGTCTGTTAGCTACATTCAAAAAGTCAAAAACATAGTATCTAAATAGAGTCCTTATACAGCTTCAAATAAAGTCCAAAAACGTCCAAATATGTGCTTCCTCTTGATTTTCTGTGTCTCCGAACACACATGTCAGTTTGACAAACCAACTGTGCCCCACTCATGTGCTCCAAACACACTTGACAATATGTGACCTTACTGCAGATTCAGGTCAAAAAGCGATTATGTTATTAGTAACTCCTCTCTAAAAAAGCTTCCCCTGGCACCAGATAATATCTCAGCTCATGCCATATAATATAAAAAAATGTTGCTCATGGTGTTATATCATAAAAACTAATTTTTTAAGTTTTAAAAACAAAGTCAGAACACTTGCATTTGAGAGTGCATGAACTTGTACTTGTATATCATGCATAACAAATACAATGTACGACCGATCCCACTGACTTCAATACCCATATCTGTGAATTATCAGCCGTGTCTCACCTGACAGCTCCGGTCTCAACAGATTGGTAATCGAACCCTGCATCACCTCTCAGTGTATCTAGTGTAAAAGCGTGCTTATGCTTTTTTGACACATTTCATTATGAATGACTTTTCGAGGATCGTTACATTGTTTATGGACACAGCATAATACAAATCTCACAGAGCACATATTTCTAGATATATGGTCACAACCAATCAATATTGCGCTTTTATATAATTCTACATTTACTCAATAGGTTTTACACTCAGTTTAAGAGCAGCATTAATGAGTGTGCATAGAGAATTGATGGTTAACCACCTCCAGTGGCGGCCTGTCCATTAGGGATGCAGGGGGCCCCAATCCATGCGTCCGGCCCCTGAGGCTCTAATTGGCTTCAAAAACTGGTGGGCTGGAGAGGCCCACCCAGTTGTGTGACAATAGCAAATTAATATTCGCTATTGTCTTCCTGATTCTCCTTCTGGCCAATCGGGTCTCAGAACCCACTTCCTGTTCAGCCAGGAGGAGAAGCAATGGCTCCAGCCAGGAGGAGAAGCCCCGGCTCTTCCCTAAGTTGGAGCAAGGAGCAGCAGCCCTACCCCTCATCCTTGATTCTTGTGATCTCTAAAGGTAAGGTCACTGGGGTTGCGGGGGTGCCGGCGGGGCGAGTGAGGGGGGAGGTTTGTTTGCTGCACCCCCAAGACATTAAGCACTAGCCACCACTGACCACCTTCCACCCAGCCTATTGTAATAATGCAGCCGAGTGGGAGCACTGCTATCCTGGGTGGACATCATATGACCCCTCCCACTATGTGCGCGCCATAGGGACCATGCAGCTGCATGATCTGTGACCCGCTGTATCCACCGGACACAGATCATTGTAGTGGCCCTGTGTTCATGGCCCTGGTACCATGTGATTGCTGTGACCAATCACAGCGATTACATGTCAGTTGTAAACAATTGCTTTCATTCATTGTCATTGTGTACTATTGTGATGGTCTCTGTGCCTATTGCGATTTCTTTTACCAGAAAAATACATATTGGCCTAAATTGATGAAAATATTTTTTATTTTTTTTGGATATGTATTATAACAGAAAAGTCATGGGGTCTCCCCAAAATCCATACCAGACCCTTATCTAAGCATGCAGCCTGGCAGGCCAGGAGGGGGGGGGGGCGAGTGAGCCCCCTTACCTTCTGAAACTCACCAGGCCATACCAGACTGGAAGGGCCTTTGTTTTTTTCAGAATTTTTCATCACTGACAGCTGATGAGTCATCGGCTGTTGAGGACGCAGCTGGCCAGCTTCAAGTCCCGCTCCTTATTAGCCTGTTATTCTTCACACAGAAGTCGAATCTGTTGATCATTTTTCAACTGATCTGGATTCAAATTGTTCTGAAAATTTAGAATTCGTTGGAAAACAAATATAAAACAAAAGTAAACAAATTTCCGCTTAATCAAAAATTTGTCCGAACTTATATTCGGACCGAAACAATTTGCACATATCTAATGGGTGGTGAATTTGTTGGCAAACTGTTGGTGCTATATAAATCCTGTATTATAATAATAATAATAATAATATAATAGTAGATCTATGGCCTCATGTGGAAACACTCCACAGATTAGGCTGTAGATCTACATCCTGCAGGCTTTTAAACACAATGAAGGTTATAAACTTTAGTTCCTCCTTTGTCTCCATCCTATTTAACCTTCAATGGGTACTGCCTAATCTTCTCCAACTGACAAGTTGGAAGTTGTTAGGGTCAGGGTCCACTGTAAGTTGATTTAATTGCTTATCTCTCTCCAGTCTCCACTTGCAGATTTTACTTCTTATCTCACTCCACTCTGCACCTGCAAATTCATTTCAATCATTCAAAGAATATAGATAGAAGGTGCATAACTCTGATATCAATGTTTGAAAGGCAAGAGCAGGTGTTCCAATTGCTTCCTTAACAATATTGCACAGTATGATAGAACTGAGACCAATACAATATTCACATCATTTATTATTCAGCTCTAGTGATTATTTTTACTTAAAATGTGACTCTTTGGAGAAGCTGGTAAGTACTTGCAGGCCTTACAGAAAAGGACCACATACTTCATCTGTATGAAAGAGGTTTAAAGGGAACACCTTGGTCAGTGTAAATGATAACAGTAATTCATGTTTTATCCGCTTCCCACCCACTGTATTGTTAAAATATTGCTGGGCGGTGGCTTTTCAATTCCGGGAGGCCATCCAGGGATATCCTCCCACTCGCGCACCTCGTGTGGATACAATGCATTACACAGCTGCTGTGAGTGGCCCAGGTATCATGTAAACGCTGTGACCAATCACAGTAATCACATACTCTCAGTATACTCAGCATACTCTCAGTAACTCACATACTAAAGGAGAGTTGGAATTGTACCAGGCAGGGGCCAGCACAGAGGCGGGTGGAGACATAGAGGTGCAGGTACCAGAAAAGAGTAGTTGGGTGACACTCAGGAAGGGTAGTAGGGAAAGAGTCAGGGAGGCTGATCCTGGGCTGGAACATCCCAATAAGTACGCCTCGTTGTGTGATATTGCAGAAACCAGTCAGGAATCAGCATCACTGGAGCAGAGTGGCGCCCCTAGCTGCCAGGGGAGTCACTTCTCCAGTGAGGGATGAAGCCAGGGGAAAGGAAAGACAGATTGTGGTGGTAGGGGACTCAATTTTTAGAAACACAGAGAGGGCAATCTATTACAAAGACCTGAAGCGCCAAACTGTATGCTGTTTACCGGGAGCTCAGGTTCGGGACATCACGGATCGGGTGGACAGATTACTGGGAGGGGCTGGGGAAGACCCAGCTGTCATGGTGCATGTTGGCACCAATGACAAAGTTAGAGGTAGGTGGAGTGTCCTAAAAAAGATTTTAGGGACCTAGGAGCAAAATTGAGGATTAGGACCTCCAAGGTAGTATTCTCAGAAATACTACCGGTACCTCGAGTCACACCAGAAAGGCAGCGGGAAATTAGGGAAGTTAACTGAAGAGCTGGTGTAGAAAGGAGGGTTTTGGGTTCCTGGAGAACTGGGCTGATTTGTCAATCAGTTACGAGCTCTTTAGAAGGGACAAAAAAACTAGATATTTGGGGGGAACACCCTACCAAATGCATGGTGCTGCTCGTAACGACCAACAAACAAAAAATCTATAAGTTACAGCGCACACATGATACATACTCCTGTCAGGCTATTTAAAAGCATCTAAACGTATATAGCAAAAAATGCAAAAATACGGGGGTTTGGTCACACTGAATGGCCATGAAGTGCTTAAGCCCACTGACTGCTGCAAAGTACCCTGTTTTACCAGTGGGAACATACACTGACCTTAGAGTGAATGCTCATATCTCTTAAACCATGGAAGCTAACACCTCTCTTTATGGGAGACCAGAGGACACATCCCATGGATCAGGTGGACACTGATTGGGGCTAATTAAGGAGGATGGGGTTCAAACCACATTAGCTTCCATGGTTTAAGAGATATGAGCATTCACTCTAAGGTCAGTGTAGGTTCCCACTGGTAAAACGGGGTACTTTGCAGCAGTCAGTGGGCTTAAGCACTTCATGGCCATTCAGTGTGACCAAACCCCCGTATTTTTGCATTTTTTGCTATATACGTTTAGATGCTTTTAAATAGCCTGACAGTGGTATGTATCATGTGTGCGCTGTAACTTATAGATTATTTAGAAGGGACAGACTGCACCTAAATGGGGAAAGTGCAGACCGGCTGGGAATGAGGATGGCTGAAAAGTTAGAGGGGCTTTTAAACTAGGCAACGGGGGGAGGGTCCAGACTTAGAAATAGCCAGAGTGAAACATAGTTCAGGGGGTAGTATTGGGGGCAGTAGTGGTAGGGCAAATAAAGAACCTAAACCCGAGGTAAGTAGTGCAACAAGTCCTATATGCAAACAAGGAATACTCAACAAGGAAACAGTAGGCGTCCGGACAAAACTACGTGGCTTGTTCACTAATGCCAGGAGTCTGGTGGACAAGATGGGAGAACTAGAGCTGCTACTGTACGAAGAGGAATTTGATTTTGTGGGAATTTCAGAGACTTGGTTCAACAGCTCTCATGATTGGCTGGCTACCTTTCAGGGGTATTCCCTATATCGCAGGGATAGGGAGGGCAAAAAAGGGGAAGGGGTATGCCTGTATATAAAAAATGACATACACGTAAATGTGAGGGATGACATTACTAGTGGATCTAGGGAGGAAGTTGAAGCCTTATGGGTAGAGCTACAAAGGGAAGATACCAGGGGGATACTAAGAATCTGAGAATATGCTATAGGCCCCCTAATCAGAGGGAGGAGGGGGAGGCGGACTTCCTATCGCAATTTGGAATAGCGGCAAGGATGAGAAGTGTATTTATAATGGGGGATTTTAATTATCCAGATATAGACTGGGCGGAAGGTACTGCCCACTCAGCTAAGGCTCGCCATTTCCTAAATGTCCTGCAGGACAATTTCATGGGTCAGATGGTAAATGCTCCAACAAGAAAAAAAAAGCATTAATCACTATATATACTCCTTGTTTTGTTGGGATTTTTAAAGGCAATTTAATCTTATAATCATCTTTGAAGGCAATTTTTAAAGGATTTTAGAAGCAATTCAAACTCATAATCATTTAGAAAGTTACAAAAATTTATTTATAAAATTGATTGTAATTGTGATTGTGATAGGGTTATACATAAAAACAAGCAATTGAATTTCCTTGTTGCAAAGATAGAAACCATATTTTCTTGGTTACAAAGATCAATCATATACATATATATAGGAGGTGATATCACCCAGTCAAGATGGCCCTAGGACAATTCGAAGACCATACAATGAAACAGGGTATCTGTTCATAATATTAATTGGATCAGAATGTTCTATCTTAACCACTTAAGGACCGGAAGGATTTCCAGCTTTAGGACCGGAGCCCTTTTTGCGTTTCGGCACTGCGTCGCTTTAACTGAAAATTGCGCGGTCGTGCGACGTTGTACCCAAACGAAATTTGCGTCCTTTTTTTCCCACAAATAGAGCTTTCTTTTGGTGGTATTTGATCCCCTCTGCGTCATTTCTGATCGCCGCTATAAACAAAAGAAGAGCGACAATTTTGTAAAAAAAAAAACAAATTTCTTACTTTTTGCTAAAATACAAATCCAAAAAAATATGTAAAAAAACATTTTTTTTCACTGTTTTTGGCCGATTTATATTCTTCCTCATATTTGCGATAAAAAAAAATCACAATCTGCGTTTATTGATTGGTTTGCGCAAAAGTGGTCGCGTTTACGGATGATGAGAATTCATTTTTGGGGTTTTTATTTTTTTTTATTTTTTACTATTAATGGCGGCGATCTGCGATTTTTAGCGGTACTGCGATATTTCAGTGGACATGTTGGACCATTTTGACACTTTTTTGGGACCATTGGCATTTATACAGCGATCAGTGCTATAAAAATGCACTGATTACTGTGTAAATGCCATTGGCAGTGAAGGGGTTAACCTGCAGGGGGCGCTCTAAGGGTTAAGTATGTTCCCTGGGCGTGTTCTAACTGTGGGGGGACTGCCCTAGCTGGGGAAGGGAAGTGGTCACAGCCTTCGTATACAGGAAGGCTGTGATCACAGCCCTTCCCCCTTCACAGAACGGAGGTCCGTGTTTACTTACACGGACCTCCGTTCTTTCGCTCCGGGGGGGGCATCGCGGCTGGCCGGCGGAAATCGAAGCCGCCGCACCTGCTCCCTGGCCCCCCCGGACACAGTGAGCGGCGCAATCACGCGGCCGCGTCATATGACGGCGATCCGCGTTACAGAGCCACTTTGCCCCCGTCAATTGCCGATTGACGGTCGGCAAGTGGTTAAAATGTTATTCTATATGGTGGTGAAATTTTTGTGATGTGCTCCCGGTGGCGTTCTCTCTGGGGCTAGGCCCACGGGAATTTTATAGGTCCCCCTTATGTCCAGCGCAGGAAGGGCCCCTGTGGTTTGGCGTCCTGCCGCCCTGGGGCTCACTGGACAGCCCAAAATATGGTGAGGTATTGTTCCTCCCCAGCAGGTGGGGCTGTCATACAAATGCGCTGTCGGTTACAAGTCCCGGACCTAGTCTATCCTTCTCCTTCCGGAATATCGGGGGGGAAACGGATATGACGCTGCACGCGGTGACGCACTTCCTGTGACGCCGGGGATGGGAGCCGGCGCCATGTTTCAAATCAGCCGATCGGGTTGAGATGGCAGCAGACTCCCCAGGAGAGTAGACGGAGAGTAGTAGGTGGCTGGAGGAAAGGAGATCTCCCCAGGCGGGGAACCCCATCCAGGGACCGCTGAGAGCTCTCTGTGACATCCCCGTAAACGGGACTTCCCTGTGACATAACTACACTCTGAAGAAATAGTAAGTAAATCAATTAAAAGTTGTAGACAGCCCAGACATTGTATTAGGGCAATTTTTCAAGAAATTCCCCCCCTCTTTTTTGCTATGGTTTCTACTTTAGAACTTCCTGGGGACACACTTTTACACCGGCTGTTGGCATTTTTTGCCTCCCATCCTGACATAGTGGGAGAGGGACCCTCACCGAGGCGTGGGCCTCCCGGGAGTAGAACTATCCAGGAGCACAGTACTATACTACTATGTAAGTTGATCGAAATGTGTGTTATTGGCTGTTAGCATTTTCTATGCAACAATTTACAATTATATATGATGATATTAGCATATACATTGTCTATTTCTACAGAGAATGGTGATATCTGTTCCCTGAAGAAGGAATCTTTACTGTCTTTCCGAAACGCGGGAGATACCCTGTTTCATTGTATGGTCTTCGAATTGTCCTAGGGCCATCTTGACTGGGTGATATCACCTCCTATATATATGTATATGATTGATCTTTGTAACCAAGAAAATATGGTTTCTATCTTTGCAACAAGGAAATTCAATTGCTTGTTTTTATGTATAACCCTATCACAATCACAATTACAATCAATTTTATAAATACATTTTTGTAACTTTCTAAATGATTATGAGTTTGAATTGCTTCTAAAATCCTTTAAAAATTGCCTTCAAAGATGATTATAAGATTAAATTGCCTTTAAAAATCCCAACAAAACAAGGAGTATATATAGTGATCAATACAAGGGATGATGGCAATATACACCCCAGTTTGTGGAGATACTCCTTTATAAAAAAAGCATTAATAGACCTTCTGATTACTAACAACACAGACCTGATCACAGATGTGGAAGTAAGGGGTAATCTAGGAAATAGCGATCACAGGTCAATTTGTTGCAATATAAATTGCGCAAATAGGAAACATAAAGGGAATACAAAGACACTGAATTTTAAGAGAGCCAACTTCCATAAACTACTTGCTGGAAGATGTTAGTTGGGATAAAATTCTAGGAACAATGAACGCGGAGGAAAAATGGAAGAACATACTAAACAAAGGTATTAGCCAGTGTATCTCAATGGGAAATAGATTTAAAAGAACTAATAAAAGACCAGGGTGGCTTAACTCTGATGTAAAAGTACACATAAAAGCAAAGGAGAAGGCCTTCAAAAAATACAAGGCTGAGGGGTCTCTGTCAGCATTCCATCTTTATCAGATATGCAATAAGGAATATAAGCGTGCAATCAGGGCGACTAAGATAGAACATGAAAGACACATAGCTGAGTAGAGTAAAAAGAATCCCAAGAAATAGTAAGAGAGTGAGGTCAGATCATATTGGCCCCATAAAGGATGATGAAGGTAATCTGGTTACAAAAGGATGGAGAAATGGCAAAGGTGTTGAACTCATTTTTCTCCTCAGTATTCACGAAGGAAATGGGGGGCTCAAGTATCCAAAACTACAATGTTGGTCCTCACGACACATCACTGGAAGCACCCTCATGGCTAACTGAGCATAAAATCAGGAATAGACTTGAAAAACTTAACACAAATAAGTTACAGGGACCAGATGGCTTGCACCCGAGGGTCCTTAAGGAGCTCAGTCATGTAATTGCCAGACCATTGTACCTAATCGTTAAGAACAGTTTACTGACTGGTATGATACCAGCTGATTGGAGGAAAGCCTACGTAGCACCAATATATAAAAAAGGACCACAATATATCCCTGGGAACTACAGACCAGTTGGCTTAACATCAATAATTTGCAAGCTCTTGGAGGGAATAATAAGGGATTATATACAAGATTATTGTAATGAAAACGGTATCATTAGCAGTAATCAACACGGTTTCATGAAGAATCGTTCTTGCCAAACCAATCTATTAACCTTCTATGAGGAGGTGAGCTGCCATCTAGATAAAGGAAGGCCTGTAGACGTGGTGTATCTAGATTTTGCAAAAGCATTTGATACAGTTCCCCATAAACGTTTACAGTACAAACCAAGGTCTGTCAACATGAATCAAAGGGCAAGTACCTGGATTGAAAACTGGTTACAGGGGCGAGTCCAGAGGGTGGTGATAAATGGGGAGTACTCGGAATGGTCTGGTGTGGAAAGTGGGGTTCCCCAAAGTTCTGTCCTAGGACCAATCCTTTTCAATTTAATCATAAACGATATGGAGGGTGGGATATATATTTGCGGATGATACCAAGCTAAGCAGGGCAATCATTTCTCCACAGGATGTGGAAACCTTGCAAGAAAATCTGAACAAATTAATGTGGTGGGCAGATAAGTGGGTAATGAGGTTTAACATAGAAAAATGTAAAATAATGCATTTGGGTACCAAGAACATGAACGTAAACTACTCACTAGGGGGAGAACCTCTGGGGGAATCTAGGATAAAAAAGAACCTAGGGGTCCTAGTAGAGAACATGCTCAACAGTGGCATGTAATGCCAAGCTGCTGCAAGCAAAGCTAACAAAATGTTGGCATGCATCAAGAAAGGGATTAACTCCAAGGATAAAGCAATAATTCTCCCACTCTACAAGTCTCTGGTGAGGCCGCACCTGGAGTATGCCATCCAGTTCTGGGCACCAGTCCTCAGAAAGGATGTCCTGGAATTGGAAAGGGTTCAGAGAAGGGCAACAAAGCTAATTAAGGGTTTGGAGGACCTTAGTTATGAGGAAAGATTACAAACACTGAACTTATTCTCTCTGGAGAAGAGACACTTGAGAGGAGATATGATTTCAATGTACAAATACTGTACTGGTGACCTCACAATAGGGACAAAACTATTCCGCGCAAGGGAGCACAAAAAGACACACGGCCATTCAATAAAACTAGAAGAAATGGGGTTTAACCTTAAACTGGTTCTTTACGGTAAGAGCAGTGAGGATGTGGAATTCTCTTCCACAAGCAGTGGTTTCTGCTGGGAGTATAGAAAATTTCAAAAAACTATTAGATGCGCACCTAAGGGACCACAACATTGAGGGAAATACAATGTAATACTGACATAAAAGCACACAGGTAGGTTGGACTTGATGGACTCATGTCTTTTTTCAACCGCACTAACTATGTAACATAATAACTTGTAAACATAACTGTCATAAATGGCTTTCATTCATGACAGTTTGCTTACTATTGTGGTCTCTGATTGATCATAGTGATTACATAATGCAAAGCCATTCACAGTGGCCCTTTACCTTGTGATAGAAGTTGCCAGTCACAGCAATCACAATAGTAAGCAAGCTGTCATGAATGAAAGCCATTCATGACAGTTAAATGATTGTTCTTACAGTGACCATCACTGTAACAAGCAATCACAGTGTAAAAAAGCCAGATCACCTTCCCACAGTATCATTATGGTAATACTGCACTACTCTGGTAACAGTATGTAAAGAAAAATCCCCCCCCCCCCAAAAAAAAAATGTAAAAAAAAAATTGTATATATATAAAAAAATATATATACTGTATA
>BLSH010481489.1:184886-206395 GCA_018402905.1 Glandirana rugosa
TTGAGATCACACGTACCTCGGAATGAGAAAAACATCTATAGGTACACTTTCTTAATCGAAGTTCATTTGTCAAAATAGTCATACAATGAAAAAAGATTTGGAACAAAGATGTATACATGTGTATCGTCGACTAGTGTATATGTCCGAGACGAAGACGATTAGTGGAATCAGATCGTCTGTTCAAAATAGACTTTCGTTTTTTGAAGAAGAGATGACATGAGAACACTTTTGTAGACGTTACGAGGAGTATTCGTCCCTGGTACATTAATAATGGAATCCGTCTACATCAAATCTCGTCGAAAAGAAAGTAAGTATAGTATCTTCTACATCAAAAAAACCTGCTCTAAACTACATCTGCCTAAGGTAATAATTACATGGTCCCTGCTTATGAGGAGCATTGCAGATGTTTTCACAAGAGTACAGTAGAGAAGAAGTTTTTTGCTTTCAGATAAAACTTGTCTGCTAGACTAAGGTGATTAGCAGAAGCAGAGCCTGTATATGTGATCAGCTGCTATGTGTACATATGTAGAAACAAGGTTTAGAAAAAAGTAACATACTGATAAAACTGTTTACTTGAAGCTAATTCTTTCACATGGATATCTACAAAAAGAGTAAGGCTCCATGCACACTAGAGTTTTTTCTAAGCTAAAAAAAGCTGGAAAAATAACTAACATGTCTATACTTACCTGCTCTGTGCAAGCCCAGAGCAGCCCCAATCTTCTTCTTCTGGGGTCCCCCGCTGGCGCTCCAGGCTCCTCCCCTTTAGCGGGTGCCCCCACAGAAAGTTGCTTTCCATGGGGCACCAGTGCGTGCTCGCTTCCGAGTCCCACTGCTACGTCTATTGACACAGACAGCGGGACTCAGCCCCGTACCCTGCTCCCATGCCACAGCTTTTGATTGACAGCAGTGGGAGCCAATGGCTCCCTCTGCTATCAATCTGTCCAATGGGGAGGGTGTAAGCAGCAGGAGCCATTGCTCTCATGCACGTCGCTGGATCGGATTGGCTCAGGTAAGAAAAAGGGGGGTCGGGGGGGAGCTGCAGCACAAAAGGTTTATCACTTTAATGCATAGAATGCATTAAGGAGAAAAACCTTAAGGCTTTAGAACCACTTTAGCAACCAGCTATTCAATGGTTGTTAAGGATGCCGGCGGCCCCGCTCCTTGACGCTAATGCTACTAAACGTAACTTACACAGTGTGCTAAACACTCCTGCCAAAAAACGCTAAAGTATTAGAATTTTCTTTATCCAGCATTTTTAGCAGTTTGTAGCTTCCTAGTGTGCATGAAGCCTAAGGGTCCTTTCACACATGGCATGTCCATTTTCACGGACTCCGCTAGCTCAACAGGGATCATTCCGTTAATCCCCACTGAGCCGGTGGATAACAGATCCATCTCTGCACAGTGAACCTGTCAGAGCCCCGCTGTCCTCTATGGGGGATCGGATGAAAACGGACCCGCCTGTCAGGCTTCATCCAACTCCACCCGATCGGATCAGCCAGACAGATGGAAAATAGGGTTTCCATCCACCTAGATTTAGCGGACCGGATCGGATAGCGGCGGATGTCAGCGGACATGTCACTGCTGACATCTGTCCATCCATAGAGATGAATGGAACATCCGATCAGGTCCGCCTGAAAAACGGACAGGTGGACCTGATCAGACAGCATGTGTGAAAGGGGCCTAAAAGACGTGTTACAAAAACAGGCCGGTAAGACAATTTATTTTTTTGCTTTCCAGCTTTAGCCCTGTAAACCAGGGATCTTCAACCTATGACCAGCAGGCCAAACCTGGCCCACTGCAACAGTTTATCCAGCCCTCTGGTGTAAGGGGGGGGGGGGCTCAGATGCAGATTCTCATGTAAGGTGGAGTCTGATTTAAAGGGGTCTCCAATGTAGGTTGGCTTTGATGGGCTCAAGTTTATTCGGGATTTCTTTGCTTTGTTTTACTGAAATTAATTGTTTTTCTGCTATTCTAAATCATATCATTCTGATTACAAAAAAATAACTCCAAGTAAAATTATTTATTAATTTATATTCAATGTGTTCATTTATAAAACAGATTTTTTAGCCACTAAATAACTAGCTTCCATCATCCTAATACCAGTAGTCAACATGGAAACTGGGGGCCGCTCCCTCTGTGCCAGCAGTAGAGAGAATGGATTATCTTGGATCACAAGAGTATAGTAAAAAATCAGCCAGTAAATATTTGTAAAATATACAACGTGGTTCTCATGCTGAAAAGTTTGGAGACTGCTGCAGTAAATCAATGTACTTTTATATTGAAAGGATAGGTTCTTTTTAACGGAAAAAAAATGCCACAACAATACAGCACAAATGCAGGTGTATTCACTAAAGAAATGGTGAGGCCTAACATAGATAGGTGCAAGGATACTATGCATTCTTTCCTTTTAAAATGTATAATTAGAAGTCACTATCTAATTAAGTCCTGGAGCCTTTTAAACATTAAAAGATGCCTAATGCCACATTTTATTATAACTTGTCATTTTGCGGCTCATTACCTGTTATTATTATAAAAAAGCCCAGCCAAAATGCTATGGTAGTTAAACTTCAGAATGTTGGCTTTAATTTTACTTGCATAAATCTGCTGCTACTTGTGAGTTTTATTATAACTGTTTCTGAAAATATCAAAATAGCTTTTATATTTCTCTAATGCAATGACGGGCAGTTGCTGGCAGCCATCACTAATGATTATGATACAGGCACAGTCATTTATCACATTGTTTTCTCTTTTTCTTTTCTATTGCTCTAATACAATTGGCAATCACACATTGTGTCAACTGTCATAAGAGAGAATGTGTAATAAAGCCAGGCTAAAATGTTCTGAAACTGTAATAACAATTTTGTATTGTTTAAATAGCGCTAGATGTATTATGACAATGAAAAAAGACAAATATTTACTCAATTTGATGAGAAATCCAGGCATATAGGGTTACAGCAGCTTTTTTTTTTTTAATTTCTATCCTATGAATAAATAGCAGTCTTTGAGCTCCAGTGAAGTGTTTGTGCCTAGGCACAGTCTTTGAGGCAGGAATGATGTTGAGGTTTGCCATTGGTTTTTGACAGATTCAAGGTTCGAAGAGAAACTTCACCAGACTGAATTTTTTGTAATCATAATGCACTGCCTGGCATTTAAAATGAACTCAGATGGCTTTGCAGGGTAAATAAAGGGGCTTTTGGATAAGTCAGCCCTCTCACTATAAAAGGGTGAGGTCATGGCAACCATATTGGCAATGTGCTTTATCTGAGATAGGGAATGCTGCTGACAAACCGAATAAGGAGAGATTAGTGTAGAGCTTGCAGGTCTGTTACCATAGATGTAAACCCTACTGAATGGACTATAGGTAGGAACATGCTGAATATCTTAGTCAAATGGGGGATAACCTTTTCCACCCTTTGTTACATTTTAATGCTGCTGATGTTCTGCAAAATCTTTAAAGCTTTTCCCTATCTACGTGCTTTACAGCAGTGGTCTCCAAACTGCGGCCGCGGCCCGGATACAGCCCTTTGCTTACCTTTTGTCTGGCCCTTGGGACACTAATTCCTCCCACTGGCACCAATGATGGAGCATAAATTCTTCCTCTGGTACCATTGATATGGCACTATTGCTTCCAATAACACCAAAGATGGGGCACTATTTCTCCCACTGACACCATTGATGGGGCACTATTTCTCCCACTGACACCATTGATGGGGCACTATTTCTCCCACTGACACCAATGATGGGGCACTATTTCTCCCACTAACACTAAAGATGGGGCACTATTCCTTACAATAACACCAATGATGGGACACTATTCCTTCCAATAACACTAATGATGGGGCACTATTCCTTCCAATAACACCAATGATGGGGCACTATTTCTCCCACTGACAGCAATGATGGGGCACTATTCCTCCCACTGACACCAATGATGGGGTAGTATTCTCCCTTAAGACCTCTTTTACACCAAGGAGTTTTTCAGGCACTTTTGCGCTAAAAATAGTGACTAAAAAGCACCTGAAAAACTCCCCCAAATACACCCCAGTGTGAAAGCCCAAGTGATTTCACACTGGGGCGGTGCGCTTGCGGGACTGTAAAAAAAGTCCTGCAAGCTGCATCTTTACATCGGTGTGGGAGTGGTGTATTCAGCGCTCCTATACCGCCTCTGCCCATTGAAAACAATGGGGCAGCGCTCCTGAAGCGCTGAACACTGCTTCGGGAGCGCCGCAAACCAGCACTTTTAACCCCTGTTTAACCCTTAGTGGGGGAGGTTAAAAGCGCACCGCGGCCGCCGGAATAGCGGCACCATAGCGCCGCTATAATGAGCGGTAAAGTGCCGCAAATTAGCAGTGTTTTACCGCTAACGCTCAGGCGGCTCTGGTGTGAAAGGAGCCTAAGACACCAACATCGGGGGGTACTATTCCTCCGACTGACACCAATGAGGGGGCACTATTCTCCCCAATGAGCCCAACAATGGGGGCACTATTTCTTCCATGAACACCAATGATCGGGCACTGTTGCTCCTCCTCCTAGCCACAGGGGTGCTGTGCATTTTTTTTACTCCCACTTACCACCAAGCTTGAGCCATTATCTACTCCCACTGGCCACAGTGCAGCCCCACTAAAGACTGAAGAACAGTAAACTGGCCCATTGTTTATAATGTTTGGAGACCCCCGTGTGACGAATGCGGGTATCAGATCGCTGCCCTTCTCACCGACGGGTGGCCAAGGACACCCTTGATCTAACACCGCGCTTGTCATAAACGTAACAATGCCACTCTCAGCTGCTCTCGGCACAAAGATTTGGGGCCACCGTATAAATGCCAGCCGCCTGAGAGCGATTGTTACCGGGCTAATTCAAGCAATTAACCTTTTCTCTGCCACCACTAACCTTTTTTCTGGATCTGGAGTGTTAGGTCTCCAACAATTTAGCAATACCAATGATTTTAGATTTACCACCGGTAACACACGCTGTCACCGCAGACAGGTATATTCAGATGCATTATTTTAAAAACAGTAGCGCTCTTCAAAGGAACAGATTTGTGATAGTTGCATTAAGAGCTTTAGGGACAAAATGATCACTTTTCAGAATAAGATTTAATAATGAAAAGGTCAAGTTTTAGGTGCAGTAAAATATTTACAGAAAAATAAAAAAAGAAGGTTACAAAGCAATGAGACAAAATATACAGCAGCAAAGAAACAGAATGGAGATACTTGCTTTTGAAATGTCTGTGACTAATCAGTGTTTTCGAAGATGATTCCCATGTTCTCTGATGTTGGTTCGTTGATGGAAAATGAGAACCTCAAGTTGGTCTTAGCAGTTCCTTTTTCTCTGGTTGACAAGGGGTGGGGTCATAAGCCCCTGACCACTCACATGAGTGAGGCGGATTTTGAGGCTGTCCAGGGTGACCGTGAAATTCAATCTTCCCTAATTCACAAGTTCTGTATGAAAAATCATATTTTGTGATTGGGCCGCCCGGCAAACCTCACATTAAGGAATTCAATTTCAGCATATACAGTACATTAAAATAAGTCCAAGCACGATGGGTCTGCCACCTTCTGGGTCCCTGGGAAGGGAACACACTGGTTTTGCCCCCCCATACTATCGAAGTCCTTGACGTTTATACTCATTTTATACGGTATGAACGCCTGCATCCAAACATGTTATCGATATGTCATATTCCTAACTGAAGTTATGAACTGTATGTATTTTTGGTGAGCTTTAAGACAGGCATAGGAGTCACCCTGGTGCCAGAATTGCCTGTGTGATTTATGAGGCTCGCATGTCCGAACATCAGTTGGTTTATGTCTGTTAAAATAAACATAAACAGATCTCCCTTTCAGGCTTTCAGATAGCATGGTCCAGGTGGCTTTTTGAAATCTATCTGGAACAGAAAGGGGGGGGGGGGGGTGTGAGGAGCTTTAGTTAAGAAACTGACAGTTTTTAAAACTTAGCTGACAGAATGGAGTCCCCTCTCAAGATGGAGTCCTTGCTACATGCGTTTTGCATGTGATATCATGACTTTTATGTGTGTTTCACACATGATATCATCACACCCTGCACTACAGTAATAACAAGCTGCATGTGTCATTTTACATTGCTGATGGCTGCATTTGTGTTTTTCACAGACTTTTTTTTTACAATAGTGGAACATGCTGGGGAAATGTACATTAGCTCAACAGCTTAAAGTTACCTTTGGAGAGCCTGTGACAGGATGATTTACAGGCAAGAGATTGTAGGAGACAGGGACAGAGTGTTGTCACCACATATACACATACAAGGACCTTTATTTTAGTATCACCAGCTGTTATTTTCATTTATTATTATTATTTTCAAGCTAGCGATTAAGAAAAGAAAAGTATCTCCGATATATCATGTTAAAGTATACATGAGATTTTAGTGATTGGGCTTCTATCTACTTTAACAAACTATGCCTAATCTGAATTGCAGTGCTGGGTACATTTTCTTAAGTGCTCGGCCTATAATTACCGATCCGTACATACAAAAATCATTGGCTCCTGCTGCTGCCCAATTTTCCCATGAGAAGACAAGACAGGGAAGGGCACAGCAAGTGGTAATATGTTTTTTTTTACCTTATTAAGGTAAAAAAACATTTTAGCTTTAGAACCACTTTACATTTTAGGACCAGATTTAGAGAAATACAAAGCCTTTGTCAGGTAAAGCATATATGCATTTTGTCTGTGCATATATATAATTGCATGCCTGGAGTTCAACGTTAAGATGGCTTCCTTAGTAAATTTGCCACAATATGTGAATGTGTACCCTTATGCCCGGTACACACTGACAGCTCCAGTCGGAGCTGCTGTACTAACCATTGGAAGTTAGTTCAGCGATCTCCTCTGCTGAGCTGTGTGTTCTGACAGGGTGCAGCAGGCTCGTCTGACAGACCAACATACATGGGCCGAATGTCAGCCTTTTTTTTTAACTGGCTGATGTCTCCCAATATTCAGCCCATATGTATGGGGCTTTAGGGTATATATAGTCTTTTTATATCACAGATAGGTAAAGAAAGCCTGTCTGTTTCCATCCAACTGTCATCCAATCCGCTAGAAGGATTCCCATCTGTCTGTTTTTGGTGGACCGGATCGGATCAGATGCAGGCGGGTGTAAACGGACAGATATTCGTTTGCATCCGCCTCCCCATAGAGAATAATGGGTGGTCTGATCGGGTCTGTCTGAAAAACGGATAGGAGGATCTGATCGGTCAACTGTTGTGAAAGGGGCCTAAGAGAGCTAGGGGTGGAGAAATAGCAGTACACTGCTCTTCCCAGTGATTATCAGCAATTAGCTGTGCAGGGGAGGTGTGTTCACACAAGTCTAATCATTGGAAGACAGGCAGGCTGTGCTCCTAGCACAGTGAGAAAATTGACCAGCCTAGCATAGTCAGCTTAAAATAGGAAAGCAGTGAGACTGGCAGAGTCACGAGCTATTTAACACAAAGGAAGAAATACATAGAGTACAGAATACTTTTTAACACAGGAACCTGGTACAACAGACACATATCAGGAATATGAAATGTTGGGGTAACATATTCTCTAATGTGCGAGCAACACATGCATCTACTGGCTCTTCACCTATAACTGCCCCAAGCTTTTAACAATATACATCTGCAAATGGCAGGTTCGTTTTAGAAATGTCCCTTGCTTTATTTTTTTAAAAATAGTGACATTTTATTATTTTATCCTCTATTGTCCCCCTCTCCCTGTCCTGAGTATTGGGTGAATAGGATTGTACAGCTTCCAATGATCATTACTAGAGTATTACTACAGTATGTGATTCCCAAATCTTCCACTGGGGACAATAGCTCTGGTGACCAGGAGGACCTGGGGGATTCCCTAAATTTTCAGGGATTTCCTCGCACTTTCTGTTTTGGCTATGGGCCAGAAAGTGAAGGGAAATCTCCCCAATGGAACGCAGATGGCAAAAATGAAAATAAAAAGTTTTGCCTATAGTTTTACTTTAAGCTATAGTGAAGTTTGTTCTTTCAATAAACAGGACCACTTTAGACTGAGCAACACACAGGGGCAGCTAAATTTCATCAATCGCATTCTGAAACAGTAATGTTCTGTTATATTGAACAGAGAACATGCTGGCTGGAGGAGAGAACAGAATGAGCGATGTGACAACATCAGTGTACAGTACTGCTGCTCCTTAATTGTCCAGTCATATGCTAGGATGAACCCTAAACCTGGTTCAGTTGCTTAATTGCAATGCTTGTAGCAGAGAGGTCTTGGACCTGGCTGTGCTGCCTGTCATTGCTGCCTGGATCACAAAACTGTCTAAAAAGAAATTCTTTGGCAGATCCCATTTGTGTAATTCAACTGTGCACATCTGGATATCTGCTTACAATTCTGCAATGTGGTAATATTGCATTTCTATTAATGTTGCACCAATATTTATGTAAGAAAGAGCTATACTTGGACATTACATATACAAGTTACATAGTTACATAGTTGCTAAGGTTGAATAAAGACAACAGTCCATTCAGTTCAACCTGTGTAGGTTTGTGTGTGTAGAAAAATAATTTCCCATATCCCCGTATATTGTTTTCACTAAGATACCTGTCCAAGAGTCTTTTGAATTATCCATACTTCCTACCAACACCACTGATTGTGTAAGAGAGTTCCACATCCTTACCGCCCTAACAGTGAAAAACCCCTTATGCAGATTAAGGTTCAGCCGCTTCTCTTCCAGTCTCATTGTGTGACCCCGTGTCCTCTTACACTCCCTGGGACTGAAATGTTTCATACTTACGCTGGGGCACCGTTGAGATATTTGTATAATGCTATCATATCTCCTCTCAAGAGAGAATAAATGTAGCGCTTGTAGTCGTTCCTCATAATTAAGATCCTCCAGACCCCATATTAATTTAGTTGCCCTTCTCTGGACACTCTCCAGCTTCAGCACATCTTTCTGAGGATTGATGACCAGAACTGGACGGGATACTCAAGATGCAACCGAACCAGAGTTTTATAAAGTGGCAGAATAATAATTTTATCTTTGGAGTGAATTCCCTTTTTAATGCATGCCAATATGTTGCTTGCTTTGGTAGCTGCAGCTTGACTCTGCATGCTATTGCTCAGTCGGTCTTCTACTAGGACCTCTAGATCCTTCCATACTGGAAGCTCCAAGGGGTTCTCCCCCAGTGAGTAACTTGCATTTTTCAATGTTAAACTTCATTTGCCATGCAGTAGCCCACTCCAATTAATTTATTCAGGTCCTTTTGTAAAGTTTCTATATTCTGCTGTGTTTTTATTACACTGCATATTTTTGTGTCCTCAGCAAACACTGAGATTGAGCTATTTATCCCATCCTCTATATCCTTTATAAATAAATTAAACAGAATTGGTCCTAGGACAGAGCCTTGGGGGACCCCACTAACCACTCTAGACCATTCTGAGTATACGTTATTTATCACAACCCTTTGGACACGACCCCATACCAGTTTTCTATCCAAGAACAAACCTTATGGTCGATGCCTACAGACCTCAGCTTGTAGAATAAGTGTTTTTTTTGGGAGACTGTAACAAATGCTTTAGCAAAATTCAGATACACCACATCTACTGGCATTCCTTTGTCCAGCTGGGAGCTCACTTCCTTGTAGAATGTCAATAGGTTGGTTTAGCAAGAACGACCTTTCGTAAACCCGTGCTGATTACCGCTAATTATGTTTTCGTCAGTAAATTCTTGGATATGGTCCCTTATCACCCCTTCCAATAGTTTACAAACTACCGACGTTAGACTGACAGGCCTATACTTCCCCCGGAATAGATTTCTAGAGGTTCTATTTCCACTTTTGTTATACTGCACAATAAAGTCAATGTTTCTCTCTTTCTGAAAACAAATATGGCCATACAGCCTGCAGGCTGAAAAAACAAACAGATACCTCCATCTACGCTATGCAGTGCAGATGGAAATATCTCCCGCTGTGCCTGTTTTTCAATCGAGGGATGTTAGGTAGGAGGCAACTAACATGGCCACTCATTAAGCGAATTTCATCTGGTTACTGACTGATTCGTATAGTGAATGGCCAGCTTAACTAAACATCAGTCTTTAACCACTTCAATACTGGGCACTTAAACCCCCTTCCTGCCCAGACCAATTTTCAGCTTTCAGTGCTGTTGCATTTTGAATGACAATTGCACAATCAGGCTACACTGTACCCAAACAAAATTTTAATCATTTTTTTCCCACAAATAGAGATTTTTTTTGGTGGTATTTGATCACCACTGGGGTTTTTATTTTTTGTGCTATAAATAAAAAAAGACCAAAATTTTTGAAAAAAAAAAAGTTTTCTTTGTTTCTGTTACAAAGTTTTGTAAATAAGTAAGTTTTCTCCTTCACTGATGGGCACTGATGAAGCTGTACTAATGGGCACTGATGAGGCAGTACTGATTGGCACTGATGAATGGCACTGATGAGGTGGCACTGATGATAAGGCACTTATATGCAGCACTGATGGGCACTGATAGGTGGCACTGATAAGCAGCCCTGGCGGGCACTGATAGGTGGCACTGATATGCAGCACTGATAGGCATTGATAGGCGGCACTGATGGGCACTGATAGGCGGTACTGCTAGATGGCACTGTGAGGCAGCACTGATCAGGAGGCACTGGCAGGGATCACTGATGGGCACTGAGTGTCATCCCTATTGGGCATACCTGGCGGTCCTGGGTAGCATCCCCAGTAGTCCTGGGTGGCATCCCTGATGATCCTGGTGGGCATCCCTGGTGGTCCTGGATGGGCATCCTCGGGGGGGGCTGCACTGATAATCAATCAGAGCAGACCCCCCTGTGAGGAGAGCAGCTGATCGGCTCCACTCTACTCGTGTCTGGCAGTGATACACGGCTTTTCCTGCTTACAGAATGATCAGCTGTGATTGGACACAGCTGACCACGTGGTAAAAAAGCCTCCGTCAGAGGCTCTTTACCACGATCGGAATTGTGGCGTGTTAGAGTGCCGCACCAAACCACCAATCACCACGCTGCACGCCCCCGTGGGCATGCGATTGCGGGTTATCCTGAAAAACGTCATGACGTCCGGTCAGGATAACTGAACCACTGCCCGGCCGTCATTTTGCTATAGGCCGAGTGGGAAGTGGTTAAAGCAGAACCATCTCCTTGGTCTAGCACTGCTTTCCACATTCTCCTACACCACTAGTCACCTCCCACCTCCAAAGTATTGCTAGCATCATTCAATGCCCTCTAGTGAGCTTAAGTTGGCCATAGATGAGGCAGATTTTTTCATTCAACCAGCAGTTTGAACAAAAAAAACTGACCCGATTCCCGAATCTACAAATTTGAGGTGGATAGAGGGTATCCTCCCCACTGTGTCCGTGTTTTCTGACAGCAGGGAGATTTCCCTGCCATCAGAATACACTGATCAGCATTTCCGGCTGTAACCTGCAGCGCTGATTAAACTTTTTTTCCCAGCAGGGCCGTAGTTCGACTTCTGTTTAACCACAATGGCCATACCTGATTCAAAATTCAGTTAGTCCCTACTGAAAAAAACTAATTTCAATCCATGTACGGCCAGCTTAAGGCCCATTTCACACGGGTGCCTCTGTGAAACGGGATCCACTTGCTCTCCAGTGATCCCCGCTGAGCAGCCAGATTACAGGTCCATATCTGCTCCGCTATGCAGAGCGGACATGGACACAGTCCTGCTCTCCTCTATGGGGGCAATCAGATGGAAACATACCGCCTGTCCATTTCCATCTGATGCCATCCGATCCAATCCGCTCGACAATGGGGAATAGGATCACCATCTGTCTGTTTTTGGCAGACCTGATCAGATCGCCCGTGTGAAAGGGGCTTTTGCAATCTTCAGTGCTTCAGTAAGGACCACCCACTGCTTCCACCTGGCAAGAAGAGAACCGGGATCAGGGACATCACCCAGTTGGGTAGACAGATGGAATTAAAAGAAGTTAGGACATTTTTCAAAATACCTGGGGTGGGGGCCTGGACTGAGGGCTAGGGAAATAGAGAGTGGAAAACCGATTGATGCATGATTGTTTATTACATATTCCCTGACAGAACAATGTCCATAGGAATAGGAATTACAATAAAGTAGAAAAGAAAAGAATCATAAAGGTGAAGGCAAAATATCATTTCAGGCAAATGTTACAATGACAACATAGGGTAGAAATGTTTAGGCTGTACAATACCCCATCTTTTAAATGCTGCCTCCCTATTTCCTCCCATTGCCTTTCACGTATTTTAGCAAAAAATCATAATCTAAATACCTTTTTTCCTCCTCCCCTTTTATTGTGCAGGGTGGACAATGGGGCAAAATTCCATAGAGCAGTGACATCACCCAAAGGAATCCACTGCTTTAGGTATTTCAGAGGGGAGGAGAGTCCTTCCTACCTGCCGCACATTACACAGTACAGTGATCACATAGAAAACCGGCATTTAGATTGGGATTTATGCTAAAATGAATTTAAAAAAATACGAAAGGCAATGGAGAGGCAGCATTTAAAAAGATTGGGTATATAGACTAGCCTTCTACTTTAAAACAAGCTCTTATTTTAAAACTATACAGTGTAGTTTCCCTTTAAAACAACATTAAGGCAATAAAATCAATGTTTTACAGTCATAATACGGTTTGAAAGTGAATTCAGCACAACAGATTGCTGTTTACCTTTACTATTGTGTAAAATACAATTACTAGCAATTCTCGATGTCATGCTTTATTTTGATGTAAAAATAATAAAAATGTTCTCAGGATCTTCCAAATATAACATAACATAGCAAAATAGTGAAATGATAACTCCAGCAAGCAATCACATTTCATAAATTGAGTACAAGAAACATTAATGCTTTGGCCTGCAGGCTGTCATTAGAAGGCTCGGTCCACCAAAATGCTGCTATTATTTCCATAATCTATGCATAAAATAAAGGCTTGTGTTGTAAGGAAAAGTGTTTTTTAATACTCTACACAATCTGAATAATTGCCATAGCATATATTAATACATGTAATATAATAAAGCATAGCAAATAAAATACTTATGGTGTTTAAATATGTTCAAAAAATCTTGCATTAAATTGAAAAGCAAACAAAAAAAAGTTAAGAGAAATATGGGATTTGTGGAAAAAACTAAATGATATTCACCAAGGTGGATGCAGCATCGATCTGCATCTGTCCCCTGCCTGCTCCAGACTGAGAACTGAGCGATCAAACATCGCTGATCGCTGTATTCTCTTTCTTCAGACTGCAGAGAGCTGGTGACTCTCAGTCTGATCAGCCTGAATATTGAACAGGGCCTTGCCAATCCCTGTGATGGTGTGCCCAGGTGGCTTGGAGGCTGTTAAATAGTCTGGAGCCCTGGAGATTTTAGTCCTTCAGCCATCTTTCGAAAAAGTGTAAGTTCACTTTTAGTCAGCTCTTATGCCCTTCCTTATCAGCTTTGAAAAGCCAAACTGGCATCTTTGTCAGCAACCCCGTCAGGAAGTGGGTAAATCCTTCCGGGGCTGAAGTGGCTAAAACTATCCACACTAAGCAGGAGAGCACAGCTTGCTCAGTTCTCAGCTGTGCTGGGAACTCAGCCTGTTCTCCTCCAGTGATCAGACTTGTCCTGACACACCTCTCCTGCAAAGCCATTCACTGGGAAGCTCAGTGTCCTGCTGCTTCTCCTCCCTACAGCTCTTATGCAGCTAAGAACAGTGTGAATGTGATCACTTATAAAAAAGAGAAAAAACGTATTTATATTTTTTATATCAATGCAAAAATGTTTTGCCTTTCATTTCTATTTTAAACTGAATGGGTTGTTTTACAAGGCGATTGTTTACAATCACTTTAACCACTTGTCGGCCCTATATTTAGATATACGGTGGAAAATTAGCCCGGCTGCGCCGTACCAACGCCGGGTTTGAGGTGTGCATGCGTGCGGCCAGCTGCCTGCTCCTGCTGTGATTATACACAGTGGGAGTTGATCAGCGTGTACCGCAGACTCTGTCTGCCGCCACCCACCGATCCTTAGGTATAGAGGGAGAAAGGCGGATTGCCTATGTAAGCAACTATTTTTTGTGATCTAAGCTTTAAATTGCATGTATAAGCATACAGTGAGGGAAAAAATATTTGATCCCCTGCTGATTTTGTACGTATGCCCACTAACAAAGAAATGATCAGTCTATAATTTTAATGGTAGGCTTATTTTAACAGTGAGAGACAGAATAACAACAAAAATATCCAGAAAAGCGCATTTCAAAAAAGTTATAAATTGATTTGCATTTTAATGAGTGAAATAAGTATTTGATACCCTATCAATCAGCAAGATTTCTGGTTCTAAGGTGTCTTCTATACAGGTAACGAGCTGAGATTAGGAGTACTCTCTAAGGCCCTCTCTTTCACACTGGGGCGCTATTCTGGCAAATTAGCACTTAAAAACCGCTTTTAAAACACTAGCCATGCATCGCAATTGATGCTTTCCCACAGAGGCGTTGCGCTGGCGCGGCATTGCCCAAAATCCTGCAAGCATGATTTTTGTAGAATGTGGGGGGTGTCAAAAAAAGCGCTTGAAAACGCCTATCCCCATAGAAAAGAATGGGTAGCGCTTCTGAAGCAGATGAACACTGCTTTGGAAGCACCGCGCGCCGGCACTTTTAACCCCTTTTTAACCACTTGTGGGGGGGTTAAGAGCGCCGTGCTGCTGACTGCAAAGCGGCGCCATAGCACCACTATAACTGCAGAAAAAAGCCGCTGAAACTAGCGGCGCTTTACCACTACCATCCCCCCCCAGCCCCAGTGTGAAAGGAGCCTTAAAGTAAGTGCTCCTAATCTCAGCTTGTTACCTGTATAAAAGACACCTGTCCACAGAAGCAAGTGTAGCGCTACCCCCACAGGAGCCGCTTAAGTATGTTCAGTCCGTTACTCTGTCCTTCAACCCCAATAAGCGTCTCAGCCCCTACTGGTACACCTAGCAATATGGTCAACAGAATAGTAAAGTAATCACACAGTAATGGAATACACCAGGTTGAGGTAAATTAGAAATGCTTACTCAAAGGATATGTCAAATGAAGAACTTTGACCCAAGAGGGCAAGATTAAGCACACAGAATAGTTTTCACAACTGGATAAATGTCACACACCAGTAAATAATACTCAATGTAAATTACGATTTTGTAGACTTAACCAATATATATATATATATATATACTGTGCATGGGAGTGGGGCAAAGGAGAGTAGGGGAATGACTCCTGCAAGTGTCAGACCACTCTCTACTGCTCACTCATATGAAAACAACAAAACAGTAGATAAACAAGTATAACAGCAGCGTAGTAAACATAGCAATATTCAACCTGCTCTAAGAGAGAGAGAGTTCTTTGGTGAATGCAACTGTATAATGAATTTTAGCAAAGTAACATAGGCTCCCTAAGTGGGGGGAAGAATGAGGTGAGTATTGGTTGTAGTCCAATGTCACTTGCTTGACAGTTCAGTTGATCTTCAGCTAGCTTTCTGTAGATTAATTGGTATATTCCAAATATAGACTGATAGGACAATGCAAAATCCACGGAAATGTAGTGTGATCAGATATAGCACTCTTTCTGCAGAAGAACAATGAAAGCTTCACAGTGACCACTGATTTGCAAAGTTAAATCTGTGGAACTACAAGTAGCAACAACCCCATGCAAGGTGTGGATGCCTGTGTATAGTGTCCATGCTCAAAAGTGAATGAATAGGCCTCTTTTAGTATCAGATATGCTAGCAGATATGAAGAGTCAGGCTTTCTGTGCACAGTGTCTGTTAGGGTGGGCCACTCACCACACAGGAATCAAAGATGTAGATGCTGTATACACTGGGGATGACGATAATGATGATCTCTCCAGTCTATGGCGATAATGATGATCTCTCCAGTCTATGGCTCTTAGAACGATTCCCAGCCTCCACCGCCTCACACCGCACGGTTCTCATAGATCTGTCGCCCTTGCTGGGTGTATGGAACAAGAACAGGCCCCGACTGCAGTAAGGCAGGATACTCAAGCTGTTCGCTGCTGCCCTTCAGGGTATCTGGGTTGATGAGTCTGTAAAAGTAGGCCACGACTCCGCTGTTTCTAGCACAGATTCCCTGCATACAGATCCACGCCGGTCCAGAGAGAGAGCAACGGGTCCAAAGCCTCTGTTCTTATAGCATTTCCCAGGATGCTTTTCTCCTCCAGAAATCTGTTCTTTATTCCCAGCGAGCTGGGAATCATAGTTCTCCAGCAATTCAAGAGAATGTGTCACTTGAGCTCTGCGACTTCAATACCCTGCATGCTTTGCTGGCAGGATGTGATGACACAGAACCTTAGCTGTCACTAGACAGAAAACAGTCTCACTGTAGCAATGTTGCAGAATGTGATCTGATAGCCAGTACCCTGCTACACAAGCAATCAGATTCCAATCTCTCCACCATGGCCAAGACCAAAGAGCTTTCCAAGGATGTCAGATTACAAGATTGTAGACCTACACAAGGTTGGAATGGGCTACAAGACCATCGCTAAGCAGATTGGTGAGAGCGTGACACCAGTTGGTGCGATTATTCGCAAATGGAAGAAACATAAAATTAATGTCAATCTCCCTCGGTCTTGGGCTCCATGCAGGATCTCATCTCATAGAGTTTCAATGATCATGAGAACAATGAGGAATCAACCCAGAACTACACAGAAGAATCTTGTCAATGATCTCAAGGCAGCTGGGACCATAGTCCCCAAGAAAACAATTGGTAACAAACTACGTTGTGAAGGACTTAAATCCCGCAGTGCCTGCAAGGTCTCCCTGCACAAGAAAGCACATGTACAGGGTCATCTGAAGTTAGCTAAAACATCTGAATGATTCAGAGAACTCAGTGAAAGTGTTGTGGTCAGATGATACCAACATCGAGCTCTTTGTTATCAACTCAACTAGGCGTGTTTGGAGGAGGAGGAATGCTGCCTATGACCCCAAGAACACCATTCCCACTGTCAAACATGGAGGTGGAAACAATATGCTTTGGGGGTGTTTTTCTGCTAAGGGGACAGGACAACTTCACTACATCAAAGGGATGATGGATGGGCCATGTATCATCAAATCTTGGGTGAGAACCTCCTTCCCTCAGCCAGGGCATCAAAAATGGGTCGTGGATGGGTATTCCAGCATGACAATGACCCAAAACACACGGCCAAGTCAACAAAGGAGTGGCTCAAGAAAGAGCACATTAAGGTCCTGGAGTGGCCTAGCCCGTCTCCAGACCTTAATCCCATATAATATATGTGGAGGGAGCTGAAGGTTCGAGTCTCCAAATGTCAGCCTTGAAACCTTACCATTACTTGGAGAGGATCTGCAAAGGGGAGTCCGACAAAATCCTTCCTGAGATGTGTGCAAACATGGTGGCCGACTACAAGAAATGTCTGACCTCTGTGATTGCCAACAAGGGTTTTGCCACCAAGTACTAAGTCATCTTTTGCGAAGGGGTCAAATATTTATTTCACTCATTAAAATGCAAATCAATTTATAACTTTTTCGAAACGTGTTTTTCTGAATATTGTTGTTATTCTGTCTCTTACTGATAAAATAAACCTACCATTAAAATGATAGACTGATAATTTCTTTGTCGGTGGGCAAACGTACAAAATCAGCAGGTGATCAAATACTTTTTTCCCTCTGTATGCGCACATATGACCCTCACTCCTAGATTGTAAACTCTTAACGAGTAGGACCCTCTGATTCCTCCTGTATTGAATTGTATTGTAATTGTACTGCCTGCCCTCATATTGTAAAGCACTGTGCAAACTGTTGGTGCTATACAAATCCTGTATTATAATAATAATAATAATAATAATAATAATAACATGCGTTTACATGTGTATACATGTAGACTCCTGACCTCAGGTGCAGATTTTATTATTGGGAATTTACGGATATAAACGTAGCGCAGTTTTACTAATCCTTACATACTGTGTGCATGAACCCATAGAAAATAGGGATGGGCCGAACGGACCCAGGTTTGGTTCGCACCAGAACTTTCGAACATCGCGAAAGTTCAGACCCGAATAACAAACCGCATTAACCAGTTCCCTACCAAGTCATTGTAAAATGACGTCGGCAGGAACCCTTCGTCGATCCGGGTGGACGTCATATGATGCCCGCCTCTTTTCGCCGCTACTGCGGCGATCACGGATCGCTGGTGTCCCCGGGGGTTGTGTCCCCTCCCCCGATCGGGGTAAAGAGACAATAGATTTGGCTCTTTACCACGTGACCGGCTGTGTCCAATTACAGCCAGTCACTACCGACCTCCATGTGCACGCCGATCGTGCAGCCCCCGGGGGCGCTCAGCGCGGCGATCGGGGCTGAGGCTTGTCCCTCGGACAAAGCCCAGCCCCGATCAGGGTAAAGAGCCAATGGAATTGGCTCTTTACCACGTGACTGGCTGTGTCCAATCACAGCTGGTCACATGATGTAAACAAACCACGGTAACAAGCTGTTATTGGGTTCTCCCTCTCACACACCGATTGTGTGTGAGAGGGAGATTGCGGTAACACCTTGTTACTGTCAGATGTACACACCAAGCACACTGATAACCCCCCCTAATAAAGAGGACCTGTCACCACCCCATCAAAGTACCTGTCACCTGTCCATCAAAGTACCTGAGTACCTGTCACTTGTCCATCAAAGTACCCGAGTACCTGTCACCTGTCCATCAAAGTACCCAAGTACCTGTCACCAGCCCATCTGAGTACCCGAGTATCTGTCACCAACCCATCTGAGTACCCGTCACCAACCCATCTGAGTACCTGTCACTAGCCCATCAAAGTACCCGAGCACCTGTCACCAGCCCATCAGAGTACCCGAGTGCCTGTCACCAACCCATCTGAGTACCCGAGTACCTGTCACCAACCCATTAGAGTACCCGAGTACCTGTCACCAACCCATCAGAGTACCCAAGTACCTGTCACCTGCCCATCAGAGTACCCAAGTACCTGTCACCTGCCCATCAGAGTACCCGAGTACCTGTCACCTGCCCATCGGAGTACCCAAGTACCTGTCACCAGACCATCAGCGTACCAAAGTACCTGTCACCAGCCCATCAGAGTACCTGTCACCAGCCCATCAGAGTACCCAAGTACCTGTCACCAGCCCATCAAAGTACCCGAGTACCTGTCACCAGCCCATCAAAGTACCCGAGTACCTGTCACCTGCCCATCAGAGAACCTGAGTACCTGTCACCAGCCAACCAAAGTACCCGAGTACCTGTCACCTGCCCATTAGAGTACCCAAGTACCTGTCACCAGCCCATCAGCGTACCTGAGTACCTGTCACCTGCCCATCTGAGTACCCGATTACCTGTCACCTGCCCATCGGAGTACCCAAGTACCTGTCACCAGACCATCAGCGTACCAAAGTACCTTTCCCCTTCCCATCTGAGTATCCGAGTACCTGTCACCAGCCCATCAGAGTACCTGTCACCAGCCCATCAGAGTACCCAAGTACCTGTCACCAGCCCATCAAAGTACCCGAGTACCTGTCACCAGCCCATCAGAGAACCTGAGTACCTGTTACCAGCCAACCAAAGTACCCGAGTACCTGTCACCTGCCCATTAGAGTACCCAAGTACCTGTCACCAGACCGTCAGCATACCCGTGTACCTGTCACCTGCCCATCTGAGTACCCAAGGACCTGTCACCAGCCCATCAGCGTACCCGAGTACCTGTCACCTCCCCATCTGAGTACCCGATTACCTGTCACCAGCCCATCAGAGTACCCGAGTACCTGTCACCTGCCCATCTGAGTACCCGAGTACCTGTCACCAGCCTTTCAGATTACCCAAGTACCTGTCTCCAACCCAACCGAGTACCTATCTGCAGCCCATCAGAGTACCCAAGTACCTGTCCCCTTGACCATCAGAGTACCCGAGTACCTGTCCCCTGCCCATCGGAGTACCCGAGTACCTGTCACCAGACCATCAGTGTACCAAAGTACCTGTCCCCTGCCCATCTGAGTATCCGAGTACCTGTCACCAGACCGTCAGCATACCCGTGTACCTGTCACCTGCCCATCTGAGTACCCAAGGACCTGTCACCAGCCCATCAGCGTACCCGAGTACCTGTCACCTGCCCATCTGAGTACCCGATTACCTGTCACCAGCCCATCAGAGTACCCGAGTACCTGTCACCTTCCCATCTGAGTACCTGAGTACCTGTCACCAGCCTTTCAGATTACCCAAGTACCTGTCTCCAACCCAACCGAGTACCTATCTGCAGCCCATCAGATTACCCAAGTACCTGTCACCTGCCCATCAGAGCAGTGGCGGCTGGTGAAGTTTTAGGATGGGGGGCGCCAGACCCCGCCTGCCCTTTTGACCCCTCCCACTTCTAATAAGGCACACCCCTTGCAGAATTCACCCACTCCGTTCCCTGTATTCCACCCATAGTATCAGGAGTATACAACCAGCATCACAGATACAGTATACAGCTCAGCATCACAGGACACAGTATACAGCTCAGCGTCACAGAACACAGTATACAGCTCAGCATCACAGGGCACAGTATACAGCTCAGCATCACAGGACACAGTATACAGCTCAGTGTCACAGAACACAGTATACAGCTCAGCGTCACAGGACACAATATACAGCTCACCATCACAGAACACAGTATACAGCTCAGCGTCACAGGACACAGTATACAGATCAGCGTCACAGGACACAGTATACAGCTCAGCGTCACAGAACACAATATACAGCTCAGCATCACAGCACACAGTATACAGATCAGCGTCACAGGACACAGTATACAGATCAGCGTCACAGAACACAGTATACAGCTCAGCATCACAGCACACAGTATACAGCTCAGCATCACAGGACACAGTATACAGCTCAGCGTCACAGGACACAGTATACAGCTCAGCATCACAGGACACAATATACAGCTCAGCATCACAGGACACAGTATACAGCTCAGCATCACAGGACACAGTATACAGATCAGCGTCACAGGACACAGTATACAGCTCAGCATCACAGGACACAATATACAGCTCAGCATCACAGGACACAGTATACAGCTCAGCGTCACAGGACACAATATACAGCTCAGCATCACAGCACACAGTATACAGATCAGCGTCACAGGACACAGTATACAGATCAGCGTCAGAGGACACAGTATACAGCTCAGCATCACAGCACACAGTATACAGCTCAGCATCACAGCACACAGTATACAGATCAGCGTCACAGGACACAGTATACAGATCAGCGTCACAGGACACAGTATACAGATCAGCATCACAGCACACACAGGGCTGGTGCAAGGATTTTTGACACCCTAGGCGAAACCTCATTTTGCCGCCCCCTTGGCTCCACCCCCTTTTCCCTGGCCAGCCTGATCAGCGCCAATGAATTGCAGCCAGCTCAGCACCAATGAAATACAGCTTCACCAGCGCCAATCAATACAGCCTCACCTGTGCCGATGAAATACAGCTTCACATGTGCCCATCAAATACAGCCTCACGGGGGGGGGGGGGGGGG
>BLSH010481489.1:219311-244391 GCA_018402905.1 Glandirana rugosa
ATTGCGGTATATCAAGACACACGCAATGACGGTCAAATTGCGGTATATCAAGACACACGTAATGACGGTCAAATTGTGGTAAATGAAGACACACGTAATGACGGTCAAATTGCGGTAAATGAAGGCACACGTAATGACGGTCAAATTACGGTATATCAAGACGCACGTAATGACGGTCAAATTGGTGAAGTCAGGGCCTTCCAAAACGTCGAAATCCTGGTCTCGTGAAAAACACTAAGCCGTGACGCAGCGAAATTGCCTGTTAACGCGCCAGCACGCTGCAACATGGGTTTACTTTAAACGCAGGAAAAAAAGGGTGTCACCAAAAGAAAGCTCTATTTGTGGGAAAAAAAGGACGCAAATTTCATTTGGGTACAACGTCGCACGACCGCGCAATTGTCCGTTAAAGCGACGCAGTGCCGAATCACAAAAAGTGCTCTGGTCCTAAAGCTGCAAAACCTTCCGGGACTGAAGTGGTTAAACTGGCAGTAATGCACGCAGAACTATATGGCATTAAACTGGCAGTAATGCACACGGAAGTAAATGGCGTTAAACTGGCAGTAATGCACACAGAAGTAAATGGTGTTAAACTGGCAGTAATGCACACAGAACTATATGGCGTTAAACTGGCAGTAACGCACACAGAACTATATGGCGTTAAACTGGCAGTAATGCACAAAACTATATGGTGTTAAATTGGCAGTAACGCACACAGAAGTAAATGGCGTTAAACTTGCAGTAACGCGCAAAACTATATGGCATTAAACTGGCAGTAACACACGAAACAATATGGCGTTAAACTGGAAGTAATACACACAACAGTAAATGGCATTAAACTTGCAGTAATGCACAAAACCATATGGCGTTAAACTGGCAGTAACGCACACAGAAGTAAATGGCGTTAAACTTGCAGTAACGCACACAGAGGTAAATGGCATTAAACTTGCAGTAGCACATACAAAACTTTATGGCGTTAAACTGGCAGTAACACACACAGAACTATATGGCATTAAACTGGCAGTAACGCACGCAGAAGTAAATGTCGTTAAACTGGCAGTAATGCACACAGAACTATATGTCATTAATCTGGCAGTACTACACAGAAGTAAATGGTGTTAAACTGGCAGTAACGCACACAGAACTATATGGCATTAAACTGGCAGTAACGCACAGAGAACTATATGGCGTTAAACTGACAGTAATGCACACAGAAGTAAATGGCGTTAACCGGTTCAGCCCCAGCTCCGTAAATAGGCGGCGGCTGGTTTTGAGCAGCTGTACTGGGACATAGCCTGCAGCTGCTATATCCCGGTATTGTTTTTTAGAGCGGACAGTCGGCTATCCAGGGATAACTACCGATCCGGCTCGGGAGCCGCTCGGTCGTTATCCCAGGGGACGGGAGGGGACATCCCCCCCCACAGCCTTCCACCGCTCTTCTCCGGCCTCCCATCCCACCGGGAGACCGGAGCGACGATCCGGCGCCTCCGCTGGTTAGAAGGAGATTGGTCCTCCTTCGGCAAATTCTGGAAGAGACGTCACAACATCACTTCCGGTTTACTCAGCGGCTAACGGCACCAATTTTAAAAAAAATGACAGTATTCAGAATCGCCGTTTTTGGCGATCTGAATACTGTGAAGTGCAAAGGAGGGATGGGGGGTCTTTTAGATGCCCCGTCCCTCCAAAAAATGTACCTGTCACCATATATTACTATCACAAGGGATGTTTGTATTCCTTGTGATAGCAATAAAAGTGATCAGAATTTTTTTTTTAAAGGAACAGTGTTAAAATTAAATGAAATTAAAAAAAACAAAAAAAAAATTTAAAGCGCCACCGTCCCCACAAGCTCGCGCAGCAAAGAAAACGCATACGTAAGTCACGCCCGCATATGAAAACGGTGTTCAAACCACACATGTGAGGTATCGCCATGATTGCCAGACTGTGAGCAATAATTCTAGCAAAAGACCTCCTCTGCACCTCTAACCTGGTAACCGATAACATTTTTTAAAGCGTCGCCTATGGAACTTTTTAAGTACCGGACTTTGTCGCCATTCCGCGAGTGCGCGCAATTTTCAACTGTGTCATGTATGGTATCTATTTACTCAGCATAACATCCTCTTTCACAATATACAAAAAAATTGGGCTAACTTTACTGTTGTCTTATTTTTTAACTCAAAAAAGTGACATTTTTCCAAAACAATCGCGCTTGAAAGACCGCTGCGCAAATACCGTGTGACAAAAAGTATTGCAACAATCGCCATTTTATTCTCTAGGGTGTTTGAAAAAATATATATATAATGTTTGGGGGTTCTAAGTAATTTTCTAGCAAAAAAAAAATGTTTTTAGCTTGTAACCAACAAATGTAAAAAAGGGGCCCTGTTGGTAAGTGGTCTGGCAGTAACGCACACAGAACTATATGGCGTTAAACTGGCAGTAACGCACACCAAACTATATGGCGTTAAACTGGCAGTAGTGCACACAGATCTATATGGCATTAAACTGGCAGTAACGCACAAAACTATATGGTGTTAAATTGTCAGTAACGCACACAGTAGTAAATAGCATTAAACGTGCAGTAACGTACAAAACTATATGGCGTTAAACTGGCAGTAACGCACACAGAAGTAAATGGTGTTAAACTTGCAGTAACGCACACAGATTTAAATGGCGTTAAACTTGCAGTAATGCACAAAACTATATGGCATTAAACTGGCAGTAACGCACACAGAACTATATGACATTAAACTGGTAGTAACGCACACACAAGTAAATGTCGTTAAACTTGCAGTAACGCAATCATATAGACAGTGTTCAACCATCACTACACTGATGCTATCTGAACTGTCCCTACTCTAGCTATACACTAAAGATTAGTGACACTGTCTCACTACACTGCACTGAAACTATCTGAGCTGTCCCTACTCTACATATACACTAATGTATGTATGAACAACACAGTCTCACTGCACTACAGTGAAACTATCTGAGCTGCACACTATGCAAAGCTGAATGATGGTCCTCCTCACTACACTCACACTATCCCTAGACTGGCACTAAACTAATATTCTATACTGACAATTGAAGCACAATAGCACATTATAGCACACTAACTAAGTAATAGCACTAAACAGAGCCCTGTTCTTTCTCTCTCCACGCCAAAATCACACTGAAAATGGCTGCCATTGAAAGAATACTTTTATACTGTGGGGCTGGAATGAGCCATGATTGGATAAAATCATGATGACAGTGTCCAATCATGACTCTGACAGTGCTCTGTGCCCTGATTGGCCGAAGCTTTCACTGTTTCAGCCAATCAAGGCTTGCAATGCACTGTTCAGCACCGTAATGCATTGTGGTCCGTTCGGGGAGCGAATAAACAGTCGAACGTCCTGTTTGGTTGACTGTTCACTGAATGACTGAACAACGAAACTTATGCTCGGGCTGAACTGTTCACCCATCCCTAAGACCCCTTTCACACCAGGGTTGCCCAAGCGTTAGCAGTAAAACACCGCTAATTTGCGGCGCTTTACTGCTTGTTATAGCGGTGCTATGGCGCCGTTATTCGGACGGCAGTGGTGCACTTTTAACCCCCCCCACTAGGGGTTAAAAATGCCGGTTAGCAGCGCTCCCGAAGCGGTGTTCAGGCGCTTCGGGAGCTATGCCCCATTGTTTTCAAAGGGCAGGGGTGGTAGAGGAGCGGTGAATACACCGCTCCCACACCGCCCCAAAGATTCGGCTTGCAGGACTTTTTTTACCTTCCAGCAAGCGCACCGCCCCAGTGTGAAAGCACTCGGGCTTTCACGCTGGGGTGTATTGGGGGGAGCTTTTCAGGTGCTTTTCAGTCGCTATTTTTAGCGCAAAAGCGCCTGAAAAAACATTCTGGTGTTAAAGGGGTCTAATAGAAAACAATAGAACCGCATTCAGAGCCCTAAAAACAAAACCTATGAATATGCAGTTTTATTTATGGCCGTGTACATGCGGTCTACGTGATATGCGTTATATTTAGCTGTTTATGTTTACAGGTGTCTCAAGCTACACAAAAAAATTTACTTTTCTTTCCCACAATATCACAATATGTGCATGACTGGCAGCAGGTCTTTTGCTAAATATGCTGGTACTAAAGCCTTGTACACATGATCAGATTATCAGACAAATTTAAGTCCATTTTTTGCTGCATGCTAGTCTCATGCGAAAGTGAAGAGGTTACTTTCATATGAAAATTCTCGTACAACAGAATTCACCCTTAGAAGTGATGTCATGTGTTGAATTGTGTTGTATGTATTATTTTGTTCCTGAGCATGCGTAGTCTTGCTCTTAAGATTTTTTTCGGACTAAAACTGTACTAATTAAAGCGGAGTTCCACCCAAAAGTCGGACCCCCCCCCCCCCTCAGGTGTCACATTTGGCACCTTTCGGGGGGAGGGAAAGAGGACACCTGTCTTTAGACAGGTGTCCTTTTTTCTTTAGACAGGTGTCCTTTTCCACACATCCAGGAGTCCAGGGCCACGGCCATCAGGAGTCGGGCTCCCTCCTCCTCTGCCGCCGCCAATGAGAAAGCGGCTCACGCATGCGCAGTAAAGGCCCGGCCGTGAAGCTGAATGACTATACATCCGGGTTCCCTTAGTCTCAATGGCGGCGGCTGCACTCGTCCACCGATCCGAAGATCGGTGGGCGGTGCCGACATCGGTGGACTCCAGGACAGTTAAGTGTCCTAAAGTTAAAAGTCAGCATTTACTGTATGACTGCTAACTTTTAATTTTTATAGGAGCGGCAGACCTCCACTTTAGATGAAAATCGGATGTTGTGTTTACGTACAACAAAAATTTTAAATCCTGCACATACCGATTTTGTCGTCCAAAAATTCATAATTGGCTGTCGAAAGCACCATACTAACGATTCAAAAATCGGCAGATCGTTCGTCGGTCTGAATTTTACTTCCGATTTTCTTATCGCGTGTACAGGCCTTGAAATCAGTGTAATCCTAGACTCTGACCTGTCCTTTGAGCCCCAAATCCAATCACTATCCAAATCGTGCAGACTTCACCTCCGAAACATCTCCAAAATACGCCCCTTCCTACCCATTGACACCACTAAGCAACTTATTCACTCCCTTGTTATCTTTCGCCTTGACTATTGCAACTCCCACTTCATTGGCATACTTCTCCGCAAGCTATCCCCTTTTCAGTCTATCATGAATGCTGCTGCCAGACTCATCCATCTTACCAACCATTCAGTGTCCGCCACTCCTCTCTGCCAGTCCTTCCACTGGCTTCTCATTGCCCAACGAATAACATTCAAAACACTAACAATAACCTACAAAGCCATTTACAATTCTGCCCCGAGCTACATCACCTTATCATCTTATCTCCAAATATAATCCAAATTGTCCTCTCCGCTCCTCCCAAGGCCTGCTCCATAGCTCCCTTGTCTCCTCCTTCCATGCTCATCTCCAGGACTTCTCCAGAGCCTCTCCCATCCTCTGGAACTCACTACCCCAACTTGTTCGGTTATCTCCTACTCTGTCCACTTTTAGGCGATCCCTGAAAACTCATCTCTTCAGGAAGGCCTATTCTGCCTCTAGCTAAAAGATGAATCTTCTACTCTCCTAATCAGTTCATACCTCCCGGTCCCTACCTTTTGTTTCACCAGCCCTTCCCTCTGAGATCTAAGCTTGCAGGAGCAGGGCCCCTTTATCCCTCTTGTCTTGAATTGTACTGTTGGTGTACTGTCTTCCGTTGCATTGTAAAGCACTGCGCAAACTGTTGGCGCCAGAGGCATAACTAGAACATTCAGGGCCCCGGTGCAAGAAATTATGAAGGGCCCCCTGACCCTTGGCCAGGGCCCTTCCCACCTCCAACTGATCCTGGGGCCCTTTACTAAGGTTGCCACATCATCCCTTTAATCCAGGACACATATGAATTACACAGGTTCTGAGGCTAATTTAATGCAGATAAGGCACCAAATGAGTTTAATTACCACCTTAATCAGCCACAGAACCTGTGTAATTAGTATGTGTCCTGGATTAAAGGGATGATGTGGCAACCCTACCCTTTACTCCTATTGCGTATGCTTTTATTATGGTACCGCAGCGGGGCCCTTTCACAAGTTCTGCAGTGGGACCCTTTCTGCCATATTTGGGCCTCCCCATGGTGGTGAAATGCCAGGACCCGGTCACAATTGCAAAATTTGCGATCCTGATAGTTCCCTCACTGGTGTCAGTAGTTTTTCATTTTTATTTTAATTTAATTTCTTTTTTTTACCATTTCATTTTATTTTTTTTACAATTTTTTTTAGGAGCTCTGTTGGGGGGGCTTTGATGAGATATCAGGGGTCTAAACAAACCTCAGCTCTCAATCTCCATCTTTGTAGCTTCAGCTGCACAGAATGAATGGACAGGGATAGCTGCGCCCCAAGCCTTCCATTCATTCAGAAACAGAAGTATAGTAAAAACAGTTTGCTAAACTTCAGTTATGAATGAACCAATTGCTACCAATCACTGACTCTGTCCATTCAGAAAAGGAAGGAGCTGGTAAATGACAAATTTACTGACCCATTCCCATCTCTCCATCATGACTCATCTTCTACAGCAGCTGGCAGGAGAGAGGAGGGGGGGTGGGAGACAGCAGATCTGTGGGGAGGACCAGGGAAGCACACAGGGACCCTGGGAACAGCAGAAGACAAGTAAACTGTATAGGAGGGATGGCGGGGGAAGCATATAGAGCAGTGGTTCTCAACTCCTGTTCTCGGAACCCACTAACAGGCCAGGTTTGCAGGATAATTGAAATACATCACAGGTGATATAATTTGCTGTTCAGTGATTGCAGTATTCTAGTCTGCATCTCCCCAAGGTAATATGTAAAATCTGGCCTGTTGGTGGGTCCTGAGCACAGGAGTTGAGAACTACTGATATAGAGGAACCAATCTCCTTCATTAGGAGGAAAATGGAGGTGACTGGGTCCTCTAAATCAGTGGTTCTCAACCCTGTCCTCAAGTACCCCCAACAGGCCATGTTTGCAGGTTTTCCTTTATCTTGCACAGGTGCTTTAAATCAAAGTCAAGGGCTTGGTATCTTGGACAGCTATTTTATCTGAGAGAAATTCCCAAAACATGGCCTGTTGGGGGTACTTGAGGACAGGGTTGAGAATAGGGTTGCCACCTCATCCCTTTAAACCCGAACACATATGAATTACACAGGTTTTGTGGCTAATTTAATGCAGATGAGGCACCAAATGACTTTAATTACCACCTTAATCAGCCACAGAACCTGTGTAATTCATATGTGTTTGGTTTTAAAGGGATGAGGTGGCAACCCTAGTTGAGAACCACTACTCTAAATGCTGCCCCCGCCATCCCTCCTATTCAGGTGGACCTAGGGTTGCCACATCATCCCTTTAATCCAGGACACATATTAATTACACAGGTTCTGTGGATGATTAAGATGGTAATTAAACTCACTTGGTGCCTTATCTGCATTAAATTAGCCTCAGAGCCTGTGTAATTCATATGTGTCCTGGATTAAAGGGATGATGTGGCAACCCTAGGTGGACCATGGGGCCCGGTTGCAATTGCGACCCCTTACCCCTATCATTACGCCCCTGGTTGGCGCTATATAAATCATGTATAATAATAACAATAATATAAAAGTTAAAGTTGTGATTTCACCATGTATACCACAAAAACAAAAAAAGGAATGATAAGTTTTAGTATTTTTCACAGAAGGTATGCACAGATGAAAATCAGTCTGAATTTCTAAGCAAACCTAGTGACATTTGAGGTTATGCACTTCCCAGATCATTAAACAGCTGAATAGGGCTGACTTCCAGCAGCTTCCTCTAAATACAGCACATTGTCCAACACAAGGGAGGAGATCGCAGGGCTGTGCATGAGCCACCCCCCTATTAGCACCACTCTCAAAGCATATGATGTTAGGGAAAAAAAATAGCTCCCTTAGTAATTTGTCCCTGCAATGCCACACTAGATTCTGAAGGAGCAAGAATGTTTGGTTTATTTAGATACTCCTATTTCATGTCACAGGATTAAGCGGTGTCATCGCCTACAGCAAAGAGTCATTACACGCAGTGACATCACCATGGTGACCCTGTGCAGTGTAAACATGAGGCATCATGGGATTTGTAGTATACAGCACTTCCTCCTTACAATCTCTTCCTGATGTGTGTCCCATAACAAGGAAGTGTGTGCTGTGTGCATGGTGCAGTTATCTCTATCAGAGAAGTTACATCAGGATAACCCAAATATTTACAGCAGGTAAGTTTATTGTTCTGTGTCTGAAATACAGATAATATATGTGTGCAAACATCTCATGGCTGCTGTTTTCTCTCATTTCTTCAGCAGGTATCGTAGTTTCTTTCGCAGTTCGTGTGAGCTGGAGCTGGCAAGGTTCACTAACAAAGGTAGGTCGTATGCTGAAAATAAATACAACACAAAAATCTGTCCAGCATGCATGGGCGTTGGGATGTGATGTCTGTAAAATGTAACGTCAGGACTCGTTCACACTTGGGCCTCTGGGGAAGACACATTTTTCTGCACTAGAAAAATACAGCTCTCTGCAAAGGCACAGAAAACAAACCATTGTTTTTCTATGTGCTCTGTTCACAGGGTTTTTCTCTGGCCGATGCCGATATTTAGAAATCGGGACGGCCTATGGGTGATATATGATGTCAAATTTTTTGGACCGATATGTTAGGCCAATTTTTCTTTCTTTTTTTTTTTTTCCTTCATCTCATAAAATCTAACAGTTAACCACTTCAGCCCCGGAAGGATTTCCAGCTTTAGGACCGGAGCCCTTTTTGCGATTCGGCGCTGCGTCGCTTTAACTGACAATTGCGCGGTCGTGCGACGTTGCACCCAAATGAAATTTGCGTCCTTTTTTTCCCACAAACAGAGCTTTCTTTTGGTGGTATTTGATCACCTCTGCGTCATTTCTGATCGCCGCTATAAACAAAAGAAGAGCGACAATTTTGCAAAAAAACCCAAATTTCTTACTTTTTGCTAAAATACAAATCCAAAAAAAAAATATAAAAAAACATTTTTTTTCACAGTTTTTGGCCGATTTATATTCTTCATCATATTTGCGATAAAAAAATCGCAATCGGCGTTTATTGATTGGTTTGCGCAAAAGTGGTCGCGTTTACGGATGATGAGAATTCATTTTTGGGGTTTTTATTTTTTTTATTTTTTACTAATAATGGCGGCGAACTGCGATTTTTAGCGGTACTGCGATATTTCAGCGGACATGTCGGAACATTTTGACACTTTTTTGGGACCATTGGCATTTATACAGCGATCAGTGCTATAAAAATGCACTGATTACTGTGTAAATGCCATTGGCAGTGAAGGGGTTAACCTGCAGGGGGCGCTCTAAGGGTTAAGTATGTTCCCTGGGCGTGTTCTAACTGTATGGGGGCTTGCCTATCTGGGGAAGGGAAGTGGTCACAGCCTTCACGTACAGGAAGGCTGTGATCACAGCCCTTCCCCCTCACACAGAGCGGAGGTCCGTGTTTACTTACACGGACCTCCGCTCCTTCACTCCGGGGGAGGCATCGCGGGTGGCCAGCGCCAATCGCATCCAATTAGCAGGACACTTGAAAACACATTGTTTTCAAGGTGTCCAGTTCACATATGTGCAGTGCATTCGCACTCTGCATTGCACAGAAAATGTGTGCGTTTTCTGTGCTATGCGGTGCGAATTCCCAGCCCATTGTGTTCAATGGGAGCGATGACACCACCAAGCTTCTAATTCACTCTCTGGTTATCTCTCGCCTCGACTACTGCAACTCTCTCCTCATTGGATTACCTTTGCATACATTATCCCCCCTTCAGTCAATAATGAATGCTGCTGCAAGACTTATCTACCTTGCCAACCGCTCAGTGTCCTCCACCCCTCTCTGCCAATCTCTTCACTGGCTTCCACTCACCCAACGTATAAAATTCAAAGTACTAACAATAATTTACAAAGCCATCCACAACTCTGCCCCCAGCTACATCTCTAACCTAGTCTCAAAATACCAACCAAGCCGCCCTCTTCGATCCTCCCAAGACCTCCTGCTCTCTAGCTCCCTTGTCACCTCCTCTCATGTTTGCCTCCAGGATTTCTCGAGAGCTTCTCCCAACCTTTGGAACTCCCTACCCCAATCAGTCTGACTGTCTTCTAATCTATCCATCTTTAGACGATCCCTGAAAACTTTTCTCTTTAAAGAAGCCTATCCTGCTTCTACCTAATACTCTTTCTTTCTACATCAGCTCAACCCCCCCCAGCTTTTACCTTTTGTATCAATTGACTCTCCCTCTTAGATTGTAAGCTCTAACGAGCAGGGCCCTTTGATTCCTCTTGTACCAAATTGTGATGTAACTGTACTGTCTGCCTTCATTTTTGTAAAGCACTGCGCAAACTGCTGGTGCTATATAAATCCTGTATAATAATAATAATAATATAATAAATAATAATAATCTAACACGGAGATGTACTCCGCAATGAACGGGGATATTTTCCCCTGCTCGTGGCCCCTTCCCCCTTCCTCCCCCCGCAGCTGCTGCGCTGGGAGAACTGACAGGAGCCACCAAACGGTGGCTCTTCTCGGCAGCAGACAGGCTGGAATTCGCATCGGACTGGTGTGAATCCAGCCTTAGTCTGTAAATGGTTAAAATTAGCTCATTTACACACCTGGGTTTATTCCTGTATCTCTTTGGTTAGGATGTGCTCGGGCGTGTTCGCAAGTGCACGTGCCCGAGCCCGCCAGGAAGTGTACACTGTGCTGCGCTAATCACAGGCAGTGAGACATTCCCCGATCGCTGCAGCCGCGCATCAGGAAATGTCTCACTGCCTGTGATTAGCGCAGTGTACACTTCCTGGCGGGCTCGGGCACGTGCACTTGCAAACACGCCAGAACCCATCCTTACTCTTGGGTTCTTTTAGCAGCGATGTTCGCAGACTTGGTAGGCTGCCTGGATTTTTGTCTTTCTTTGACCGTTCTAATAGGACGACTTAGAAAAAGGTTTCTGTACTACTTTTGGGGTTACTTGCATTGACTTCTATTACAGAAGTTGTTTGCAAGTTGCGCTGAAGTCACGCTGTGGGGGGTTATGCTAAGTCGCCCCGCAAGTCGGATCGCCCCTGTGTGAACCGGCCTTTAGTTCATAAATCGGCCCAATTTGCAGCACAATCGGCCGATACCTATTAATTTAAAAATGCCAAAAATCGGCCCGATATATAGCTCGACCTCTACATGCGACAATCTGCAACATCAATTGCAATCGGCAGTTCACCCACAACGTCATTTCTCTGTGTTTTATGTTGCTGATCTGTGGTACATAGAAATAAATGAAATGTCGTCCGTTTCAATAAAGTTTAAAAAAAGTAAACGGTACTCTTCATTTTAAATGTGCAGGCACCACCGACTAGAACCAACACTTTCTACACAGTAAAACGCACTATTTTACCATAGAGGAAGTATAAATCAGCTATTGGGGTTGTTTACACCAAATGCAATCGGGTGCGTTTTTAAATGCAGTATGAATATAGTACAAATGTATATGGAACTAAGATGAATGTATTTCATTGAGTCTAGATTACACCATTGTGATGCTTTCATGTGCAAAATTACAGCATGCTGCATCTTTCTGTACTGGACCGCACTGAAAAAGGCATATAAAATCATGCAAATGCGCATAGACGCATGTAAATGTAACCGGGTAAGGGCTCATTCACACTGGTGGTAAGGTGGTAAAACCCTACAGCTAAGCCACACTTTTATAGACAGACCCCCTTTAACTGCAGAGGCAGCAGCCAGCTGTCTACACATACTGTGGCCACAATGGTTTACTATGATGCAAAGCTAGTAAGAAAGAGGCCTAGAGGAGATAAAATAAATGTAAAAAATTATTCCAAAAAATGCACTGCAAATACGTAAAAGCACATGCAGCAGTGCACAGTGAGTGCGGGGATTATAGTATAAGGGCTGGATCACATCAGCGGCTGGTGTGTGTGGTGCGATCCAGCTGAGATCAGCACAGTGACAATGCAACAAATTTCATTGAGATGTCACACAAACATCTAAAGTTTAATTGCTTGCTGCGCAGTGTGAGGCAGTGGATTGCCTTGCACTGCGCTGTTATGAAAAAAAGTACTGCATGCAGTACTTTTTATCGAGCGCATCGTGCCCATACACCACTGAAGCGCAGTGGCGTGTACCAATAATAAACCCCAGATCTCTCCATAAAGAGGACCTGTCGCTGTCCATGCTTTTCATCCCTTGTGATAGCAAAGAGGTTGAGGCTAGGTTCACACTATCTTCCCATGTGGCAGCAGGGGTCCAGTGCGTCCTGGTTCACCGTTTCAAGTCCAAATTCAGCCCAAATTTTTGGCTGAATTTGGACCTCAAATGGACCAAAAGATGCAAATTCGCACCAGAGCATATGTAATAATATGTAATAATGTCACTGGTCCCCAAAAAGTGTAATTTGGGGTCAGATTTGTCCGCCGCAGTCGCAGTCCCCCTAAAAATCGCAGATAGCCACCATTACCAGTAAAAACAATTAAAAAAATTCCCTAAATCCCGTAATTTGTAGATGCGATAACATTTAATCAATATATACGCCTATTGCTATTTTTTTTTACCAAAAATATGAAGAAGAATATATATCGGCCTAAAATGATGGGTTTTTTTTTGATAGCATAAAGGAAAAAAAATGGAAAATTTCCTATCAAATACTTACCGTAAATTTCCTTTCCTGATGGACTCCATGGCAGCATACGTATGGGTTAACCCCGCCTCCTCTCCACTCCTATAGGACCCCACTCCCAGAGGCCGTGTTCCGTAACTAGCCTACTCCTGACACTGGGATGGGAACTCCTGCTGCCTTGGAGTCCATCAGGAAAGGAAAATTACGGTAAGTATTTGATAGGAAATTTTCAGTTTTCCTGACAGACTCCATGGCAGCATACGTATGGGATTTAACTAGCCATACACTTCATGGGCGGGCAATGCTGAAACAAAGGCTTTAATTCGTACCGTCAACAGACAGGCCCTTCAAGCCATAATAAACAGAGGATAACGAAGCAGGCTCTGCATAATAATGAGCCATAAATGTATTGATTGAGGGCCGTAAGGCCGCCCTACGGACTACATTGGTAACCACATGCTGCGAAGCTGCCCGAGATGTAGACACACTTCTGGTGAGCGAGTGGTCACCACCTCCAGAGAGCCAAGCCCTCAGCTCTGAGCCTGTTGGATGGCCCGGACAACCCGTGCCACCATCATCCTAGATGAGGCACATTTCCCATGTTCTTTTCGGCAAAGAATTAACAAGCATTCAAAAGCCTGAAGGAAGCTATCGCTTGCAGATATAATAATATCTGAGAGATTCCTAGAACCAAAGAAAAGGCCATCTTATACATAGCTCACATTATTTTACACTTGCCAAGTCACTCATAGTAGCGCAAAAGTCAGATCACTTATTTGTAAAAGAAAGGGTATTGCTGAGAGCCAAATTCAGGATTCCACAACATGACCTCTCCCATGTCTAAAGGAGGTATGTTAGTACTCTAAAGGTTAGCAGAATAATTCCTTGGTATCGATGAAATGATGTCATCTTGAGATTCGAGTCGAGCATAGGCAACAGCGCCACTCACTCTGGAAAGAGTCTTAAGAAAGGTTCTCCATGGCGATGCCTCAGTTTGAGGCTTTATATGCTGACGTGATAGCCACGAGAAAGGTGAATTTGACAGAGGTCTTAATAGGGACAATCTTAGAATACTGTGCTCCAATTCCTGAGGGAGTCGAACAAGAGGGAGGCACCATTTAGGAAGCCTCTGCTTACTCCAAAGTCTGAGCCTAAGTCCTGACAGAAGGTCTGGCCTGAGGGGAATGGGCTCTGGTTTCCGGTAGCTGATCCGCGCTAACACAGGGAGCCATGGCGAATATGACATCTCTGCCTCCACCTCCACGACTTCTGCTTTGAATCTTCACAAAAACCAGAGGTTGACCGGAACAGGAAGAATCGCATAGGTCCCGCTGCATATCCAATAATCCGTCAGGCCCCTGTCCTGAAGCCTTGGAGATACCAGCCCTGCGTATAGGTTAGCAGATATCATGATATCATGCATTGGAAGCTTTTGCCTTGATATACTTTACTTTCATGGAAAAATAGCAGAACATGTCTTCTAGCATGGAGATAGGAACAGGAACTATACAAGCGCACATTTAGATACAGAAGGTACATCCTGTGATAATATTATAACACAGAATACACACTAATACTGCAGTGCCACCTACTGGTATAGACAGTTATGTATATATGTAGTTTACAGCAGTGTTCCCCAACCCTGTCCTCAAGGCCCACCAACAGGTCATGTTTTCAGGATTTCCATTATTTTGCACAGGTGATTTGATCAGTTTCACTGCCTTAGTAATTACCACAGCTGATTCATCTGACGGAAATCCTGAAAACATGACCTGTTGGTGGGCCTTGAGGACTGGGTTGGGGAACACTGGTTTACAGTACCAAGCAACTTTACTGTTGTACTTCCAACAGTATAAAACTTCTCCAACTTCTTGGTGCACAGGGAGACAAACAGATTGATTTTGGACTGCCCCCCCCCCGGGACCTGCCTGAATAACTACCACCTGGAGAGACCATTTGTTGCATTTCAGTTGGACTCTGGAAAGAAAGCCTGTTAGAATCATTCAGGATTCCGGGGACATAAGCCAATGAGATGTTGGTTAGATTCTTCTGAGTCCAAGGCATAACTGGCTTGTAGGGTGCAGAAGGCTGCCAGTAATTTCCCATCTGTCCTGCATTATCCCTGGTAGGCAGTAAGTCTCCCCGTTTCGTATCGCTGGTATCAAACGTGATTGTGAAGCAGAAGATGAGGCAATGGAATGGCCAATAAATACCTTTCTCTGTTCCAGCCACCTAGGGCTCTCTCGTGACTGAGGCCTTGTAGATGACCTGCATTCTACTTCCTGGCTCCCATTGCTGGGGAAACCCCTTCTGGAAGGGCCGCATTCTCCAGAGCGTACACTTGACCATTGGCTACATAGATACCATAGTGCCGATAATTTTAGATACTGAAAGGTGCGCAGGTGGGAAGAAGACTGACCCAGATTCAGGTAACGATGCAAGTCAACATTTAGGTCTATGAAATGAGCCAGTCACCTGGCTGGATCCCCATCATAAACTTCTCCTTTTAGATGAGAAATGTTTTAGGTGTGTGAGGTCTATAGCTGGCCTCTGCAAGCCGTTCTTTGACCATGAAGAGGGGCAAGTACATGCCCAGAAATCATGGTCATTTTCAGTGCTATAAACATGGCCACTAGAGCCCAGGCCGACTTTCAGGCCAATCACTGCATCTTCCAGCAAAGAACGACCAGCTTACTTGCCTTATCAAACTTCAACAACTAGAGAGGCAGCCTTTCGATGCTTCACATCCTTATCCCTGAATGGATAGAGCTTGGCCTGCTCAGAAGAGAGGTATATCTCACGACCTTGCTCATCAAAAATGATGTTCCCTAGTTCCGTTAGGAATGGGGGAATAGAACACTCTCTCTGAGGCTACGTCTCCACTATTGCGACCCCAAAGTCACACGATTCAGAGCGTGACTCTGGAGTGCAACTCAGATGCGACTAAGTGCAGTCTCCGATCCAACTTTACAGTCTCTGGGTCAGAGCTGCATCAAGGTCATGCAGAAGTAGTGCAGGAACCTTTCCAGAGTTGCTGCAACTTTAAGTCGCATAAATTGGAATGCATGACAGTCGCACGGAACCCAAGGTGCTTACAGAACTTCCTCTTGTTTTGCAGGAGACTCTACAGGTTCTACCCATGCAAATGCCCTGTTCATAGCTTTGACCAATAGGGCACCACAAGGGCAAAGTGACTCTCTCTGCCTCACTGTCTGAGGTCCTTTATAGATCGATGGCACGGTTGGGATGGTTCCCGCTCTTCCTAGCCATCCTAGTGGGAGAAACACGCCGTAATGGCTAGTGGGCATTGCATGTAGCTTATACCCTACTCTTTAAGGGGTTCTTGCACCCCGCGCCTCACCAGAGACTTAAGCCCCATACACACTATACAATTGTTTGTAGACTTTTGTCTTCAGATTCACCAAAGCCATGTAGTGCAAGGGCCTCCCTGATTGCATGCAAATTGAAACACTTAAGTTTTGACCTCATATTATATGGTTTTGGTAAATCTGAAGACAAAAGTCTGCAGAAAATTGTATAGTGTGTATGGGGCTTTAATTTGATGGACATCCTTTTCTCCAACCGCTCGGGCATAATATTGCTCACACAGAGACCTGCCCCCTTGGACCTGAATTCCGTATCCCCAGCAGGCTCCTTCCTTGGGGCGGCTGACATAGTGGTGAGTGCGGTGCCTAGAGAAGGATTCAGAGCTTCTGCTATGAAGGCTGGATCTTGACAGTGACTTATGATGACTAAATCTGGATGAAGAAAGTTGATGTTGTGACCTAAAGAGCTCTTACTGATCTCATGCTGTATATTGTCAATCTGACCTAGAAGGACTCACACAAAAAAAAAGCACAAAATGGGGTAGAAAGGAAAGGACTAAGAACCCAAAAGTGTGCCCAGGCAAGCGAGGAAAGAAAAGGGTTAACACCCTCACAAACTTGCTACACAAGGGCTGGCCATGGGGGAGCAGTAATACATCTGTAGTGTGAACTGTACAGATAGCCAACCTGCACAGGTGATACAATCACACCAAGACAGCACACAAGGCTGTATTGCAGAGCATATACCTGTGATGATTGCACACAGCATTGGAAACTGCTGCAAGCTGTCCACAGAGAAAATCCTAATATCAACAGTACTGACCGTTGATTGACTTTCTCCCTTTGCAATGATGCCACTGCTGCCCACAGCACACATGTGCTGAGTACTTGGACAGGAGTAACCCAGGGACACTAGGCCATGGAGTATGCAATAAAAAGGTATACATTATTGCACACGGCATCCCCCATGATTACGCCTGGATACAGAGGACGCTGTTCCTGCATGGGCTCAGGGTGTTTATGACCGCCTGCTCTTAGCTAGGCTATTAGGCTGTACTGCTGCTTTGCCTGCCAATGGCCAGACTTGAGCTCTTCATGGCACCGCATCCATCACCCTTCTCCACCCCCACTCATAGCTGGGGGTTGCTGGATATTACACATGGTGCCACATCCATCAACCCACTCACAGCTGGGGACTGCTAGGGAATTACATGGGACCGCATTCATCACCCTTCTCCACCCTGCTCATAGCTGGGGCTGCTGGAGATTTTGCATGGCACCGCATCCATCACCCCTCTTCACCCCACTCACTGCTGGGGACTGCTTGGGATTTACATGGGACTGCATCTATCTCCCTTCTCCAACCCGCCAACGGCTGGGAATTGCTGGAGACGCCATACGTCTTCTGGGGCACAGCTTGCCGAACAACCAGGCCTCAATCGTGGACACTTTATCCAAGGTAAGACTTCAATCATTCTGGTCTTCAGGAGGAGGATAAAAAAGGAACACGGCCTCTGGCTCTGAGCCCAAATTCATGGGAGTGGGGTCCTATAGGAGTGAAGAGGAGGCGGGGTTAACCCATACGTATGCTGCCATGGAGTCTGTCAGGAAATGGTGGGTTTTTTTTCCAAAATTGTCGCTCTTTGTTTATAGCACAAAAAATAAAAAACCACGGAGGTGATCAAATACCACCAAAAGAAAGCTCTATTTGTGGGGAAAAAAGGACGTCAATTTTGTATGAGTACAGCGTTGCACGACCGTGCAATTCAGTTAAAGCGATGCAGTGCCGTATCGCAAAAAATGGCCTGGTCATTAAGGGGGCAAATACTTCCGGGGCTGAAGTGGCTAAATAAATTAAAGAAAAATTAAATTTAAAATATTTTTTAACTTGCCCCTATTCCCCCATGCGCATATGTAAATGGAGATCGCACCACTCATATGAGGTATCGCCACAAACATCAGTGACAGCAAGCATTCTAGCTCCAGACTTCCTATGTAATTCTGAACTGGTAACCTGTAAAGATTTTTAAAGCGTCGCCTACGAAGATTTTTGGGTACCATAGTTTGTTAGAGTTCCACGGGCATGTGCAATTTTAAAGCATGACATGTTTGGTATCTATTTACTCGAAGTAACATCTTTTTATATTTTACCAAAAAATGTAGCATTCTATTGTGTTTTTTGTGCATTAAATTTTGTGAAAATGCATTCTTTAAGACAAATTTAGCTTAAAAAAACGCTGCACAAATCTTGTGTGACGTACAAATATGCAACATCCACCATTTTATTCTCTAGGACCCATGCTTACATTTTAAAACATCTATAATGATTAGGGGTTCTAAATGGTTTTCTAGCAAAAAAAAAAATTTTATTTTTTTTTTACATGTAGGATGTCAGAATTAGCCCAGACTGGAGGTTACATTTGATAGGATTACAAATTAACATTTATATAATTTCATACACATTAATAACATTTTCATTATAAAAGCAAACCTAAACAAAAAATTTGTAGTTTTTGGATGGAGTAGAAATGGTTAGAACCCCTTTTAAGTTCTTGTTGCTGTCTATCAGATTTACTTCTGGTAAAACTGGGGGAATAGACAAAATTTCAAAGTTGTCACCAGAATAGGAGGCAAGGAGGGATTTTCCAGTAGAAACACTTGCGGTGTCTAAGGCCAGACATGATTAGAATCTGAGTCTGTTCAGCAGAAACTGGCAGAGATTTGAACCGTTAATGGGCAGGGTGAACGTACCAAGTTGATCGTTTTTTTTAACTTGGGTGCAATGAAACATTCACCAACTATCTTGTGTGATAAGTCAAATTGGGTATGTAAGAAGGGTGGAGGCCATGCTTGATATGTACTCTATCCACTGGGGACTTGAATCCTGGGCAAGGGTTGGTGGGGGCTGGGACCCTGGGGTCCGAGGGTCGGACTGAGTGTCGAAATTAAGTTTTTGTATTTCTGTATTGTCAGCGGTCATGTTGTACCGCGGGTTCTTTTTTAGACCCCAACTGTCTTTGTATATTTCTGTGTATCTAAAACAACAAAGACAATTTTCAAAAAAACTTGGGTACAATGAGCCTGCCGGAATCTCTTGCAATTATCACAAGCGACTGTCTTCTCCCAGTGGGGACGGCTTCCCCTGCCCTCCCCGTTAGGGAGAAGACAATGGCCCAGCAGGAGGGATTTGCGCATCAACGCTGTCTGTGTTGATGGGGGAATCAAGCAAATTTCTTTCCTGCAACCCATGATTGCATGGAAAGAAATTTGCTCCGTGTATGGCTGGCATTAGAGAGGATTTCCCTTTCGAGATATTTCCTATTACATCCATGTTTATGGAACAGGAAATGAAGTGCAACCTCCCTTGTGAGACATAGCCCACAAAAAACCCAAGAATTGTAACCATTCTCTATGCTGTCAATAACTTAAATAAGGGTTTCCCTTTTAGATACAATTTCAGCTTTAAGACAGCCCTGTGTTTGCTGGGAGAGAGGGTGGGAGTATGTCTCTCCTCTGATGATTCAGCTGTATGTATGATGTAATCTTTCTTGGGATATTATAATGCATTGGGAACGCATGGGAATTTCTGTAAAACTGAAAAACACAGTGCAACGCTATACAAAAATCAATCAATAAAGTGTAAATGGCAAAGAATAATATGTGACACCTGAATACAAACTTGCATTTACAAAGAGAACATCACAGAAAACTTTCGTTTTGCAACCATCAAAACGTTTAAGTGGCTGTAATACTAGAAGTGAGCACTATTGTGTGGTTTTGCTCTCTTTCTTGAACGGCTTAACACTGAAAATGTTTTGAGATTAGCCCTTTACTACCATGTTTGTTACTACATCTCAACCTGGCTGCAGAAGCTCTTAGCCCTTTATACATCTAGCGATATTAGACCTCCTACAAGGTCTATGCTTAAAGAGGTCAGTCATATTTGTAAAAATTGAGTCAGCAGCTACAAAAACTGTTGCTGACTTTTAATTAACAGATACTCACCCGTCACAGAATGCAGCAATGTGCTCACCCGTCACCCCAGCCATTCTTTCCACAGGTATTCTGTCCCCGGCGCCGGCATCTCAACTGTGGGCACACGTGGCTGTGACATGAGCGGCGCTTTGTGAATGGTCCTGAAGTCTTCTGGGATTTGTGACACGTCCCAGAAGACTGCGGCGAGGGAGGAGTGGAGTAGGAGTTCTGTCAAAACCAGGTACTCGCTCCTCCCCAAAAAAACAAAGTGCAGTTTCTTAAAATTTAGCAGGGAAGGAGGCCTTAAAGTGGAATTTCCCCTTTTGGGTAAGCAGTTTTAGGAAGATCATGTGTCTCTGGCACAGAAAAAGTATAATAAGAATATCACTGTGTCTATTGTCATTATATTTATACACAATCTGGGGATTTTGTTTTAGTGGGGTTTTTTGGTTGTTTTTTTGGACTGCACTGTATTTTTTGTTTTCTTACTTTGTTGTTTTTGTTTTGATTGTTTGACGCCACAATTTTCTGTGATCTTCACTTTTTTTTTTTGATAGTGCTTCTCTTGTTTTGTTTTTCATTTTATATCTTGTGTGTGAATTACTTGTACGTTTCAGCTGGCTGTCCACATACACTCATATTTTGGTCGCACACACCATAACCTTCTTTATTTTTAATTAATGCAACTGGTCTTTGAATTTCAGTGTGTTGCAAAATACTTTGTCTTTATCTCTTTTGGTCTGGTTTTCTTAGGTTGACAAAAGTATTTGAAAACAAGCAGAAGGCTTCCTGTATATCATTGAAGACTAGGATACTAGTAAGTAACATGCATGTATGACTACTAAAAAGGAAAATGTAATTTGGATTCTTACATGGCAATAGTGCTGCAACGGAACCAGTAGAAAGGTTTGCCACTAAGTTGGGGTCAGGGCAGGGTGCTCAGAGCTTTAAGGCAAATGGATTTGGGCTTCTGGGATGCTTTGAGAGGTGAATAAGGCCTCATACACACGGGCGTATCTTAAAAAATAAACAAAACGTCAGGCCCGCCGCCAGGGAAAAAAAATCTGCATTTTTTCGGTGTTATGCATCGGTATTAGTGAGCGTTAGTGAGCGTCGGCGTCAATAGGCATTTTTTTAAAAAAAATCAGCCCTCTGCTATTTTTCAACCTAAAAACGTTGGCGTCAAAAAACGCCGGTTAACACCAAAACGTTACAGCCTCAGAACGCGCTGGCCATGGGTTCTAGTTTCAGCTCACTAACGCTGACGTTTTTGAGCTGTAGAGGGCGTCTGCGTTTTTATGGGGCCATTGACTAACATGGAGAGCTGCAAAAAACGCCAGAAAACGTTGGCGTCAAAAAACGTCCGTGTGTCTGTGTGAGGCCTAAAAGTTCATCCAGGCATCTTTGTGCCTACTAAAAACACAGGGCTCTGTACACAGAGCAGCAATGTGGCTGATTTTTTTTTTTTTTTGTCCCCCTGCAAAGCAGAGATAAAAATCAGACTCATTGATTAGTAAAAGCAGCACATAATACACACATTACACATTGTAGGGCACATAGTTAACCCCTTGATTGCCCCCAGATGTTAACCCCTTCCCAGCCAGTGTCATTCGTACAGTATTGGCACTGATCACTGTATTGGTGTCACTGGTGATGTTAGTATCTGATTGCACACCACATTATCACAGTCCCACTATAAGTCACTGATCACCGCCATTACTAGTATAAAAAGAATAAATAAACAGTCTAGTATACTGTATATACCATCATTTTGTAGATGCTTCAACTTTCACGCAAACCAATCTATATACACTTAATGGGATTTTTTACCAAATACATGTAGCAGAAAACATTTTGGCCTAAATTTATGAAAAGATTAGATTTTTTTTTTATTGTTTTATTGGATATGTTTTATAGTAGAAAGTAAAAAATATTGTGTTTTTTCAAAATGTTGTGTCCTTTTTTTTATATATAATATAATGGGGAAAAAAAAACCCAGATATGATCATACACCATCAAAGGAGAACTCTATTTGTATGAAAACAATTGCATAAATTTAATTTGTGTACAATGTTGCATGACTGCACAAATACCAGTTAAAGTAGCATAATGCCAAATAGGAAAAAAATGGTCTGGTTATGAAGGGGGTAAATCCTTCCGGAGGTCAAGTGGTTAAAGTTAAACTGCAGCTTATGTAAGGTAACTGTTTCGCCATGCAAGGATAAAGGGGGCAACATGACATTTGGTTGTCTTCTCTGAGATTACTCCACAAGAAGTCAGCTGTGTAATGGAATCTATTTCTCCCTGATAAAGGAAATGTTTTTAAATGACTTTTGTTCTAAAGTTTTACATACCCATGAATGTTGGTAATATTTCTTACATAAAACGGTTTGTGTAAATCTTTGTTATTGGGGTACACATTTACTTTTTAATTTTAAGTGCTGTGGGATCCCCAGGCCTAGCTTTCTCAGTAGCCATTCACAGGGAAGACGTTAGACAGCTCTTGAGAAATATCATTATTTTCCTTAGCAACCAGTCCATCCCAGAATGGCTTGTGGGTTAACCAGGTCAGGTTCTCCATAGCCCCCACTGCAGATTAATGTGCTGGGCATGTTCCTTAGCACTTACACAGGGTTAGGAAGTCAAAGTACGACATTCAGCTGAAGGACCACATACTGAATAAATGTTTGACTTGTAGTGTACCAATTATTTTCATTTTTTTTTTGTTTGTTTTGCAGAAAGAATTAAATTCATCTGTACTAAATGGCCTTTCTTGGAAGGATCTACCTAATCTTGTCTGTTTGTATATCTCTGTTTTTTGTGCTTCCAGGGGTAGAAGCAACAGATGAAGGAAATGTAATCGCAGTCCTGCTTGGTCTAGTACTTACAGGCATTTGTTTTTGTGCATGTTTGGGGTACTATGCCAGAAGCAGAGATGGGCGACCCTAACCTTTTTGTAGTCTATTTATGTGCATTTTTTGCATTTTTCTCTGTCTCCTGATATTACCTGGAAGGGGGTCTATTTTTATTAGCATTTTGGAATGTAATATTAATGGCCAGTTTAACTGCCTACTCTGTTTAAAAAGGTTTATTGACTTGTACAGTATTTGATTTATCCTTTAATACCAAATGAAATTAAAATTTGAGACTTGATCCAATTAAATATGTGTTTTATTGAAAAAAAAGTTCCTTTTTATTTTCATTTCTGTAGCAATTAACCATTCTGGTATAATGATTATACTAGGCTAACCTTTCCACTGCTAGTACGCGCATTATCTGCATCTCTTGTACAAGTGAACATTTGTCTGTAAGATGGAGAGCTAGGAATATAGCTGTACAGCTTTTCCAAGGCAACAAAAATAGCAAGGTGAAGGTCCTGGTGCGTTGCTCCTATGCTGAGCCCTGCAGAGAATAGATTGTATTCTATTACTACCTAAAACGTCTGAAGTTAGAAACACTGCTTTACTTCATAGAGGAAAACCGTTACATATGGTTAGTCTGTATGTAGTGTCAGAAACTGCAACTACTTGCTACTCAGCATGGGGGAGACACTTGGGAGGGAGGCTTGTCTTAAAATGTCTACTTAACGACTTGAGTGCAAGCTTGTAGAACCCCTTCATTACCAGGCCATTTTACAGTTTTCATTCCTATGATCGCTTGACTGACCATTATTTCATTATGTAACACTGTACCCAAATTCATTTTAAATCCTTTTTTTATATATATTTTTTTTGTTTTATTTTTTACTAAAGAAAGAAAGAGAGACCAATATTTCTTTTAAAAAAATGATTTTTTTTCTTGTTCCAATATTTTATTGAAAGCAACAAAAGACTTAGTACAAAGTACAAATGTGCAAAGTGTACATTCGTATATTAAGTACAGTAAGTAAGCTGAAGCATGGAATAGACCATTTTGGGTCATAAAAGGGTATATAACAAACATCAATGGGAGGATAATCCTCCACAGTACTATATGAAGGTAGGCTGAAATTCTAGGCCTAAACAACATATGAACAGTCAGGGAGATAAAACAGTAGTAGTTAACAAAGGTAGCTGTTTGGCACCCCAAGGTGGGACAATACCAAAGAGCTCAGGAGTACTGGGAGACTGCAGGTCAGGATGGGTAGCGGGGGATAGCATAGTAAATTATCTTGTACAAATGTTTTTATGGATCAATACAGGTTATACAGGAATATTTCACCCTCAGTTTTGTAATTGAGTAATAGGTATCAAAACAGTCAGCAGTAGTCTTAAGGAGTAGGAGTACTGATAGTGTACAATACATGTGTCTGTGTTTTATGTACAGAGTTAGTTGTGAGAAGTGATTAACAGAGTTAGGGTGCCTGTGTTTGCATGGGAGATCAGGTTAACCCGAGAGGACATAAGGTAGACACAGTGCTAGGTGTGTAAGTGTTTAGGCGAAATAGAAGGGCGAGCTAATATGGGTCCCAAATGTGGAATTGTCCATGTGGTAACCCAAAGTTGGGCTGTAATGGTACTATATGCCTTTTACCTTCTTGGGGGAATGGCTCCAGACCAATTTAAACTTCTACAAGGGAGGTGGGACCGTAAAAAGGTTTTGATGAAGTCCAATGTATTCTGGGTATACAGAACTGGAGACACTCTGGGTAGAGTTAGGGTGTTTGGTGATGGACTAATGCAGAGTCAGTGGGTTATACTTGTGGTGGAGAGATGAGGATGATGGGGGGGGGGGGGTCAGCAGGGGGGAAGAAGAGTCCCTAGGGAGGATCATCAACCAGTGGGATGATTGGCGAGCAATTGATTGTTTACGGCGAGGGGGGTGGAGGACCACCCTCAGGGTAGTATTAATGAGTAATCAAGGCCTTGAGGAAGGCAGTGATCAATCCATGGTTTCCAAAGGTTCTCGTACTGGGATATTTTGTCAAAAATGATTGCTTCATTGTTGGCATGAATCATTGCTTGTGCCACCCTTTGGTTCACAGGGTGCATAATGAGCTGGATTTCGATGCCTTTAGTTGCAGTGGTGATTAGGAGTAAGAGTTTAAATTGTTTTTGCGTTAGGGCCTGTGGTTTGTGGTTTAGAAGCGCTACCACTGGTTCTTG
>BLSH010481489.1:244401-260131 GCA_018402905.1 Glandirana rugosa
ATACTTGTGGTGGAGAGATGAGGATGATGGGGGGGGGGGGTCAGCAGGGGGGAAGAAGAGTCCCTAGGGAGGATCATCAACCAGTGGGATGATTGGCGAGCAATTGATTGTTTACGGCGAGGGGGGTGGAGGACCACCCTCAGGGTAGTATTAATGAGTAATCAAGGCCTTGAGGAAGGCAGTGATCAATCCATGGTTTCCAAAGGTTCTCGTACTGGGATATTTTGTCAAAAATGATTGCTTCATTGTTGGCATGAATCATTGCTTGTGCCACCCTTTGGTTCACAGGGTGCATAATGAGCTGGATTTCGATGCCTTTAGTTGCAGTGGTGATTAGGAGTAAGAGTTTAAATTGTTTTTGCGTTAGGGCCTGTGGTTTGTGGTTTAGAAGCGCTACCACTGGTTCTTGTAGTATGGTGGCTTCAAATATGGTGGAGAGGAGTTTGAAGGTTTCGGTCCAGAATCTGTTTCCAATAGGGCAGTCCCCACCATATGTGGATATGAGTGCCCGGGTCTGAACAGCCACAGAAGCATTGTGAAGGGTATTGGGGGAGAAATTTGGATATCCTAGCGGGGATCAGATACCACCTGGTGAGCACCTTGTAATTGGTTTCAAGGGCCACTATGTTTGGAGAAGCGGATTTTGTAGCCTGCCATATTTTTGTCCAATCTTCTGGGTCAAGTTGTAGATTGAGGTCCGTCTCCCATTTAGTAGTGTAGGTGGGTGGTGCAGTAGTTACATAGGATAGGAGTCGTGTGTATAAGTCTGAGATGGGTCCACGTCTGTGTGGGTCCGTTTTTACATGCTCTTTCAAATGTAGCGAGTTCTAGTGTCCTGGAGTTGGGGGGGGGGGGGGTTGTTGAGCCAAGAAATTTTTGATTTGCAGGTATCCAAAGTTTTCTGTGGTTGAGAGGTTGTGCGTATCCTGGAGTATAGGGCAGGGGGTGATCTTCGAGGAGGTGTAGAATTGATGGAGACGTATTAGGTCTGCCTCTGACCAAGCAGAGAAGGAGGTAAGGACCAGGCTCGGTAAAAGGATGGGTTTCAAAGGAACGATAAAAGGGGATTGTGTGGCGATTGGAGGCCAAAGTGTGTTTTGAGTCTGTCCCATATGGAAAGACTATGTTTGGTGATGGGATTGTGAATTGATCGTCGTTGAGCAGGCGATAGCCAAAGGAGATTCACTGTAGAGAGGGGGTCACAGTCGACTGACTCTAGCGCTACCCATAGTGGGGTTTCCTTTGTAGAGTGATATTTTGTAAGTTGTGCTAGTTGTAATATTTAGTAAAATTGGGTACGCTTAGACCGCCTCGAGTTCGGGGGGAAGAATAGGGTTGCTTGAGGGAGGTGGGGTTTTAGCTTGCCCCTGATATATTGGGAGACCCTGTGTTGTAGGATACGAAGGAAATAGGATGGGACTTGTATTGGGAGCACTATAAAAAGGCACAAAATTTTAGGTAGTATGGTTATATTAATAACTATAATACAACCCATCCAGGCTAAGGGTAGGGAGGACCAGTTTGTCATCAGATTGGTAAGCTTCGTTAACATAGGGGGGGTAATTGGCTGTGTAGAGGTCGCTTGGGTTCACTGTTTGATGCCTAAATAATAGATGTGCGTGGACGCCCAGGTAAATAGAAGGGATTCATTCAAGTGCGACTGTTAAGTAGATGTTAGTGAGATGTTTAAGGCTTTGGACTTTCGCGGGTCGATTATGAGGCCAGAAATTTGTCCAAATTTGGAAAGGGGATCCATTGAATGGGGCAGAAATCAGGGGCGAGGTGAGGAATATTAGGACATCGTCTGCGAATAAGCATAGTTTACGTTGATGACCTCCTAGTTCTAGCCCGTGAATATTAGGGTTAGAGTGGATGAGTTGGGCTATGGGTTCAATCGCCAGGGCAAAGAGTAATGGGTCCTCTTTCAATGGGGAAAGGGTCAGAGCGAAATCCTGAGTAGGTTACGTAGGATTTGCGGTTACTGTAAAGAGCTGCAATCCATGTTTGCAAATGTATTCCAAATCCCCATCGGTGTATGATAGAATTGATGTAGGTCCAAGATAGAGAATCAAAGGCTTTAGTTATGTCTAGAGAGAGAAAGCATGCGGGTATTCCACCGAAGCGGGCTACATGGGCCAAGAGTGTCGCTCGGCGTATATTCTCTCCAGCTTGCCTGGATGGGATGAAACCTGTTTGATCTCTATGGATCAAATTGCCAATGATGGGGTTGAGGCAGGTGGACAAGACTTTTTTTTTTTTTAACTTCCCATAAGGTCATGGGGTGTACGTTGGAGGATGTGTTGTTGACAATATAGTCCTTAATGGCATTTTCTATAGCTTGACGGTGGGTGGAATTAGCCAGCAGTCTGTCGTTAATGCACCAGGTTTTGTGGCTAGGTCTGGGAACTAGGGAGGAGAAAGAGGTTATGACTTCATTGTGGTCAGACCACGCGCATGGAACTATAGTTGAGTTAAGGACTAGTGAGGAGGTTCCTATATTGACGAAAAGATGACCAATGCGGGAGAACAGTTTGTGAGGGTGTGAATAGAGGTTGTACTGATGCCTCGCCTGGTTTTGTTCTTGCCAGGTGTCAAGGAGCGAGTGTTGATTGTTGCTGAAATGTGAGGCATTGAGCTGTAGGGGGGGCTGGGAACTTGTCTAAGTAATGGTATAGTACTTGGTTGGAGTCGCCACAGAGTATGAGGGTTCCCCGCTTATGTGTTGCGATCACTGTGAACAGTTGTGAAAGAAATGCAAGTGGGTTCTTATTGGGAGCATAATAGGAGGCGATTGTTACCTCATTGTCTAACAGATGGCCTGTGAGTACAAGGTATTGTCTCTCGGGGTCTCTGGTCTCCGCTTGGTGGCTGAATGGTGTGTTGTGGTGAAACGCTATAAGGACGCCTCTGTGAGACTGAGGCCGAATATACTTGTGGGTATTGACGACCAAAATATGTGGGAGGAGAAATGTCTCTTGTAGACAAACCACATGGGCCAAAAGCGCGGAGAAGGGACAAAATGCTTTGGTGCGTTTGGAGGGGGAATTGAGGCCTTGAACATTGAGCGTAAGGACATTTATTGATGCCATTGGACGTTATAGGAGGTGTTGCCAGATAATATGTGCCGCCCCTGGGGTTCGATGATCCTCCCTAGGGAGTATAAATATAGAGAGAGGGGAAGGGAGGGGGATAAGAAAAGCTAGGGGGGAGGGGAGATAAGGAGGGTAAGGTATACAGTAGAATTGAGGTGCATTAAGTGGGGGAGAGAAAGCTAAGGTATAAGAAGGGGTGTTGCGTCTGGTTGTACGTGTGGGGGGTTGCTCCAAAGAGGAGCGTGTATCCAGAGGCTGGTAATGTATCACCAGGCAATGGATACTATCTGATCCAAAGAATATCCCAAGATAATCAAGGTGATATTCGACGAGTAATTGGAGGCACAGTGGGCTGTGTCCGGGACTACGACAGCCTGAATTAAAACATAGTAAACTTATAGTTATCGCATACAAGTCTAGGTAGTTAATGTTAAGCAATTTAACTATTATCAAACCAACTTTTATAACTTAAATAAACAAAATAACTCCAGGAGGGGGTTATAATACTAACATCCATCAGGTATGTTGTGAATGCATAGAGATAGATGGGTTTCAGTCATCCACAATAGGCAGTCCCATTATAGGGGGATGAGGAGTAAATGTACACAATAGTTCCCCTACATTAGGAGATGGTTAGGATATTTCAAATATATTAGTAATGCTGGATAAAAGTTCAACAACCCCCGCGTGGGAAAATTCAGGGTAGGTTGTCGAGGCCCCCATCGTAATGAGAAAAAGGGATCCTAAAGGGGATTCAAGCAAAGTCCAGGTAAGGAGTGCCTCTCACTCATTTGAAGTTAGTAACTGCGTGACTAGTCAATGATGCCTTTTGAGTCAGTGCGGGGATAAGGCTAGTCTGACAGAAAGGATGTGAATGTTTGTCACCTGGAGGGATGAAGTCAGTGTATCGGATCTTCATGGTCAGGCGGGATAAAACAATCTCTTTTGTGGGTGCTGGAATGAGCTTGGAGATCTGGGGAGGACTGCAGCTTCTTGGGAGAGCAGGAGGTCGCACGGCACTTGGGTCCCTCTGTCTTGGATTTGGGTGTTGAAAGTTGTAGTTCTTGCAGGGTGTTGTCAAGGTCTTCAGCAGATCTGCATACAAAATTGGTCCCTTTTATGAGTGAAGCGGACAGCGAAGGGGAAGCTCCAATGGTATGTGATGCGGTGATGGTGCAGGACAAGCAAATGGGATTTCATTGCTTTTCTCTTGGCAAGCGTTAGGGGTGACAGATCCTGGAAGAGTTGATACCTGTGAAAAATAGTTTTTTTTTAACCATTTGCTGACCAGCTGGCGTCAATATACTGTGGCCGGTTCGGCTCTTTCCCGTGAATTGCCGTAGCTGTACGTCAGTGTGCGCACGCTCCACCAGAGGGGGAGCCAATCAGCAGGTGGGGCGGACTCAATATCCGCTGGCCACCCGTGATCGCTCTCCGCAGTGACAGAATGGGGATCTGCCAGTGTAAACAAGGCATATTACTGTTCTGACAGGGGAGATCACACAGATCCTATTTTCTGCCCTTTCATCCCCTTTACACTTAGAACACACAGTGAGGGAACACATTTAACCCCTTGATCGCCCCTAGTGTTAACCCCTTCCCTGCCAGTGTCATTAGTACAATAACAGTGCATATTTTTAGCACTGATTACTGTAATAATGTCACTGGTTCCCAAAAATGTCAAGTGTCCGAACTGTCCACCGCAATGTCGCAGTCCCGCTAAAAATCACTGATCGCCACCATTGCTAGTAAAAAAAATAAATAAATAATAAAAATGCCATAAATCTAGTCCCTATTTTGTAGGCGCTATAACATTTGCTCAAACCAATGAATATACGCTTATTGCAATTTTTTTTTTTTTTTACCAAAAATATGTAGAACAATACATATTTGGCCTAAACTGATGAATAAATTTGTTTCTTTCCTTTTTTTTTTTTGGATATTTATTATAGCAAAAGGTAAAAAATATTATTTTTTTTTTTTTCAAAATCGTCACTTTTTTTATAGCGAAAAATGTAAAACCACAGAGGTGATCAAATACCACCAAAAGAAAGCTCTATTTGTGGGGAAAAAAAGGACATTTTATTTGGGTACACCATATCGCATGACCGTGCAATTGTCAGTTAAAGCGACGCAGTGCCGTATCGCAAAAAAATCCCATACTAATTACACGAAAATCTCCAGTTCTGTTATAGTATGAGAAAAAAATTCATGCTTGTCCATTTGGATATTTTCACATGAATTTTCATGTTTGACTCTCGAAAGCTATGTGCTAATGATCAGATTTTTGGACGATCGCTCCGAAATCGGTATTTTTCGTCCAATTTTCTCATTGTGTGTACTAGGCATTAGAGAGGTGAAGGATACAGATCCCAGTCAAAGGATGGGGCTTAGATGTGTAAGGATAGGGGTAGGGTGGAAGGGTTGACAAAACAATTGTACAGTATGTGAAAATGATCAGCAGCGACTACCATAGGTGTGCACACAGGGTGTGCTGGATGTGCCTGGGCACACCCTAATCGTCCCGTGCACCGCAGATTCCCCCTGCTGTCTGCCCTCCCAAACAGCATTTCTGGCTTCTCTCCTATCCTGCCAGCTGCTGCTGCAGGCACATAGGGGGATGTTTCAGGATGGAGAGTGGGGGGAGATGCCTGTCGTTTCCCAGTGTTAAATGTGTGGTCATTCTTAACTGATGCCTAGTAAACTGTGTTTACAATGCTTCAGGTTGTGAATGAACATGAACCCACTCAGCACAGTACTTCCTATTCATTCATTGTCCAGTGCAGCTGAGGCTGCAAAGAAAGGGACTGGAGAATCTGTGTCCTCAGTCCCTTTCTCTGTGCCTAAATGGAGACATGAGAGGTCTATTTAGACCCCTGATATTTCACCAAAGTCCCCCAACATGGCTCCTAAAAAAAAAAAAAAAAAAAATGAAAGCTAATATTGTAAATAATAATAAAAATAATACAAAATTATAGTAATAAATACAAGAAACTGTCCACAGCTCTAATGACAACTTGCTCTGCCCTAGTGACACCATCCATTGCCCTACTGACTATTGTGATGTTATGTTAGGCACGACAATGGACGGGTGATACTTGTTATTTTGAGGCGACTAGTGGGAGTCCGACCCGGGTTTTGCCGGCCACCGTGGCAGAGCTGGTTCCCGGGCCTAGACTTTCTGGTCTACTCAAACCCCTCTCCATCTGCATTTAATGATCAGGAAGAGATCTCACTTGAGCTCCATCCTGGATCTCATAGGGAGAAAAACTGAGAGAGCTCTGTGTGCTAAACTGGACTCTAAAAACAAGGTTTGCAATGTGCTTATGTTTTGTGGTGTCGGGAACAGCCCCACACTGTATAGAGAGGAAACTCTTTGTTTAGTGTAGTGCCAGATGGCAAGGTTTTGTTTTCTGTTTCTGTTTAGATCTTGCAAACCTGCAAAAATAAACCTGGCAGACTTTAACCACTTCACCCCCGGAAGGATTTCACACTTTAGGACCAGAGCACTTTTTGCGATTCGGCACCGCGTCGCTTTAACTGACAATTGCGCGGTCGTGCGACGTTGTACCCAAACGAAATTTGTGTTCTTTTTTTCCCACAAATAGAGCTTTCTTTTGGTGGTATTTGATCGCCTCTGCGTCATTTCTGATCGCTGCTATAAACAAATGAAGAGCGACAATTTTGCAAAAAAAAAACTAATTTCTTACTTTTTGCTACAATACAAATCCCAAAAAAATATAAAAAAATATTTTTTTCCATCTGTTTTGGCCGATTTATATTCTTCCTCATATTTTTGGTAAAAACAAAAACGCATTCGGCGTTTATTGATTGGTTTGCGCAAAAGTTGCCGCGTTTACGGATGATGAGAATTCATTTCTGGGGTTTTCATTTTTATTTTATTTTTTACTCACAGCACTAGTTATCGCTCGTTTGCGGTAACGAGCCACTCTGTCGCCATCAGACTGCAGTCAGCAAGTGGTTAAAGAGACTGACATCCACGCTGAATCTTTTCCCCTGAAAAGTTATCCCCACCAGCTAATCTCCCACACGTGGTGGAGTTCAGCGTGGCGACTTTCAAAGATGTAGGAAATGCTGAAGGCCCTGCTACAAGCCAATGCAGCCTAGCGGGAAACCAACCGCCAGGTCGCAGAGGCCACTTCAGCTCAGCGAGAGGAGAGTCGCCAGGCTATTGCAGCACAACAGGTGGCTCAGCAAGAGGTCGCAGTACAACAGGAGATGAACCGGTGGTTTGCGTAAGCCCTGCAGGATTTAAAAAAGGGGCCCATACCTCCTGTGACAGTGGAGCCAAGGTTGGTATGCGCCTCGTATCACATGCAGAAGATGACACCTGCGGATGATGTGGAGGCATACCTCACGACCTTTGAAAGAGTCGCTCTTCGCGAAGGATGGCCAAAAGAACAGTGGGCGGGACTGCTAGCACCATTCTTGACCGGCAAACCCCAAAAAGCCTACTTAAATCTAGAAACAGATAAGGCCCAGGACTATGAGACTCTAAAGGCAGAGATACTCACACGCCTGGGGGTCACCATGGCGGTACGGGCCCAACACATGCATCAGTGGACCTATCGCACCGACAAGCCACCCCATTCACAGATGTTCGATCTAGTTCACCTTACCAGGAAATGGCTACAGCCAGAGACTTTGCCATGTCCCCAAATCGTGGAGCACGTGGTCATGGGCCGCTATCTGTGGGCGCTCCCTGCTGCTTTGAGGAAATGGGACAGCCATGGGGACACCAAAACTGCAAGCCAACTGGTAGGCCTCGTTGAGAGATACACGGCTGCTGGCAACTTGTTGCGCCCATCTGCACCCCACTCCAATGTCTCTAGAGGTGAAAGATCACCCGGTGGACCCGGTAAGACTGTTCCAGGGCTCAGGGGCGAGGAGAAATTTGAGAAAACTGATACGGTTAAAGAGACTGGGGCTCTAGACCTAGAGACTGGCCAAAGAAGCCAGGAAGGTCTTGGGGACCTTTGAGGGGACTGGGTATAGAACACATACAGTGCTACTGATGCCATGCATTGGGACATATTGCTGCCAGTTGTCCCCTGAATGATGAACCCATGCAATGTGATGATGCTTATATGAAAAGACGCATTTTTCTGTTTTCACAGGTCGCATGTATAGAATCATGCTCAAGTCACATGGAGAAGCAAATGTGTGTGATTGCTCTAGACGGGAAACCCGTCACTGAGCTGCTTTACTCTGGTAGTGTGATAACTTTGGTCAAAAGCAGCTGTGTAAATCCAGCCAGGTTACACCCTAGCACTGTCGGGGTCATTTGCATCCATGGGGACACTCATGACTACCAGACGGCGCTGATTGAGATTGACACCCTTTGTAGCAGAGTGACCCATTCAGTGGGAGTGGTACCTTCCCTCCTTTATGAAGCCCTAGTGGGGAGGGATTTTCCCCATTTTTGGAGGTTGGTGGAAAGGCACAGAGAGCCTGGAGAAAAGAGCTCCCCCTGCTGAGGAGGCATGGGAGTTCTCACCAGACCCTTTTTGCCAACCGGAAGGAGAGATTGGTGGCAGGACCGAGGAAGAAGGAGACCTTCTTCCTTTTCCTGTAATGGCTGGGGAGCCGGAGGAGCCAGAAGCTGGCTCCCAGCAGATGGCTAATGTCCCAGACCATGTCTCTGTCACTAACCGTGAGAATGAACCGAATGTAGTCCCGGACTTAGAGGTACGGAGAGAGGAGTTCTGTACAGAACAACTAAGAGATGTCACTCTCCTCAGAGCCAGAGAAAATGGGAAGGCGATGGATGGGGAACCGGTGGACCCTAATTGGGGGGGTGTCTTTTCCCTACATGGCGCTTAAAAATAATTAGTCGTATCAGGTGGTGAAACACGGAGAGGACGAACTGGGACTGCTATTGGTTCCCAAACCCGTTCATGTCCAGAGTGACCAGGGAATTGTGTAAATTGTACAAAATCTCCCATCTCCGTACCTTTGTTTACCAACCCCAAACTGACGGTCTGGTGGAAAAAAAGTTGGTGGATAAAGATGGGCGAAGTTGGGATTTTTTTGCCGCCGTACCTCATGTTTGCCATACGAGAGGTTCCACAGGCGTCTACGGAGGTATTCCCCGTTTTAACTCTTGTATGATAGACATCCCAGGGGGCTGCTAGATGTCGCAAAAGAGACGTGGGAGGGAGAGGTCAACCCACATAGAAGCGTCATAGAGCGCACACCTCCTGATGCAGGATTGAATCACAGCTGTCCTGCCTTTTGTACGAGAGCATATGGAGCAAGCCCAGGAGGCCCAGAGAAGGGTTTACAATCAGGGTGCCAAAACACGAACTTTCAACAACGGGGACAGAGTGACGGTCGAAAGTAAATTCCTGGCAAAATGGCAGGGTCCCTTAGAGACTAGGGAAAGAGTAGGGGAAGTAAACTACAAAGTTTACCAGCCTGGGAAAAGGAAACCGCAGCAGATTTACCATGTTAATCTCCTAAAACCGTGGAAGGACAGAGAGACTTTATTTGCAGTGCCCATGCCCCAAAAGTACAGGTTACCGCTAACCCCGGATGTCCCCATAACCGAGTCTTTGTCAGTGATGCAACAAAATGACATAAAGGAATTTGTCAGTAAAAAGAGACTTCTTCTCTTCCCTACCCAAACTGACCACTGTGCTACAACATGACATAATCACGGAACCCGGGGTCCGTGTAAATGTAAAACCTTATTGAATACCTGAGGCTAGACGAGAGGCGGTGGCGAGAGAAATAAAAACCATGTTGGAGTTAGACATGATATTAGACATGATAGAGGAGTCCCACAGCGCCTGGTCAAACCCTATAGTACTGTTCCCAAAGCCCGATGGCACTATCCGGTTCTGTAACGATTTTAGGAAGCTGAATGAAGAGTCTAAGTTTGACGCATACCTGATGCCGCGGGTTGACAAACTTGTGGATACGTTGGGAGGGGCTCGGTACATAACAACCCTAGGCTTAACTAAGGGATACTGGCAGAACGGAGTCTGCAAAGGAAAAAACTGCCTTCTCTACCCCTGAGGGGTCCTTCCAATACAAATGAATGCTGTTTGGTCTGCATGGGGCCCCTGCATTCTTTCAGAGGATGATGGACAAGGCTTTTGAGGCCGCATTGGCCCTATGCAGCGGCCTATCTGGATGATGTTGTCATCCACAGCCCAAATTGAGAATCACATCTGCCCCGGGTGCAGACAGTAGTAGATTCACTGAGGGTAGCAGGTTTAACAGTCAACCCGAAAAAGTGTGCCATAGGTCTCGAGGAGGCCAAATACCTTGGGTATGTGATTGGTCTAGGTCTGATTAAGCCCAAAACCAATAAGATCGAGGCCATTCAAAAGTGGTCCCAACCGGCGAACAAGAAACAGGTTCAGACCTTCCTGGGGATTACAGGGTATTACCGACGCTTCACCCCCGACTTTGCCACCATTGCCATCCCTCTGACCGATCTGACAAAGGGTAGAGCGTCAGGAATGGTTAAGTGGAATCCCAAAGCTGAAAAGGCCTTCCAGAAATTGAAGCAAGCCCTTTGTGTACAGCCAGTGCTCGTGACCCCGGACTTCACAAAGGAGTTTGACGTTCAAACCAATGCCTCTGAGTTGGGACGAGGTTCTGTTCTGTCCCAGATCAGAGACGGCAGGGAGCACCCGTTCGTCTACTTAAGCAGAAAGCTTAATCAACATCGAAATATGCCATTGTGGAGAAGGAGCGCCTGGCCATCAAGTGGGCCTTAGAGGCCCTAAAATACTACCTGCTGGGAAGGTAGTTTAGGCTAGTCACGACCATGCCCCCTTAAGTGGATGTGTAACAACCAGGAGAAAAATAGCCGGGTGACTAGGTGGTTCCTGGCCCTACGGCCGTTTAAGTTCTCAGTGTAACTGCGGGCTAGAAGGCTCCAAAATAATGCAGATGGTCTTTCGCGGGCCCACTGCATGGTCAAGACAGTTGCTCCGCCCCAGGGGCTTGAGCAGAAGGGGGGATATGTGACGTTATTTGAGGCACGACAATAAACGCGCAATACTTGTCGCCTCGCATGCGATCATTTTGAGGCGACTAGTGGGAGTCCGACCCGCGTTTCTCATCAGACCACAGGCCATGGTTTCCAGTAATCCATGTCCTTAGTCTGCTTGTCTTCAGCAAACTGTTTGCAGGCTTTCTTGTGCTTTAGAAGAGGCTTCCTTCTGGGACGACAGCCATGCAGACCAATTTGGTGCAGTGTGCGGTGTGTGGTCTGAGCACAGGCTGACCCCCCACCCCTTCAACCTCTGCAGTAATGATGGCAGCACTCATACGTCTATTTCCCAAAGACAAGCTTTGGATGTGACGCTAAGCATGTGCACTCAACTTCCTTGGTCGACCATAGCAAGGCCTGTTCTGGATGGAACCTGTGCTGTTAAACCTCTGTATGGTCTTAGCCACCGTGCTGAAGCTCAGTTTCAGGGTCTTGGCAATCTTCTTATAGCCAAGGTCATCTTTATGTAGAGCATCAATTATTTTTTTCAGATTGTCCGAGAGTTCTTTGCCATGAGGTGCCATGTTGAACTTCCAGTGACCAATATGAGAGAGTAAGAGCGATAACACCAAATTTAACCCACCTGCTCCCCAATCACACCTGAGACCTTGCAACACTAAAGAGTCACATGACTCCGGGGAGGGAAAATGGCTAATTGGGCCCAATTTGGACATTTTCACTTAGGGTTGTACTCACTTTAATTGCCAGTGGTTTAGACATTAATGGCTGTGTGTTGAGTTATTTTGAGGGGGCAGCAAATTTACACTGTTATACAAGCTATACAATCACTACTTTACATTGTAGCAAAATGTAATTTCTTCAGTGTTGTCACATGAAAAGATATAATAAAATATTTACAAAAATGTGAGGGGTGTACTCACTTTTGTGAGGCACTGTATGTAGATTACCATGATTCACTTTCCTCTTGTGTTGTAAGAGAGAGGGAATAACAATGGAAACAGTAGTATGTGACTGCTGTGATCACATGCTACCGAGCCACTCAGCCACTGTCCACTGGTCAGTTCATAGCCAGTGACAAAAGTAACAGCAGTCCAAGGGCTGTTCTAGAGCAGCATTTATAAACCTCAGTGGGTACATTTTTTCTTAGAGGAAGTAAACCCTGATGGGGTTTGCTTCCTCTATATTCACCTGCAAAGTAAAAGCATAATGGGCTACTATGCATCACATAGTAGCCCATTATGTGTCACTTACCTGCAAACGAAGCCTGTGATGTCCCCTGTGCTGGCAGCATCCATCTTCAGCCGTTTCAGGCCGTTTCTTCACTGCGCATGTGGCTAATGACGTCAGCAATGACAGTACACTGTATACTGTGCAGGTTTAGGAGATATGCAGGGTACCTACAGGTAAGCGTTATTATAGGCTTACCTGTAGGTTAAAGTGGTTGTCACTGGTTGACAACCACTTTAAAGCGGTGGTAAACCCATGCATTTAACAGGTTAAAAACCAGTCACATTTCCGGCACGTGCCGGAAATGTAACACTCCCATTGGTTGTGCTCTAAACCAAACTGTCAAACCATCCAATGGCTGGTGTCATAGCTGATCACATGTGCAGCATCATGGCACTTGTAGATTAAACAGAGGCAAAGATGGCAGCTTCCTTGACTGAAAATGATAGGAGGGTTTACTACCACTTTAAATGCACCGCAGTAGAAAAAGGAGTTACAGTGAACCTGTGTCCAGACTATGCATGCAAAGGTGTTTAACCACTTTCACACTGCCTACCGTATGTTCATGGCAGCAGTGTGGACGTGTCCCGCTATTCGACGTAAATAAGCGGCGATCTGCGGGTGGCCGCTAGGGGGGCGCACACGCGCCCGCTGTACTCCTGAGGAGTGTGCCCGCGGCTCAGGCAGACCCAATGTCCGCCGGTGAGCCGCGATGAGCGGCCACAGCAAAAGAACGGGGAAACCAATCAATAAACGCCGATTGCAATTTTTTTTTTTTTACAAAAAATATGAGGAAGAATATAAATCAGCCAAAAGCAATGAAAAAAATTTTTTTTAATATTTTTTTTTTGGATTTGTATTTTAGCAAAAAGTAAGAAAAACAGTTTTTTTTGCAAAATTGTTGCTCTTCTTTTGTTTATAGCAGTGATCAGAAATGACGCAGAGGCGATCTAATACCACCAAAAGAAAGCTCTATTTGTGGGAAAAAAAGACGCAAATTTCTTTTGGGTACAACGTCGCACAACCGCGCAATTGTCAGTTAAAGCGACGCGGTGCTGAATCGCAAAAAGTGCTCTGGTCCTAACCTGAGAAATCCTTCCAGGGGTGAAGTGGTTAAATATTCTAAATAAACAGTAAAAGCACTTTAAAGCACACCCTCATTCACCTCAGATGTAGGTGTTGTGGAGAAAATACACCCTGTTCCAAATTATTATACAAATTCTATTTTAGTGTCACAAAGATGTTTGTTTTTCAGTTTAACTCATGGATGGCATTGTGTCTCAGGGCTCTTTTGATCACTGAAAACAATCTCGGACACCTGTGATAATTAGATTGCCAGGTGAGCCCAATTAAAGGAAAAACTACTAAAGGAGGGTGTTCCACATTATTAAGCAGAACACCATTTTCAAGCAATATGGGGAAGAAAAAGGATCTCTCTGCTGCCGAAATGAGTGAAATAGTTCAATGCCTTGGACGAGGGATGAAAACATTAGATATTTCACGAAAACTTAAGCGTGATCATCGCACTATTAAGAGATTTGTGGCTGATTCAGAGCACAGACAGGTTTGTGCAGATAAAGGCACATTGAGGAAGATTTCTGCCAGATCCATGCATCGGATCAAGAGAGCAGCTGCTAAAACACCATTACATAGCAGCAAACAGATATTTGAAGCTGCTGGTGCCTCTGGAGTCCCACGGACATCAAGGTGTAGAGTCCTCCAGAGTCTTGCAACTGTGCATAAACCTTTCCATTCGGCCACCACTAACCAATGCTCACAAGCAGAAATGGCTGCATTGGGCAGAACAATACATGAAGGCTAATTCTCAAACAGTCCTGTTCACTGATGAGTGCCATGCAACCCTGGATGGTCCAGATGGATGGAGTAGTGGATGGTTGGAGGACGGCCACCCTGTTCCAACAAGGCTGTGATGTCCGCAAGGTGGTGGCGGAGCCATGTTTTGAGCCGGAATCATGGGAAGAGAGCTGGTTGTCCCCGAAGGTGTAAAGATGACCTCTGCAAAGTATGTGGAGTTCCTGACTGACCACTTCCTTCCCTGGTACAGAAGGAAGAACTATGCTTTCCATAATAAAATCATCTTCATGCATGACAATGCACCATCTCATGCTGCAAAGAATACCTCTGCATCAATGGCTGCTATGGGGATAAAAGGAGAAAAAGTCATGGTGTGGCCTCCATCCTCCCCTGACCTCAATCCTATTGAGAACCTTTGGAACATCCTCAAACAAAAGATCTATGAGGGTGGGAGGCAGTTTACATCCAAACAGCAGCTCTGGGAGGCTATTCTGACATCTTGCAAACAAATTCAATGCAGAAACTGTCCAAAAACTCACACGTTCAATGGATGCAAGACTTGTAAAGCTGCTATCAAATAAGGGGTCCTATGTTAAAATGTTTATAAAGTTAAAATGTTGTTCAAAGTTTGATTGAAATAGCTTTTGATTTCAGTAAATAAGCTGCAAACACAACAAATGACAATTTTCAGTTCTTTACAACCTATAAAGTGTTTTGAAACTTACTGTGCGTAATGATTTGAATTGTACTCTTAATAGTTGATAACATGTTAATTATGCTGACTGTTGTTTACATCAATTATTTAGGTAAATGAGAAAAATATAATTTGCATAATAATTTGGAACAGGGTGTAATCTTCAAATTTCACAAAAGAGGCACTGAAAACTTTAGCTTGTTTAAATTACTTTCACATGGAAGAAAACCGTGGCCAGTCTTCATTTATTATTACACAGAAACGTTTTCAAAGTGATTGGACACCGAGACCCATGCGAAGTTACTGATGGCTTGTTTTAATTTTTTGCTGCCTGTCAAGAATATCTAAATACTTTGATGTGTATAGTCTAGCCACTTCAGCCCCGGAAGGATTTCCAGCTTTAGGACCGGAGCCCTTTTTGCGATTCGGCGCTGCGTCGCTTTAACTGACAATTGCGCGGTCGTGCGACGTTGTACCCAAACGAAATTTGCGTCCTTTTTTTCCCACAAATAGAGCTTTCTTTTGGTGGTATTTGATCACCGCTGCGTCATTTCTGATCGCCGCTATAAACAAAAGAAGAGCGACAATTTTGCAAAAAGACCCAAATTTCTTACTTTTTCCTAAAATACAAATCCAAAAAAAAAAATATAAAAAAACATTTTTTTTCACCGTTTTTGGCCGATTTATATTCTTCCTCATATTTGCGATAAAAAAAAATCACAATCGGCGTTTATTGATTGGTTTGCGCAAAAGTGGTCGCGTTTACGGATGATGAGAATTCATTTTTGGGGTTTTTAATTTTTTTTTATTTTTTACTAAAAATGGCGGCGATCTGCGATTTTTTGCGGTACTGCGATATTTCAGCGGACATGGCGGAACATTTTGACACTTTTTTGGGACCATTGGCATTTA